>JARLTB010000029.1:11697500-11945000 GCA_030141615.1 Unio pictorum | reverse complement strand
ATGAAAACGGCAAGGAAAATAATAAAACTCTGAATACTACTACTACTACTACTACTACTACTAATTATTTAGTTGATATTGATCAGTGTGATGATGATGGCAACGATAATGATACTGGCTACGACAACAGTGGCGACGATATTGATGATAATCATTTACGTGATGCATGTGGAAGATAATTTATTATAGAGTCAGCGAGTAGAATAGGTTTATGTATCGCATGTGCACTCCAACCAAAGGGATGCCAAAATTAAGAAAAATGAATCCTTGAACACAATGAAGATCAGAGAAAGATAACTTATTCCATTTCATTCATTAGTTAAGTGACCACACTAATCGTGTTTGTTATATTTCAGTGGCACATATCCGGCGGATGCATGAACCCGGCACGTGCCTTAGGACCGGCCGTAATTGCACGTAATCTCCGACATCAGTGGGTAAGTAAATAACATTTAATGAACCATTCATTGATACAGCAATAAATTCATCTTCAAATACACTGATTGGAGTAGAATCAAAACATGTACATGCAATTCATACAGCCCACGAATTAGGCAACTCGAGCATGTTAGTTCTGCCTTGTCGCATCCTGGAGTAAAGAATTTTTATCTGCTCTCTAAACTTTCATTTTCATTTCATATTTCCTTGCTATTTTCTGCCAGCCGGACAGTCCGAATTTCTTCTGACCCTTGCCACCCTGGTTTCGATATTTTGACATTTATGTTGTGGTGAAGGGTCAGAGTCTACTGGCCAACGAAAAGTTCGAATTCGCCGATACAATTTTGGTGTTGGCATATGGTAGCCGCTTACGAGCCTGCCTAGCGAACTGTATGACCTTTCATCAATATATACCTGGAAGAAATCGATAGGAATATGACTTTTTTTCTCAGATATTGCGAGTATAGCATTCACCATATCTGTAATCCGCTGACAGACGAGATAAAAGTACAGCGTTGTTGAAATTTAATCTGGAGCTCACTCTTTGCATTCCTAGTCACATGACAAACTCATATCTCGCAACTTACATATTAATGACATATAGCGGTCATATAACCACGTGATATGAACAATAAACAAATTTCTAAAGTTGTTGTACATATAATAATCATGAGGACGTTGTGTAGCGCCTAATCTTTAGAAGCTCTAAGCGAAAATTTTTCTATCTATCCTTGAACATATGATTCCAAAATATATAAAATCTCGTAATATTTGTAAATAAAAAATTGTACAGGCATATTTATTTTGAGTACAACGACCAGAATACCTATCAGTATCGCAGCAAGGTGAATAAAACAATTTTCAACAAGTACTGAGCACGTGTCAGTGATGACTTTTATTGGTATCACGTGACTACCACATGCCATGTTCCATCCACAGGGGCTCGTATCATTTCTTACAATTTAGCTGTCAGTCATACATATAGTATTCTTTTATACTATATGTATAACTAAGAGTTAAATTGTAAGCGATGATACGACTCCCTGTGCTTCTCTCTGCTTAGTGAATCTAGTTTTCTTCATGTTGCTGTAACGTTTAACCATTTCGTATCTTCGTTTTCAGAATAAATATTTTGAGAAGTTTGTTCTTTCATTTTTCTATAAAAATAAATTGTGGGGTCCCCTTGCTAAATAATTGAGATGCAGAAATGAAACATAGCGAACAGTCATGTAGAGATCATCTAGCACAAGAATGTCCGAACATATTCATTACTAATGCATTAACTGTGTTATGAACAAACGGGTACCATATTCAATACTTATTAGACAAATATATTCTCCTTTGTTCTCCTTCATCGTGCTCTAATTTGTTAGATATTTGAAAGAGAGCGAGTTCCCTACTTTTTATGATCATATATAACATATAAGTCACAGAGCAGTACTTTACTTTCTGCGTTTTATCCTGATCTGTGCGATATATAGGCCAGAGTGTATAGCACGTGACAGTGCTCAATTTACAGTGTTTTATGCTGATCTGTGTGATATATAGGCCAGAACTTACATCATAAGACAGTGCTCAATTTACAGTGTTTTATGCTGTTCAGTGTGATACATGAACCACAGTTATGTCACAGGACAGTGATCAATTTTCTGTTTTTCTATGCTGACCTGTGTGATATATAGGCCAGAGTTTACGCCACAGGACAGTGCTCAATTTGCATTATTTTATGCTGATCCTGTTTAACATCTAGTCCAGAGTTTGTTACATAGCAGGGCTTCGTTTATTGTGCTTTCGACAAGAACATTACGATGATGATAGCCGCCGATTATTGGCGTTCTTAAATATTTTTCTCCTGTGGCCTGGTTTAAATATGAACAAAGTTTTTATATTAATATTATAGTGAATAATAACAGTACTGTTATGTTTACAGCTTTACTGGGCCGGGCCACTATTAGGGGCTGTCTTGGGTTCCGTTCTATACAAGATAGTATTCTCCGCAAGCGTGAACATTGAACGCAGTGCATGTAGGTCAGCTGAAGCCAATGAGATTGAACTAAGTGAGCAAGCAACACCCTTGACAGACTGAGAACGTGCAAAGAGGTTACTGTGATTTATCACACGAGAGATTCAAAGTTTCAATTTGAGCATAAGCGTGTAGCTCAGAAATACGAGAAAAGGTGTGCCTTGTATCTTCATTACATATGTTGCAGTTTACAGGAATACAACTGAATTTGGAATTCGACTAAAATGTGTTAAACATGACTGTTTATGTCCAGATGCAATGTGCCGCAACAGCGAAGATTATCACCGCTCACTAATTAGTGTCACACTGTCAATGCCGTTAATGGCATTTAACACCAATACAATAGTTTCCATTGCTTTTCAAAGAAGTCTGAGTATACTTTGAAATGTAGTTATATAAGTATCAATATTTAGTGAATAAAGATGATATAACAAACTTATTTGTGTTTCTCACATTTTGAAAGTTGTTGACTATCTATGCTAGACAAATATCCTACAGACCTCATGCAGTACTCACCAGTTGGTTTCAGGCGGATGACATTGTTCATTAAGATATGTGTCCCCACTTAGTTTTTGTATTACACATGACAATTCGGCGCCTTGTCACGCTGGCAGTATACCTATATTGGTCATAATAGATGCAAACTCTTCATTTGGTACGCTGCTGTCTGCAGTACTCGCTCACGCTTACACAAACATCCGGTAAGGGATAAATGTAAATGTTTAACATTCTCAATCGGAACATTTCTCGGTCATTGAAAGCGAGTATAAGCTCAGAAATAGTTGTAGGAATACATGCAGTTTTATTATTGGGGTTGGTGATTACTTCTGGCGGAGTGCACCAAATATATTGCTTCCGCAAAGGTTGACGATGCTCCGATTGTGACTTCGTTCCCATCCATCATATTTTCCCATATGAACAAAACTAGCTCAGTATGTAGTTCCCAATGGCCGTATATGTTTCGATAGCGACTTTATGGTGCAATATTTGGTCACGTGGTGGACATCATATCTGGTAGAGGAAGAACTCGGGAGGAACTACGGATTAACTGACGAGCCTTTTTACATACTTGAACTGGCCGAGCGCAAAAATCAAACGCACGAGGATATATGTGAGCTTTCAGTGGTCTGTAAAGTCGAGCGCATCTTGAGCAAATTCGAGACTGCGATAGTTAAATATATCTGTGTTGTGTGTAATGTGATGGTTGAAACATTACAGACATAAGACATATACATCCGTCCACTGAAAATAATTCTGTCAAATTTACATTTTATACTATACGTCGGGACGTCTGAGATAGCAATCAGTCTAAGCCGTTGTTGAAATTTTCCTAAATAGTTCTTCGAATAAGCGTGCGAGGGAAACCGATAGATAGCCGAGCTCTAGTTTAAGGTGAGACAAGATCCAGTTGTACGTATGTGCACTGGATACAATGCTAGTTGAATGCATAGGTATGTGAGGCATGGTCCAGTTTAGTTTATATGCATGAGAGACAAGGTCCACTTGTATGTATGTGCAAAGGAGGCAAGGTCCAGTTGCATGTACATGCACGGGAGACATCGTCTAGTTGTATTTATTTGCAAAGGAAACATGGTCAATTTTGTTTATATGAATGTTAGACAAGGTCCAGTTGCATGTATCTGCATGTGAGACATAGTCCAGTTGTATGTAAATGTTAGTGAGACATGCTTCCAGTTGTATGTATACGCATGTAAGACATGGTCCAGATATAAGCATATGCACGTAAGACATGATCCTGTTGTATTTATATGCAAGGACAGAAAAGGGCCAGTTGTATTTATATGCACGTGAGACATGGCCCAGTTGAATGTATATGCTAGTGAGACCTGGTCCTGTTTTATGTATATGCATGTGGAGCATGGTCCAGTTGGAGGCATGAGAGACAATGTCCAGTTGTATGTATATGCACGGGAGACACGGTAAAGTTGTATGCATATGCACGGGAGACATATGTCCAGAGCTGTATGTATAGCATGTGAGACATGGTCCAGAGATGTTCGTATATGCATGGCAGACAAGGTCCAGTTGCATACATACATATATATATATGTGTGTGTGTGTGTGTGTGTGTGTGTGTGTGAGAGAGAGAGAGAGAGAGAGAGAGAGAGAGAGAGAGAGAGAGAGAGAGAGAGAGAGAAAGTATGCATATTTAAAACCACCACTGTATTAGTATCAATTTACCGATTCTCTTCACATATTTAATTAATTGTTTGTTACATTTTGAAATATTCTGCATCTTCATCGAGTCTGGTCCAAAACATAACAAATCTAATCCAACACGTAGTGGTTGGTTTTAGTCGGGTTAGGTTTTTCTTTCAACAGACATATCATTAATTTTATTTGGTGTATGGCTGGGTGGGTGGGGGTAAAGCATGATATTCCATTTTTAGCTGGAATATTTTAAAACAAAAATATTTTACCCGAAAATAATATATTTTCAGCTAATAAAATGGATATGTTTCCTTTTCTGTGCTACAAAACAGAGTAGGATATTATCTTTGAGCTACTACAGATCCCGGATTTTAAAAAAAATTCCCGCTTCCCGCCTTGAAATATTCGTCCTTAAAAATTAGAAAACGGCCTATTTTAAGTTCGAATTCAAGAATCTTAGTGTAGATCAAAGTAGACAGCAGGCAAAGTCCATCTACATATTTTCCGCCTGTTTGTTTTTTCTTTAAACGTTTCCTTTCAGTTTATTTCTGTATTACCCATAATCATCATATATTAATAGCTAATTGCTTTTTGGATCCTGATTGTGGTGCAAGCAAAGAAGAATATAAACATAAATTAAATTACAAATGTAACAAATACGCCTAAATTACTAATTTAACAGATATTATGTCCGTGAAAATATTAGAGAATGAACCACGCAAAAAAGCTAGCCTTTTCTGTTTAAACGCCTGGTAAATTGATTTTAAAATCACAGTTTTATTTTTACTTATTTAAATTTAGAAGCTCCATGCATTTCGAGAGAAAGTATGCTTCCAGAACAATTACTAATTAGCGATATTTGAAGTGATATATTTTTTGTTTTTATTTTTTGTTTTACAAACTAAAACAAATTCAGACCCATCTTCAATCTTATCAAACATAATAATCTTCAGTTTTACTCTAAGCAAGATTAATAAAACGGTGCTTAGGAATTTGTTTCTCAAAAGCTGTTGCTCCTGGGACGAGAGAATTGCATGAGTTACTCTTTCTGTCGTTTTCATTATAATAGAAACAATACAATTGTCCATTACATTGATTTTGGTTTTAATTTATGAACCACATGTACTTCTCTGTGTCTTAATTATTCTTTTCAATGAGCTATATTCATGAGTTAGATATGGGAGACGTTAAGATACAGATAAGGTGTGCGTGTGCGTTTGATTTTGGATATTTAACAAGCTTTAACAATTGCCAATCATATCGCTAAGACGTCTGCAGTGTGATGTCTAGCACTGAGATATCGTGCCGAAGTCAGATGTTATCATATCCCACTCAGTCACGTAATCCTGTCACCACCAGGGCTACCAGTCCTAATACTAACATTTTAAAGTGCCATAACAGTGTATCCATACTTAACTTATTTAGTTTATTTCTTGGTTAATGAGAATATATATTCAAAATACGAATGCAAAAAATCCGATTGAAAAATTTTAAGTAATAACTGCATGGGAGCCGATCTAATATCGCATTTGCACCTGTTTACGATAATAACCGAACGCAACTGCCGACCACTTCCGGTATTTAGCGAAAACAAAGCGTGACGTCACATTATGAACCCTTGTTGTAAACAATGGCTGAGTTGGTATCGTCACATTATGAATAAGTCTTCAGAAACTCAACACGAACATTGCGATTTTGAAGGAAGTGAATTGTCACTGTCCTGCGGGTCTTAGCCATTCGAAAATGGTGATTTAATAAGCTCAGAATATTATGATAATGGTGTACAAGCGGCTGCCGGCACCCAAATTAATCCGAACCAGTTTGAACCCTATGTTTCCAATACCGACGAATCCGAAGCTGCAGATGAAGATTACGCAGAAGAAAGACGAGATAGATTGACGGACAGTTCATGGAAATTGTTTTCTGAATATGTCTACTGCCTAAGTTACGATAAATATATGTATCCGACGATATTTGCAGTAGTGTTACACAGTATCATATTCGTTTACAAATGAATGTTTCTCACCTGTAATAAATGATGTAAAAGTGTATTGCATTTCATGGGTAGAGACGTATTTATACGTTGATAAGTAAAAGGTACATTGGATAACAGTTGTAAGCTACGAAAACCTGTGAAAAAATTGATAGGATTTATAAATACTTAAGATTCCTAGGAGAGGATGTCCTCTTTTGCACAACTGTTGAAATAGGCATGATATGAGTAATTTTTCATGTTCTTTTGTTTTCATGATCTATGCATGACAGTATAGTATTGAGATTATTAATACAGAAAATAAATAAATCACTTTTTCCAGTCATTTTATGCCACCTTCATTGATTGAACTCCTCTTTTTGAGGCCTACACCGTCTAACCTTTATACCACAGTGATACTGACAAGTCATGCCAAAAAAAACCCACCCACATATACATGTTCAAATATTGTTTTATTTCAGTTTTTGTGTCAGAAAATAAAATGGTTATATATATATATATATATATATATATATATATATATATATATATATATATATATATATATATATATATATATATATATATATATATATACAGATTATTTTGTAATCATATAAATTTATTGGTATAAAAATTAATGATAAATCACACTGGACCAATAACAATATCTACTAAAACTTTTGATTTCCTAATTTGATCTTAATGCACAAAGCATAATTTATCTCAACTTAGTTTTCAAATTATTATTTCAGAAGACATCTGTATACAGCATATAGACAATTTGTTCGGTGATGTTGGCACTTCTTGGGCAAGGAAGTGAGGGTCATCATTCTATCATGTGCTGTTCATAGGATCCGCACTGCCTTTCCTGATCAAAACCTGAACTTCACATGCTTTCATGAGGTTGACAGCGATTAAACCTTCTAAGAAGATTTTGAGTGAATTAATATCCTTATCAGGCTTCTCATACAGACTACACATAGGTGGTGGTACATCTATCCAAAGTTTAACTCCTTCATCATTTACCTATCCAATTCTGAATGCTGTTTTCATCAGACTTTCAACACAATCTGTAAATTAAAGAAAATTTAATATGCATTGTATTGAACAAACTAAAAACTGCAACTTTGTGTTGAAGTTAATACATGAATTAAAAGTATTTGTCTTTACAATTGTTTGCATATTTTTATTATTTTACCATAGGGCGAAATCTTGATCTTTAAAATTAAAGGAGTATCAACTTTAACAAATATTTTGCCTTTACTGTTTGAATTTAATATATATAAAAAAATATAGGTACTTACACTTGGTACAACAGTATTTATATCTCTAAGTGATATATTCCTTTCTGTTCATTAATTACTAATGCATATTCTTACTATATGTTGAGTCAACTAGGATTTTCCTGTTGGTGTATTCTCCATTCTTGTACTTTGGATACACTATTTTATATCTGGCCCTCCTATTCTTAGTGTTCGCATGATCTCTTTGGCTATTTTCATTAAAATGCAATGCAGCTAGCCTATTTCAAAGTAAATAAAGATGCAAAATACAATACATAATTCTATAAAAAAAACAAATACTTTATTTGCAAACATTCCAAAACACTAAAAAATGTTATACAATGTTACATTGCAGGATATAAAAAAATCAGATCTTGATATCTATGATTTAATTTGAAGATGAATATATTGGACTATATATAGAACACTGCAAAACCTGAAACAGTATTTTTGTGTGTGCAATAATATAAGATTTACCTTGAAAGCACTCCATGATAAGAGAAACCAATCATCTTTGGTGCAAAATGATTGATTACAGAGTGGTATCCCTCCAATGCTGAAGTTTGTTGTTCAGATGATAGCATTGACACAACTTTTCTCATTTGCCTGCTGGTCACAATCTCTTCAAGCTTTTAAAATACTTTAGATCCTATAAGTTATAAAATATATTCATCTTAGCTTGGTTTTATGCTATCTTACGTGAAAATTAAAATGTGCACGAACAAAAATATATCTAAATTCAATAAATTACTAGACCAATAAAGTTAGTGAGTCACATGCGTATATGACATGTACTCCATAAGACCCCAATGTGCTTTTGCAAATATCAGATATCATTTTTTTAAAAATGTATTGTCATTTACATTGGGAGTTTAAATATTGTGTTTCCATTACAAAGATAATTTTGAGGTATAATATTGTAAAATTTTTACTCCATTTGGTTGTAGTTGTTGCTATTGTTCTAGTATTTAACGCCATTTTTTCAGCACAATATAGGCGATACACGGCAGCCAGTATAACTGTTGGAGGAAAAACCCTGGGAAGAACTACCAACATTCCATTTTCTTTTGTAGATTTTTATTAATTGGGATGGGAATAAACCTCATCATGTTTGTAAATATCTATATTTAATCTGATGCACACATTAGTCTGACAATGAAATATATATGTAGGCCTTCTAAATCGACCAGTAGAAAGATGTCTCTATTCAAATGGTCAAAATTGAAGGCATCATGAAAATTGTGACACTATTTATAAAATGTTTATATTATATTTACCAAATGTTTATATCTCAGTTCTTGATTGATTGGATGTTTACTGCATTATTTGGAAATTATGAAAACGTTCTACAGGGTACACATGGAAATTATATGGTGACTGATTTAGGGTACACATGGAAATGATGTGGTGACTGATTTTTTGAATGTCATGGATATAATAATATGGTACTTGTCATTAAAAACTCACCATTGCTGCTTCTCTCTTTGAATAGTCCCTTCTTATTTTCTTTGGCGGTGATATTTGACAAGTAACTTCTTCTGATGGTGACAACATTTGAAGTCTACACAGCTGATGCTTTGGTGTTGAAGGTTATGATACCTTTGTTTACCTTGGTTTGGTTGTCAGTTTCCTCCACACAGTGGATAGACGGGACATCATCTTCATTGCGTTTGACTTTCTTTGGTGTCCTACACATAAGCTCAACCTCAGATCTATACGTAAAAGGGAAGCATTCGAGTGTGAAATGAAAGGAGCAGAGGTCAGAAAACTCAGTCGGACTATCCCAGTTTGCACTTTTGATTTTTACAAAGTCTGTCCACCTACGACGAAGTGATTGGTCCTTCGGGAAGGAATGCATGGAAAACCCATCAGCATTTGCATCCGACAATTTGCTGCAACAGACCTGACCCCGCTGCCCTTGCTTGTACCTCGACGATGTGCTTTTGGCATGATAAAATAACTAATATGGAACGGAAAACGTGCTTTGTTTATGTTTCGATAGAAACGGAAGTAAGGCGTGTGTTCATAATATGACGTCAGACGATCTATACACTCCGGAAATTACCGTACGATAAAATCGGTCCGATGTTTAATATTTTTGAAAACACACCTGAGCGTATTTCTCACTTATTATAGAGAATTTTTCCATCGGGTTTGTTTATACCGCTTCCAGACTTTATTTTCTTTTAAATAATACTGAATTTGATTTACTTTATCTACACTGTTATGGCACTTTAATGCTGCGAGCCAAACAAAAGCAGCTGCTTGTATATTTTGTTTAAAAAAAGAAGTCTTTCATATGACTCTGCCGCGTTTCGATTCTGCGACCGCCCACACTGCTGAAATTTCAATACAATTGTGACATTCTCTGTAGCTTATCTCATAAGTGGCCATATTCATAAAGATTTGTAATGACTCATTGAGAGGGAATCTTTCTCGACATTAAGCTAATGTCACTTAAATGCAAACACCACGAAGGCGTGGCTAGCTAGTCTTACACTCCAGGACAATAGGTTCTTCAAATTTACCCATTTTAGCGTTCAGTTTACATCATATTTGACAGTTCCGGTGGCCTTGTGGTTAGAGTCCACATTGAATGCGGAAAGTCGCGGGTTCAAACCTCTTCAGAGTCATACGAAAGACTTAAAAAAATATTACTAACAGTAAGGCGCTCATCATTAAGAGGTTTAGTGTTAGGACTGGTCTGCTTGGTGTCAGGATAATGTGACTGGGTAGGACATGATGTCACATGTCTGCGCCATGATGCCCCAATGCTTGACATCATTATAAATTGCCACACTGCAGACATCGTAGCGATATGACTTAAAAATTGTTAAAGCTACGTTAAGAATCCAAGTCACACACACACACCAGATACATGTATCAAAATACGAAATTGTTTTCTTTGCAACATAATCTAGACTGAAAACATGTAGGCAAATTTGGCAAAAGTTATTTGTATCTGATGCACGCCAAATTCAAGCGATGTTGAACTTCGGCGTTTGGTATATAATATTTATTCAAATTTATTCTCAAGGGGCGGCGCACGGCGATTATGTAATCACTTTCTACTCGGCCCCGACAGGAGAAGTGAACGAGTTCTTTCTCTGATCCGGTCTCAAAAAAGAAATCTGTGATCAGAAGTTTGTTTCTTTTCACACTGTCTAATGAAAAATTATTTTCGTGATGGTGGAAACTTCCAATCCAACAGTGACGATTATGAGTAATAAGTTCACACAAAAAATGAATGAAATATGACGGTCCATCTAAAAACGGTGTACTCCGACTGACACAACTTCAACACCACAAATAAAGCCATTGAAGTTCCACACTTTTGAGATTGAGCATGAAAAAAAAGTTCCCATTACACGGAAAAATTGAATGTTAATATAAACGATGTTTAAACATATATCTGCGTCAGTGGCAGAGACTGTCCGAAATTGTATATTGATAAATACAATGATAAAAGTACGAGCAGGTCACCCAATACAGTTAGTCGCTAAGATTCCAAGAGATTGAAGTCAACTATGAGGTAATATTTTCTTTCCTATCAAAGACAATAGTTAACAAACGCAACAAGTAACTTCTGGAAAATACTTTTAGCCGCTGTTAACTCATAATTTATTTATGATACAATATATATTAATCAGAATAAATGTTAGCGAATGTAAAAGTGATGACATAATCAAAAGTTATTACCACTTGGTGTGAAATTTAATAACCCTAGGTCATGAGATGAAATTCAGCAAGCACTTGATGTAAAGCAGATAGATAGTTATTCATGTTGTACACTGATCAGATACGATAATGCTGATGTGAAACGCCTTATCTTAGGCTATATATTTATGTCCGTTACACTACATTATCCTTCTGAAATATTAAGCTCGTAAACCAAAGATTGGCAATGACTGTACGTACAACTGACCTTCTTTTCACTAGATTCGCAGGTCACGTTTAGGCCCCGTAAGATGTATCTCGAATGCAAACGGATAAGAACGATAAGCAGGGCGATATTTTCTATCATCAAATTATCTACAATCCATCTGTCCAAAGTTATATAAGAATCTAGTTAACCATATACAGTACGATCGGCTTCGGACGTTTTAGATAGAACGTTGTCTGATATTATTGTTGTTTACTCTGCTATAATTATTTCGTTCGAACCTAAGGCTACATATAGAGGTTATACTATGATTCGTTAATCTCTGTTTACAATTCTGCATTTGCGTTTCGGCCATAATGTCTCAAAATTCCGTCCTACATCGTTATCAGTCCGTCGGTCACTTTATGTGCCATGTACAATTCAACACCATTCGGATAAAATTAGGTTATTGTGCCATATATTTCAAAATCTAATGACTTGCAATAATTTTGCTTTAGATAGGTTTTATAGCGGACAGTCTACCACATTATCCAGAATCCTGCCATATACAACGAGTTGTTTATCATTGATACAATATACATACTGTACATATATTTTACTTATAACACAGATCAATACATATATTTGCCCTTTATAACGGAGTTTAGATTTTCTGTATTTTGTAGAGTTTGTAGAATGGCAACATTCTTTTGTTGAATCACATTACTACAATTCCAGGTTTGAATTCACTGTAATGTCCAGTGCATATCTCAAAAGAACATTTTGTATTTCAGAGACAATGATAACTTAAATTTAATATATTTTGAAGAAAATAAATTCCAATTCAAAATTTCTGGTCACAATGTATAATACAACTTAATTGTTCTAAGACTTAACGCACGAATGAAAAAATCCTTTGAGCTAAAAGATTATATTATTCTCTACTTAGAAGAACCACCGCTCTTACACTTCCTCACGGTACCCGATATTGCTTTCTCTGCGACTGCACGTAAAGACCCGTCATATTCTAGCTCGTTCAGAAATTCTTCGCGAGAGATATCTGTAATGGCATCCGGTACGTTTTATTTACGTAGAGCAGTGGTTCTTAACCTGGGTTCGATCGAACCCCAGGGGTTCGGTGAGTCAGTCTTAGGGGTTCGGCGGAGGATAAGACACACCCGACTCATATGATTCGTGATGACACGCCACCCTTGGCCATCATTGGCTGCAGGTGATCACGCAACATCGCTTGGCCTATCTGTGCTGCAGGAAATTTGGTGCGCCCAGTAGTCGACTTGTGACTGTCGTGATGGTACGTCGTGTGATTTCTTTCTTAATATTTTAACTATGTCGAGCAAAAAAAGAAAGTGGTCGAACGAATATGTACAATATGGATTCACATGTATAACGGAACATGATGGGAGTCAGCGTCCTAACTGCATTATTTGCAATGCCAAGTTGAGCAATTCTACTCTAGCACCGGCAAAACTAAGAGAACACTTCCTTAAGCTGCATGGAAAATACAAGAACACAACGCTCTCTGAATTCAAGGTGAAGAGAGCCAGATTCGATGAAAAGGCTACTCTACCTGTTCTCGGCTTTGTACCCATCAACAAACCGATCCTCACAGCATCGTACGAAGTTGCTTACCTGATTGCAAAGCAGGGCAAACCACACACCATTGGCGAAACACTCATAAAACCAGCTGTGTTGAAGATGGCGAATATCATGCTGAGAAAAGCGGCTGAAGTTAAGTTATCCCAAATCCCTCTTTCAAATGACACCATTAGCGACAGAATAGAGGACATGAGCAAAGACATCTTGGCTCAAGTAGTTGCAGATCTGATTTCAAGCCCGGAAAAATTCAGCCTTCAACTCGACGAGACGAGACCACAGACGTTTCCAATCTAAGCCAGCTTGCTGTATTCGTGCGCTATGTGAAAGGCGACTTGATAAAGGAAGATTTTTTATTTTGTAAGCCTCTTACAACAACAACTAAGGCAGCCGAAGTGAAGAAACTTGTGGATGACTTCTTCAAAGACAACAATCTTTCGTGGGATATGGTTTCTGCAGTTTGTTCGGACGGAGCTCCAGTCATGCTGGGAAGAAAGTCTGGTTTTGGTGCGCTAGTGAAAGCTGATGCACCACACATCATTGTTACGCATTGTATTCTGCACAGGCATGCGTTGGCAAGAAAAACCTTACCTCCAACACTGGCAGAAGTATTAAAAATTGTAGTGGAATGCGTGAACTATGTGCGAAATAGTGCTCTGAGGCACCGCATCTTCAGTGAGCTGTGTAAAGAAATGGGCTCTAAATTCGAGGTACTTTTGTACCATTCTAACGTTCGGTGGTTATCCCGGGGACAGGTGCTGAATCGTGTTTTTGCCCTGCGTGTGGAATTAGCCCTGTTTTTGCAAGAGCACCAACATTTTCATGCAGATTGCTTCAAAAATTCTGAGTTCATTCTCATTTTAGCGTACATGGCTGATATCTTCGCAGCTCTCAATCATCTCAATCAACAGATGCAGGGCAGTGGAGTCAACATCATCGAAGCGGAAGAAAACCTGAAGGCTTTTCAAAAAAAGCTACCGTTATGGAAACGACGAATAGAGAACAATAACTTCGCAAACGTTCCCCTGCTAGACGACTGTGTAAGTAAGATCGAAGATGAATCTGGAATCGGAGACATTTCTTTACCCGCGGAACTGAAGCAAGCAATTGCCACGCACTTAGATGAGCTTGCAAAGTCTCTCGACGGATACTTCCCTACGTTTAGTGTTGAGACAACAGATGTCAATGATGAATACCTCGATGAAATCATTGAAATTCAGCAGAGCCAGGTTCAACAGCAACTCTTCAGAACAACAACGCTCTCAACGTTTTGGTGTCAACAAATGGTAACGTACCCTGTTATTGCTAAGAAAGCTCTGGAGATTTTCATACCGTTTGTTACAACATATCTTTGCGAGAAATCATTTTCGAGGATGCTGGACATAAAAACGAAGAAAAGGAACAGACTTTGTTGCGAAAATGACAGGAGAGTGGAACTTGCCAAGGTGAAGCCGCGCATTTCTGAACTGGTCTCTGAAAGGCAACAGCAGAAGTCACACTGATTTGCAGTAAATATTCATTATTATGTTTTCGTTTTTGTGTGAAAATCATGTTTTAATGGTTTTGTTCTTTGAACACAGTGATGTTGATGCACGGTTCATTTTGTGCACCAGTAAAATATATACTTATGTTTTGAATTTGAAAAAAATCATATTTTATTTTTCCAATTAAGAAGGGTTCGGTGAATGCGCATATAAGCCCTCACTGCCTCCCCATGAATAAAGAAAGCATAAACAAACAAGCAATACTAGCAAAATGAAATATTTCTTTTGCAATTGGTATAAATGTATAGCTTCTTTTTGTGGCTAAATGTTTCGGACAGGTATCATTATTTGGCACATCAAAAATCACGATGTTTTTGTAGGAACAAATAGAAAGGAATCAACCACCTATCCATTACCTGTGCAATCAATTTTTATGTATACCTCACAAATAGGTTGGCTTGATATGTGATGTTGATTTGTTTTGTCAGATAAAATAATCGCGGACCCATACAAAAGTATGATAACAGCGTTTCTAAAAGTAATTGTTCATTAGTCATTTAAAATTCAATATGTATATATAGAAACTAAACTGAAGTTTCCCTTTTTATTAAAAGTTTGCAAATTTAATTTTGTTTGTCTTAAATTTAAAACAAGTCTCATTGTCTCAATAAGCAGTGCGAGTGGTACCAGAATAAATGCACTTATTTAATTATACTATATACGGCAAATGTGAAGTGTTGTTTTTTTATATGATATTGTTAAAAATTGACTGGTACAGCATTTAGAAATGGCTTAGCCCTTAAACCCATGGCTTCATCGAGTGGTCTGACCCAAATACAACATTAATTAAATTATTTTTTTGTTTTGAAAAAAGGTTTGTTTGTAACTGTGCAGCAAATTAAAAGATGAGTCATTGAGATGAACTTATAATACACTCAACTGCAAAGGCGATTTACTCCCTGTCTAACTTGACCTAAAATCTAAACACAAACCAGGGGTAAGAGCGCTAGTGGGACCAAATGTAGCCATATATCATATTCACATATATTAAATGTGAAGACATTTGAGGGTAATGAAAAGGAAAATATCAAATCAAAATAAAGACCGCTCCGGTTACCTAGTGGTTAGAGCGTCTGCCGCGGAACCGGGAGGTGGTAGGTTTGATCTCCATCCGAGTCACACCGAAGACTTAAAAACATGGCACTAACAGCTGCCTCGCCTGGCGCTCAGCATCAAGAAGTTAGTGTTAGGACTGGTCGGCCTGGTGTCTGGATAATGTGACTGGGTGGGACATCGTGCTATATGTATGCGGCATGATGCCCCAGTGCTATACATCACTATAAACTGACTCACTGCTGACATCAGAGTGATAGCGATATAACTGAAAAATTGTTAACGCTACGTTAACAATCCTAATCAAGCAAACAAAATAAAATCAAAAATAAGCGAACATACAGTAAATTACATTAATTAAAGCAACATACTTAATCTGTAAAAAAACAAAAACTTCATTCACAAAAATGTTGTCGCACTTTTTAGAATAGCCAAGCACAGGGACTTGAACCAATTGGAAATGTTATTACACTAAAAACGTATCAATTGGAAAGCTTATTACAGTAAAAATATATCAATTGGAAAGGTTATTACAGTAAAAATGTATCAATTGGAAAGGTTATAAAAGTAAAAACGTATCAATTGGAAAGCTTATTATAGTAAACATGTATCAATTGGAAAGGTTATTACAGTAAAAATGTATCAATTGGAAAGGTTATAAAAGTAAAAATGTATCAATTGGAAAGGTTATTGCAGCATAAAAGTATCATTTGGAAAGGATTTTGCAGTAAACGTGTATCAGCTGGAAAGGTTATTACAGTAAAGATATCAATTGGAAAGGTTATTACAGTAAACATGTATCAATTGGAAAGGTTATTACAGTAAAATGTATCAATTTGAAAGGTTATCACAACAAAAATGTATCAATTGGAAAGGTTATGACAGCAAAAATGTATCATTTGGAAAGGCTATTACAGTAAAATTGTATCAATTGGGAAGGTTATTACAGCAAACATGTATGAACTGGAAAGGTTATTACAGCAAAAATGTATCAATTGGAATGGTTATTACAACAATAATGTATCAATTGGAAGGGCTTTTACAGTAAAAATGTATAAATTGGAAAGGTTATTACAGTAAAATTGTATCATTGGAATGGTTATTACAACAAAAATGTATCAATTGGAAAGGCTATTACAGTAAAAATGTATAAATTGGAAAGGTTATTGCAGCAAACATGTATCAATTGGAAAGGTTATTACAACAAAAATGTATAAATTGGAATGGTTATTACAGCAAACATGTATCAATTGGAAAGGTTATTACAGTAAAAATGTATCAATAGTATATCATGATGCCAAGATATAATGAATAACATTTTCTTACAGGGAAACACACCGAGTTAGACTCGTTAAAAATCCAAGCAGTAAATGCCACGATTCCTGAAGGTCCGTTTTTCGTTGGACATGATACACGGTGACCAGGTTTCGACCTCTAGACTGTAACTGAATATGTAAAAAGTCATTACACGCTTCCGGATAGAAGATGTCAGCAGTTACATCGAAAGGGTAATACAGTTATATGATTCTAAATGCAACTGAATAGTGTGAGACTCAAGACATACCAAACATGTAGGTTCATTTACTGGTAAGTAAATTACATATAACGTAAATTACAAGAACCAGAAGAGAGAGAGAGAGAGAGAGAGAGAGAGAGAGAGAGAGAGAGAGAGAGAGAGAGAGAGAGAGAGAGAGAGAGAGAGAGAGAGAGAGATTTCATCTGCGATATAGCAGTAGATGTAAAAATAAATGCAAACTACAAGGTTAATGGAAAATATTTGTAAATTCTTTTATTAATCATGTTTAAAACATAATATGTGGGATCCTATATAAAATAACGCATATAGGTGTCAATTAATAATACTAATTTCATGTACATACTTTGAATGTATACATTTGAATTCAAAAGGTTTGCGCCTATAGCTGTAACTACGCTTGCCAGGCGAACCAGTTTTTGTGTACTTTGGATCTTTTCCTTTGACCATGTTCCGTCCAATTTTAGCAGATGAGCGGATCCTAGGTCAGTTAGGGCACATCAATGCTAGATTAACGGTGCTATTAGTCTAATCAGTTGTTTGATTCCTGTCTGGAAAGAATTGTACTATTGTAGCTTTTCAACTTATTTCAGTGCATTTCTGTGTGTCTGTCTGTCTGTCTCAGTACATGTATGTATACCACATAACAGAGGAAGTTACTGTATAATGCTGACATGGTTTGCATTTTGGTATCATTAATAAACACTATATATATATATATATATATATATATATATATATATATATATATATATATATATACTGGTTACCTATTTGCCTATTTGTCTGTTACTTTTGTACCATTATGTATTGTTATATCTCTTGTTGTAAATTGTCCCTGGTGATTCTAACATGCAGGAGTCCGCGAATTATTGGTACATGTGTTTGTTTTATATATGGAAGTTGTTTATACTTGACGAAGAGTTTGTTTGGAACTTATGTCGAATTCCCCAGGAATTCAGTTGGAACATTATACATTTGGAATTGTAATAAAACTTGTTCGTCTATTTAAAATTGTATTCAATGTACTGTATTTCACTTTTTGTTCTTGGAAAATAAATTATTTGTCAAAGGTTCCAAAACTTGCTGGTTGTTGCTCTTTTTTGTTTCTTACTTTAAGGCCATAGAGTAATAACACTTATGAAATATTTATCCGAAATGGTTATCATACCTTTGTCATTAACCTTCAATTTGAGAAACAAATATGTGTAAGCAAATCAAGTTTATCTTGCGGAATATTTTGGTAGATTAATCCAGTTTGGCGCCAACAACCTAACCATTTACTGTGGCGAATCTCACAAATATGAAACATTATTTAGCATCTGGTAGATAATATGTGACCAGCCAGAAGGTCAAAATACCGATCAAAATGCTGGATTTGCTTATTTATCTGTTTTTCTCGCATCTGTACAATTGCACTAGTTTTGTGCAGCGATCATACTTAAGTTTCTATTTCATTCAGACATCGCACGTGCTATCATATTTACGTATTTTCTAAATCAATGTATACCCGACTGCCTCAACAAAATCCGCAAATGATGCCCGTAAATATGTATTGGTGCTACATATCAAACATGAAGTGATTCAGTGATTCGAGTAAGACACTGATGAAAAAAGAGTAGTTCAAAAATGTTAATGAATTATCCATGAAACACTATATATATATATATATATATATATATATATATATATATATATATATATATATATATATATATATATATATATATATATAGTGTACCATAGATAGATAGATAGATAGATAGATAGATAGATAGATAGATAGATAGATAGATAGATTGCTTGATAGATATATATTTAGGTAGGTGGCTGGAAGGTGTGTTTGCATTCTGCGTCAATATATAGCACATGAAAGTTGCTTTAAAATGAAAGTACTATGCACTTCCGTGTTTTATGTAGACTCATTCAGCCAATGGATCACGCTTGCTATCGTCTGATAGGTCAATTTCGAACTGCAGGTCGTACGGCCCATATAAAGATTTACTTAGTACGTTTGCGGCACACACAAAAGGATTAGAATACGAAATAATTCTTACATTGACCAGTTTGTAGTTTTTAAATTAATAAAACATTAGATGTTCCCAATCCTTTTTGGCCACAAACACAATACATATCATGTTGTATGGATACATGGCACATTCAAAATAAACAATTAGACAAATTGCTCGGACTCGCGAACCATTTGTTAGGTGTCAGACACTTTATTGGCAGTGGTTACTCGGCAAAGGACTCTATATATAAATTCATTTGTTGAGGTAAAGCTGATAATTTATGTGCACTTTGAAGAAAATAAACAAATCTTGAAAAACAATTAAATATCCACACACAGCTTTCAGCTCTTAATACATACATGAAATGATTTTAAAGCGATCCCATCTGCCGCCTATGACGTTGGCGATGACATTGAATATAACACAGGAGGTATTCCTATGTTTAATTTTGCCTTAGGAAATAAGATCTATGCCTTCATCTCCAAAAGTAAGTGTAGGTCTGACAGCAGTTTGGGATTTTCCTGTTATAATATCAGTAACTGTTGTATGTTAACTTGCTTCAATGCTTATTTTTTATATATTTACTTATGTGTTTTTTTTATAGTTCAATAAGGACTTTAATTGCTAAAATTGCATTCGTCATATCTTGACTAATCCAGATGAAACCTGGACCTTGTTGATCTATAGTTTTGTTGCTAGATGACTAATAACTGAAATTAAACAACATTCCATTGCTAACTAAACTCCGTGAGACTTGAACAGCTTATGTTTCTCAAAACTCTGCAGGTCAGAAACTTGAGCGTGTCCAAATGTTTTTTCATCAAACATAATCAGTAGTTATATAAACGGGAAATATTTATTTATATAGTTACTGAAGGTGACATTTCAGCAAATACGTATGTTTGGAAAAAGTTCTTTTGTATCAAAATTATAAAAGGAAATCCAAACACTAAACAAAAACAGGCTTCCTAATTAGTTTTGTCATTCGACTCAATGGAACTATCGATTATTTGTATCAGCTTATGTTTTAGCGATTTCTCTTTCACTAGTTGGCTGTGAATGTGGAATACAGAGAGAAACTCTGAGAACGATAAAATGGAGAAGGATGTTAGGGATCTTCATGGATATATGATGGGTATCCGAACGGAAATGTACTATGATCGAAGGAATAGTGATGGAATAGTTTTGCGAATGAATGAAACTATTTTCCGATGCTACGGAAATTGTGGTACCACTGCAAATAAACAGGTATATGACTTGGACTATCTGGCTACAATTACAACTTAAATGCATGCCACAAAGAGAGTTGAAAGAGGAGAAAACAATGAATACTATAATGAAGTCCATGATTCAAGCTCTGCAAGAGGACAAATCTAAATCAAGTATTAAATATAATGAATAAAGACTAAAATGAAAATAAGAACTTGATGACAGAGGCTCTTAAACAGATGCATGAAAATGTAAATAAACCTTTGCAGTGAGCAATGGGGGATACACACAAAATGATGGATGATCTAGCGGACAATCAAAATTAAGGACATTAAAATAACAATTTAAATCATGACATTAAGGATCCTAATGAGAAACTAAAGGCAGAAAGCAGCGAACAATTTGCCATCCTGTCGGGAATTGAAACAATAAACGATGAATACCAAAATCTTGGTCAGGCGTGGCAGAAATAAAAGCGGCCATTAGCTTCAATGTCCAGTGATGGAGAGCGGAGAAACCAAGGCAAATTAGTGAAACCCTCAAACACGAAATGACCGGTTGGGACAAGGTGCTGGATGTGATAATGCAAAACATGCCAGGTATTGATTTATATTTATTTTAATAAATAATGACTTTTTTTTGGTATCTTTATGTGGCCGATAGTTTGAATGAAGGTTTGATGACTGATTGGAAACTAACACATTAAAATGAAACTCTCAATCAAGAATTGACGGAGGTGAACACAAATGATACAGGAAGTGATATAACAAAATAGGACAGGTATTGTTTTATATATCCAAACGTTTATTTCGATAAAACACTTTTTGCCTCATGTTGTAGTTTATTAAAGCAAGATAAAAAAGAGACAAATAAAGAAAAACAAAACAAAGCAGCAAAGAGACAAAACAGCAAAAGTATTAAAATTAGTTGTGAACTATTTCGCTTGCCATACGTTTAAATACGATTTTGAGGCTCTAATAGTGTCAAGTTATTACAAGCACGCTTTATCTTTACCCTCCTTCGCTCCTTCTATCATTGCTTGATCCATTAATTATTAATTGCTCGTCCGTCTCGGCAAAGAAAACAGCAATGCCAATAACTATATATTGGCTACTACCTCTTCGAACGCATTACAGTCATCCAGGTGGTCTTTTCCAGATAATCATGTCAAAGTTTTGGTATGACTAGACATTTTATTCAAATCCGTCAGATGAATTAAAGTTAACGAAAATAGTCTTTCTACTTGCTTTTCACAGTCGTAGATATCTTGACACTCAAAACTCCGCAAAGATCTGTCAATAAATACACAATCCAAAATGTAAATAAATACACACTTTTTTGTTGTATTTCGTTCAAACGAATTCCTAAAATATGCTTTTGTTTACTTTCTTCGTAGATTTGTTACATCATGTTACGTGTGCAAACCATTTCTCGCACAATATAAATGCTTAGATCCAAAGTCACGTGTCATACGAAGACCCATGTGAAATTTACCGGGAAAGACATATTGTTGTTTCAGTGTATTCTTCATTATCCTGCAGGAATCGAATGGTTTTTGACGTTCATTTGTGACCATAGTTTTCTCAAACATCAAATGTCAAGTTCTGCTTAATCTCATGGCTGTATTTATTTGTCATTGATAAGTTTAGAAAAAAGATCTTCGGAGCTTTGACAATGGGCATTAACTCTTGCCCATTACCTCCCCTGATTAATATTTCGACATCCATGGTTTGCACACCCAAACATCAAACTAGACATATAAATATTGTGTAGCAGTTTTCGCAGTATTATTGTGATTTGAAAATCGAGACTGAATAGAGCATTACTCTGTTTTGCGACACATGCACAAGCCGACATCTGAAAGGAAACCACAGTAACACGTGTCACGATGGCCGATGAATTCGAGTTACATCTGTATTAAATCTGCCGGTCACTTTATTTGAACTCGGATAAAAATTTATTTGAAGAAATTACTCAGTGAGATGTTTAGGTAAAAATTACATATATGTAATATGTTATGTATGTTCTACCATTTTCCTATTTTTATAGAATCTATATAGAAGATTTCAAATGGGTAATGATTTAATATTGCATTTATGAAACGAGTTGATTAAATTTAATATGAAATCATTACCTTTTCGAGATTTTTTTTCACAGTTTTTTCTTCAGTGAAAATTATTTTCGAGACAAAGAAGAACAATTAATTTCATTCATTCGGACAGACGGCGCATCTTTCATTTGTTGTGCATAAATTATTGTCACTAGCAAAGTTGAACTAGTAAAAGTAGATCATACGTTTTTACAAACTTTAAATCAAAGAAAAAGCTTCCATCCAAATAAACATAACATTTTATAATGACAAAATCACATTTCAAAACAGAATGATCAATGCGATGTGATGTCATATTGTTTGGCACGGTAAACAGTAGGCCTATAGTACATGTTTACCCTAAAATGTCTTTTTCAGAACTAAACATTACATTGTTGCGATTTTTAAAATGTGAAATAGGATTACAGGATGCAGAAATTATGACATTTACTGCAATGCATTTGTGACCGGATATTTGCAGAATTCGACTGGAACAATAGACTGTACAGAAGACGTAAACAAATTTCTTTCTGAGTCGGATTTGCATCCCATATATACTGCTAAAAGATGCTGTGGTTGGATAGTCAGGAGACCCATTTATGTCCAAATTCTTCTGTGAACAGAGGTGAGTTTATTTACTTTTGTAAGTTTACATTTAAACAAAATTAAATGTATACAATATCAATAATAATAATAATAATAATAATAATAATAATAATAATAATAATAATAATAATAATGCGGACTTTGGATAGCGCCAAATCTTTAGAGGTTCTAAGCACTTTACAACATACAAAAACAAACAACCCTTTAATTGGAAAACAAAATAAAATGCTGAAAATATGTAAGGTAGAAAACATTTTTAGGTCAATAAGTTTGTTCCTGCAGTCGAAAAAGGTGAGTTTTCATAGCACACTCGAAAGGGATTTCTGTCTTTGTGTCTAATTTCAATGGGCAATTTATTCCACGTTGCTGGCCCTAGTATGCGAAATAACATTGTCCACATGACTTTGTTTTCATAGTGGGAAAAATGAATATATGATTGTCAGAAGAGGAGCGTAAATATCTAGCTGGTGTGTACATATGGGTGAGGACGGATAGGTATACTGGACTGGATTCCGCCAGTGAAACGTAACACAGAGACGACATCTTGTGTTTGATACTGAATCGAATGGATAACCAATGTAGGATACAGGTCAGCAGGGAGGTTTGCTCTGATCGTGGTACTCTGAAGATGATCCAAGCAGCTGTGTTTTGAACGTTTTGAAGTGTCTGGAGTATATATTAAGACAAACCATACAGAACTGAGTTACAATAGTTCAGTCTTGAACGTACTAATGAACACACAAATGTTTTAGTGGTATCAACTGAAAGGTGTTTGCGAATGGTGCTGATGCGTCTCAGCTTATTATTTGCAGCCTGGCATATGTTCATGACATATTGGGGCAATGTGAGAGAACTGCAAGAATTACACATGGGTTTCGTACTGACTTCGTAAATTTAATGTTGTTTGTTGCAGATATTTATTGTTTGATGTAAAGGGTGTGAATGAGAAAGTCTTTGTGTATATATACAGTGGATGTTATATATATGTTACATATATACTGCTCCATTCCTTAGTCCGCCATCCAAAAAGCAATACTCTTAGCTTTGTTTCTTATTGATTTTCTTGTCTTGTAAGTTTACGCTATTTTTATCATTATGATCTTGTTATACATGCCATAACAAACCCCTGACTTGTACCATATCCATATTCAGACGCTGTAATAAATTTTCCTTAATTTCCTATTGCAAATCGAGTTCAAAAAATTGGCGCCATAATTGTTGATTCAAAACCAAACAATCCAAAATGTTTTTCCAATATCCCAGCCCATCAGTAAAGAGGATACTGCGCAATAATTTAATGGGCTTATTTAGACCAATCAGAATCACAGAAAGTAATATCTTAATGTGTGGTAATATAAAACATATGAAACGGCACTAACTATAGGAAAACTATATCTACTATGTGATAGAGTATGTTATTCTGTCTTAAATTATATTAATGTTCTAACTGAACTATTCCTAGATTGCTGACGGAAACTGCACAGGGAGCGGTTATATTTTGCGAATTTGATAGGTCCAAATAAACCAATGGAATTTTTGCGCAATATGCTTGTTAGTCTTCTGGAACACTGTCTTGTTTTGTTATTGCTATCAAAAATGGCAGACACCTTTCTAATCGGTAGCCAAATCGACATTTATTAAAACGAAACGGGGGATTATCACGAAAACGCTCAGTAGTGGTTATGGGGATCGGAATGTATGACAATTACCCTAGATACAAGTTTCTGAATGCCAAATTCAAAGTTGAGGATGAATAGACCTGATGGACGGTACTGTGCACTAGCTTAAATGTGTAAAAATGGATAGAGTACATTACTTGTCTAACACGTACAGGCTGAGTGCATCCCGAAACATACCCATCAATTTCTTGTAATACAGACTGATATCGTTACCTAATTGCTATCTAGCTGTTTTTTTTGTAAATTTTTACCCTATTTCCAGGACGAGGTTTGAATGTCAACCTGTTGTAGTAAATGCGTAAACCTCTCTTACAAAGAGACTTTCAGCAAATGCTGGTATCCTAGATGACAAAATGGTTTCAAAATTATTTACCGATTACTATGTAATCCCCTCTACAATGTGCTGAACTGGGTGAAGGCAGAATCAAAATGATAAGGTTCTAATGTCTTAACGATATTCACGTAAACATTGTTTGAAAGCATACGGGTGTATACGTATGAATGTACATGTGGTGGATCCGTTAAGGGTGCGAGCGGCCGATACAAGTCGGGACCAAACCAAGGACTCTGTGAAACTATTGCTCATCGGTTTATGAATCGTACGACTGTACAAGGGTCAAGAAGCATATGCTTGTTCCAATTGTTGTTTCAACTGGGTACATTTACATGAGATTATTTTTAATCTTAGTTGTATTCCAGGAGATTATGTGACTCTCGCTTACAGTGCATAACATTATTTGAAACATATCTGCAGTCATTGATGTTTCTTGAATCTGTATGTGATTATGAATTTATAATTGGTTTATTATCATTGTGTGAATGTTCGTGGAGAGTGGTTGGATCAATCATATGTTTAGAGCGTGTGAGACTCCTTGTATTTATACACCTTATATATTTCTTTACTGATTCATTTAATAAATTTCCATCTTTCACACAATGTGTTTATGTTATTCATTTAATCCAAAACCCACTCGGTTCCTATTATGCAACATACACAATAATGCTATACAGCATGATGTGATGTGATCAGTATTGTCAATAATATAATTTATTATTTCATCGTTCGGTGACATACTGGAATCGATTCAATAACTCGTTCTTCAGAGTTTCCAATAATACAACAAATCTGTTACGTAACAATGCTTCATAACGTATATGTACTTATACGTTCAATATTGCTACACAACACGTGCAACAATTCACCATTGATTATAATTACATGTAATGTGAGGTGAGAAAACTGCATGAACGTTTTCAAGATCGGATTTTAGGAAAACGAAAGCAAATATATGCAAGACGAAAGACATTGTATATTGGTGGTAAACGTTACAAATAGCACAAACCAAAGCCAATCAGTACAAGAAACGCTCGATTACATCAACAAGTATTTTTTAGGGCTCCGGAGTGGAAGAAGCACAGCAGAACAAAGATTCAATCTCAGGGTTCTGTATGAAAAGTACTTGCAAAATCAACAAGACATCTATCATGTGTTGATAGATTTAAGAAAGACCTTTGACATAATGTGTCATGAGGCATTGTGGGCCATAATAAAGAAGAACAACATAGGTAAAAGGTTGCCCAATACCATCAAACAGCTGTACGTCAAGGCTACCAGTGCAGTAATTGCTCAATGTTCTGTGGGGGACTGGTTCCAAACAACAGTTGGAGTACGTCAAGGGTGTCTCCTGTCCCCCACGCTTTTCAGCATCTACTTAGAGCGCATCATGAGCGAAACCCTGGAAAACAACAGTGGATAGTCAGCATTGGAGGGCGTATCATCACCATTCTCCGGTTTGCAGACGACAATGATAGGCTGGCAGGTAGTGAAGACGAGCTTGCCACTTTAGTAGATAACCTGGATGACTGAATGAAACATTGTCCAGGTTTGATATGGAGATAAGCACTGAGAAGACAAAGCTGATGACAAATAGTGGCAAACAAATCTCAACCAAGATTAAAGTCAGAGGAAAGGAAATGGAAACGGTGAGCCATTTCAGATATCTTGGTTCCATAATCACCGAAGAGGGAACAAGAGCAGAACTTTTGTCACGAATAACACCACAAACAACCGCAGCTATGTCAAAGCTAAGACTCATCTGGAGAGACAAGAATATTTGTCTGAAAAATACAATCAGACTATTGAGAGCTCTAGTCATCTCCATCTTTTAGTATTCATCTGAGGCCTGGACCCTGACAGATTAATTACAACGAAGGATCCAGGGATTTGAAATGAGATGCTACATGACCATCCTTGGCATCTTTTACATGGACCATATCACAGATGAAGAAGTGCGGTAAGTATGACTTTCATCTCTTTCATCTCTCTAGCATGTATGTGAATAGGCGCTACAATGACAATATCAGATATCTGAATAATGCTTCAGCACTCATTGTTTTACCAGAACCACCAGGACCATTCAAAGAAACATTTTTATATCGTGACATAGGATCATTTGTGATGGTGCTGTGAACTGTTCACGGTCGATTCACAATAACTATGTATTTGCTCATATTTGCTCTCCAATGACTGTCCCTGGTGTAACATAGTCCCTATTAAAATTCATCGGTGTATAAAAGTGTTGTGGTTGAAATAGCAGTATTTATGGTTGGAAATCAGTAAATTATATAATGGAATCAATAAGTTGGAACTTGGTAGGTACCTTTTATGTGTCCATAGTGGAAAATGGGAGTATTTATATGAGCGTGATACGCCGGAAATTCTGTGGATTGACTGGCCTAGGGTCGCGCAGTTAAATATTTCCCAGTTAGTAAGGGAATACTAGTGTAATTTCTATGGCATGACGGGCTGTCGGTACGGAAATCGGATGATAATGAAGAAAAACCATGCAAAGGTGCGGTTAATGGACTTTTAGGCAAGTTGTCTCATCTGGGCCACCAATTGATTAGAGCAAAGATTAATAAATATAGAAGACACGTCTGTCTTTCCATTTTACAACTCAAGTTGTATGGAAGTCTTTGGAAATTTGGGGAAAACATATGACTTCCAGCGTGACTCGCGCCAGGGTTTTGACACCGCTCGGTCAAGTGGATAACCCTGTGCGTGTAACAATACATATGCAAACATCGATGCACGAAGATGAGTCAATTCTGGGTCTTCTCGTTACCGTGTCAAAATCAAACCTTGTGGTATCTTTCTTATGCTTATGTATGTTAAGAATTGCAAACCTTTTAACTTGATTGTTTATTTCCGGTAGTTTATATATAACATAAAAATTTGAAAGTTTAATTTCTAAATAATACTTGTATATAATGTCATACTACATAAACAATATGGCTTGTAGTTACTGAGTAAGAAAACAGAAACATGCAATAAGACGTGCAAATGCTATAATTATAATATGTTCCAAGTGTATCCGTGGTAAAATCCAATTATTTACTAATTGTGGGGGCCTTATCGCGCTTTTAAGTGGAATTATAAACTAACAATGTGTCGAACTCACCAGCTCTCATCTTGGTGACAACTCGAGTCAATGCACGCGACTGACAATGTGTCAAACACACCGGCTCTCATCTCAGGGACAACACGTGTCAAGGCACGCGACTGACAATTTGTCAAACACACCGGCTCTCATTCCAGTGACAACACGTGTTCTATTGCATTTGATCTTGACGATAATGTGTAATAATAACATGACGATTATGGATCAATCCAAAATATTTTCTATTTTTCAATAATATATAATCAATGTAATCAATTTTGTTTATTTTTTGTGACTATTTATTTGGTTAATTATTAGAATATGCGACCAATTCTAAAAGGTTTGAATTCATTTGAAACGGAATGCTGTTGCTTTTAAGAATTGACATATGGGAATCTATATGTAGATCATTTTTTCACGTTGTATTATAAAACATATGACAGTTTCGATATAACAATTTTTTTTTAACACTAATAAACTGTCCATTTAATTTTCCTGGAAGTTTTGTCGAGAAAACCATATCATTTCCTTTTGTATTGATAGCGGTGACAGATAATGGGTTTGCAGTTTCAATTTACAGGTATTTTAATCCAAGAGAGGTAAATCGCGCATTATAGACTAATATTTCAAGAGTTATCTTTAATGAAATGTTCATATGGCTCAAATTGCGCAACATAATTTGGTTATGTATGAGAATTAACGGTGATTAACAGGGATGTTTATTATACTTTCTTTAATAAGTGCGGTGATGACGACTTAGTATTCGGTTCATTACGTCAGCCATCTGTTTTTAAATTTTATTTTTTCTAACATTTTTGTGAAATTATAACATCGTAGGAGTTTAGATACATATTTTCAAAAGCTACATCACGTTCAGTGTTTAGTCGATATATTGTTTCTTCAAATGGAATTCTTAGCTCGTGTTGTTTATGCAACATTTCATAATCTATTTGTTTTGTTTCTTTTTGAAAGTCATACTTATTGACGAATTGATAAATGCTTAAAGAGTTTATTCTTCATCTTAAAACACGTAGCCACGAGTTACGATTTATATTACAGTTATTATTATTATTATTATTATTATTATTATTATTATTATAGAAGATACAACGGAACGACCGTCATTAATGGACGAGATAAGCATAGAGGGAATTAGATTCATTAAGAGGAGAGAATCGATGTAGACGAAACAATAGGAGCTTTTACTCTATGTATGTATGTATGTATGTATGTATGTATGTATGTATGTATGTATGTATGTATGTATGTATGTATGTATGTATGTATGTATGTATGTATGTATGCATGCATGCATGCATGCATGCATGTACGATTCACACACACACAAACAAACACACATACTATTAATATGTATTTGTTTGTTTGATTAGGATTATTAACGTAGCTTTAACAATTTTTCAGTCATATCGCTACGATGTCTGCTGTGATGCAGTTTATTGTGATGTCTAGCAAAGGGGCATCATGCCGCAGACATGTAGTATGATGTCCCACCCAGTCACATCCTGACACTAGGCCGACCAGTCCTAACACCAACCTCTTAATGCTGAGCGACAAGCGAGGTAGCTGTTAGTACCATTTTTGTAAGTCTTTGGTATAACTCGGCCGTGGAGCGGTTCTCGTATGGCGTCATGCTGTAGCGCAAGATGCAACTATCTCTTGAGGACATGCTGGCGTTACAAGTCTTAATGGTACGGTGTACCTGACTATACCGGCTAACTTGCACCACTGTTCCCTTTGTCACTGTGCATTATACTTTACAAAAGTAGGTTGAAAATTAAGAGGCCTGTAAATCACTGAATGGCAAGATAAAAATAAAAATAAAAGCGATATAACACAAATAATTGTGACATTACACATATATTTGTGATATAACACAAATAAAAGCGATATAACACAAATAATAGCCCAAATAATAGGGATATGACACAAATAATAGTGATATAACACAACTAATAGTGATATGGTTTGTTTTTGTAGGGTTTAACGCCATTTTTCAGCACAATATAGGCTATACATGGCGGCCAGTATTATTGGTGGAGGAAGAACCCGGGAAAACCCCAGGAAAGAACCATTGACCCACGAGAAGCTACTGGCAAGCTTTCTCACATAACTACGTTAGCCGAATCTTAGGCTCGAACTCGCGCAGACAGAGGTGATAATAGATATATAACACAAATAATAGTGATATAACACAAATAATTGTAACATAATTAGTTTACAAGAATGATTCGCAATGTCTTTTGTGAATACAAATCACTGCGACATTAAAATTAGATACTGGTTTCATATTGGTTCATTTCATATTGTTTCTCTTTGATTGTATATTAGTACATTTCATATTTTCATGTTAAATAATATATTCTTGGTAAGATTTGTACCCCTGGCAGGGTTTGACATTTAATTTGTAGAACATTTGCCAAGTTAGGCGAGTTCTCACAAAAATAGCTTGCTCTTTAAAAATATATTATTTGTCTGGAGTTTTTTCGGACGTGCAATAAGAAATACTTTGAAAAGACTAAACGATACAAAATTGACTGAATACTAATCATATGTGTTACAAGATAATTCAAATTAAACAAAACCATAATTATACAGCATGTTCATAGATCGTCCAGAAAAAACAACGACTCTGGGTGTATCTAAATGAATGTAAATTTTAAAACAGAGACAAAACGTCATGGCTGACGATGATTACAACGTCCGACCACCATCTAAAAAAAATTAACATAAATAAAAGCTACAATATTTAAGTAAATATCATTTATTTGGACTGTTGATAACACTCATAAAACAAAATGAAATCATCTAGCTTTGCCTTTGGATGTTATAAATTCTTTTTTCAAAATATGTTTTATTATTTCCTGCTTGTATAATTTTATTGTTTCCTTTCTTTCATGCCTTCAGTCTTAAGTTCCTTATATTATAATGATGGTAACCCATACAGAAACATGTAAATGTTTTTTCATTTGTCTTAATGTTGAAAACGAAAAAAACTTCAAACCTTACAGATGTTAATGCATGAATGAAATACTTACCATATACGAACGAATTGCCCATTGAAATTAGACACAAAGACAAAATAATCTCTTTCAAAAGTGATCTAAATGAAATATTTTCAGTATTTTGTTTTGTCTTCTAATTTCATGGTGTGTTTTTGTTTGTTGTAGTCATATCATTATACACGTTGTACAGCGCTAAGATTTTCTAAAGATTATGAATTTTACAATGTCCTCATCATTATGATCTCATTATTATCATTATTATTATATCACGTTAGTCCTTTAGTGAAAATGCCATGCCATGATTAGATTGTCACCATTTGCCCCTACGCCCATCTAGGCATCATAATACTTCTAAGCGAAAACCCCATGTTAGATATGATGATCAATTCGAGAAGGGCAGCTATATCCTGGATGGATCAGTACATATGTGGTCAACTTGGGTCAACTATATATTTTAAGACGTTTTCTAGTAATTTTGGTAGGCTTTCCAATCAGACAAAGAACGTCTAAGATTTTCATGATAGCTAACGTGGTTGCCATATACATTGTCAGATCCGAACATGTTTTATCTAGGTGCAACTAAATCGTATACGATATGAATTTAATGTTGGTGTTGCTGATATTTATTGTCAGAATTGCCTCAGTTTTATCATCATTAGTCTGCTGCTTTGTACATGTCATCCATGATTTCACATAATAAATGAATGCACCTCTCTACTCCTTGGATGGTAGCATCAACTTCAGTTATGTGGCTAGACTGTATATGTGGGTGTCATCAGGTACGATTGGTGTGACACTGGGTGATGATCTATGACATTTGAAAGCCACTGAGTGGATATAATGAATTAAACAGGTCCAAGAAAAGACCCCTGGGCTGGAGTATATTCCAATTGCATATATAAATTGTGTCCTGTTGCCTAAGTAGGACATGAACCACAATAACGCTGTATTGTGAATGCCCAGTACATGCTGGAGCCGCTGAGGTAATATATCCTGGTCTATAGTGTCCAATGTTGCATACAAATCAAGGATGGTGAGGACTGTACTCTTCCCGCTACCTAAAGCAGAGATAATCTCATTAACTACTTTCAGAAAAGCAGTTTCAGTACTGTGGCAAGGGCGATATGCAGTCTGTACATGGTAAAACTACTGAATTCAGATTAGATACACGTTGGGTTCAAATAACATTTTCTATGAATTTTTTTAATATGAACGAGCGATTAGTAAATGGGCGGTAGTTTTTTTTATCGTTATGACCGAGTGTTGGTTTTTCCAAATGATGGGAATTCCCCGGATGAGGAAGAGGTATTAATAACAGCAGTTAATGAAAACAATATTGGGTCTAAACACTCAAACAGCAGTGATGTTGTAATTGGATCAGGTTTGCGTGACTTTGGTGCACTCTTCGACACCATTGTCAGTACTAAATCCATAGATACGGGTTCAAATGCTACTAACGGATGTTGCTGTAATTCTGAATCTTAACTGTATGGTGCAATTGTGTCGTAAAGCTTTTCTCTCTAATGGTTTGTACCTTGTCATGGAAGAAATTTCAAACATGTCCGGAATGTCTACTGGATAGAAGGTAGTTGCAAGTGGTGAACCACTTATTCCTTGACATTAGTTTGTTAGATATCTTGAATGTCTCTTTGCAGCTTGAATTCTCCACGAGCTTTGTACTGTAGTGGGATAATTTGGTTAAATGAACTATGTTTGTGACATTCTTCTTAGCGACCTTATATATTTGTTTATGAATAGTGAGTCTGGTGGAAAGGCAAAGCCTCTACGCATTATGGCGGTCACTATAGGCAGTGCGAAGCTGAACACTGCTATACCACGGAGAACACTTTTGAGATGATACTCTATAATTGGTGACTGGGGCATGTTTTTCAAGCAATGGACACAGGCAGTTATCGAGTTGTTCTCCTATAGGAAGTATGAACGGTATTAGGTTTTCTTGGATGTCTTGCATTAGTTTGGTTATAATTATAATTCTGAGGTTTCTTTTTGTAGGAATTAAAGGTGGTGGGGTGGGTTACGGACTGATACGTCCAGATGACATATAATGCAGATGTGATCTGATGCAAGTTCGTGGGATATAATGGTGGACCGTATAATATTATCGTCAGTTCTATGACCATGTTTATGGTTGAGTTGATTAACTGACCGTTTATGGTAAAAAACATGAATGAAATCTAGGAGGGGTGATGTGTACGAGTTTCAGGAAAGTTGAAAGCTCCAAGAGTATAGAGTTAGTCCTAAAAGAAATTTGTTTCACCTGGACATCAATAATTGCTTCAGATCTTACTTTAGATAAATCTCTTGAACAGGAATTTATATAAGCATGCTCAGGTGTTTAAGAGGAGACGAATTATGAAGTCCTAAATGAAAATGGTAGTATCGTAAAACCCATTATGGCCCCTATAGTGGTTACCTTGAATATTTTATTTTCACAACTTGAATGTATGGTCATATCAGTTTGTGGTTTTCACTACGACTACGAATGGCATTAAATTAGTCCTATATGAAAATAGTTCCGATCTGATATACACTGTGGCCACCAAAGAGAAAGAAGCACCTTGTGATTGCTTCTTGTCAGGAATGGAAAGCAGTATTTGCATAGCGTTTTTATCAGGCGGATAATCGCCTCTCTCTCTCTCTCTCTCTCTCTCTCTCTCTCTCTCTCTCAGCATGAACTATATAAAGACATATCCATGAGTCCACGATGCAGATGATGCACTAAACGTCTAGCAGTAAGCATATGGTGGTAGATCCTCCAAAACATCACAATAGATGTCGGTAGTTAGAGGAGAGTAGGTATGATTTTTACTATTCAAGACATAAGGTGAACATTTAATATGATGCAGTGGCAGACAAGTAGATTCTCTGCTGTCTAAATTTGTGTCTACGTTTGGTGCTAATACAAATGACTTATAATTTCAATATTTATGTGACATATCTTTCTGCTGATGTAATGCCATTGTCTAAGTTTATGATGATACACATTCACCCCATGTCAGCTGGTATAGAAACATTATAAATTGGAAACGTTCGTTATTGCCATTTACTGGGTACGCATTTCGTTATTTGCCATTTACTGGGTACACATTTCGTTATTTGCCATTTACTGGGTACACATTTCGTTATTGCCATTTACTGGGTACACATTTCGTTATTTGCCATTTACTGGGTACACATTTCGTTATTTGCCATTTACTGGGTACACATTTCGTTATTGCCATTTACTGGGTACACATTTCGTTATTGCCATTTACTGGGTACACATTTCGTTATTGCCATTTACTGGGTACACATTTCGTTATTGTCATTTACTGGGTACACATCTCGTTATTTGCCATTTACTGGGTACACATTTCGTTATTGCTATTTACTGGGTACACATTTCGTTATTGCTATTTAATGGGTACATATTATGTTATTGCAATTTACCGGGTACACATTACGTTATTGCCATTTACCGAATACACATCTCGTTATTTGCCATTTACTTGGTACACATTTCGTTATTGCTATTTACTGGGTACACATTTCGTTATTGCTATTTAATGGGTACACATTATGTTATTGCAGTTTACCGGGTACACATTACGTTATTGCCATTTACAGGGTACACATTTCGTTATTTGCCATTTACTGGGTACATATTTCGTTATTGCTATTAACCGGGTACACATTATGCTATTGCAATTTACCCTGTACAATTTTTGTTAACTTATATTTATTAATTTCTGAATGTGGCAAAATGCTATCACAGCTTGTTCCTCTAAACAGCTAATTTTCTAGAATTGTATATTTTTCTAGTTTGATTAAAATGTTTTAATTACAGTCATACATTTGCCCTCAATACACGTGTTTTCAAGTTCAAAGATGAACAATTATTTATATGTACAGTACAATCATTATTTCTATTTCCTTTTTCAAGGTATATTGGCAATAATTGTAGTTATTTGTTCCGGGTTAATGGTGTAGACATTCGAATGCTAAGCATATAATTTTACGTGAAGATGTTATTTTTATATGTGGATTGCATAGCAATGAGTTTGACATTTTAAACTGAATTACAGAGAATGGAAAGTGTATTGATAATGTTCCACTCGTGACATTATAGACCCACTGCTACTGCGGTGCATGTAACTTTACTGTGTAATATCAATGGATTACCTGAAGGATCGGAACTAAATTACATTGTACTGTTGGATGGATAGACCCATGGAGATAATATCTTCTGCAAATCTTTAATGAGTATAGTTTAGTAGTTTCACACCCTTTGACAACACTTTGGACGCACGAAACTATCCAGTGACGCAAGTAGTCAGGCAAGGTTGTCTTGAAAAACTGAATTTGTGTATAGAAAAATAATGCATCTGATGAATCCATATAAATCAAGAGATTTTTTTGTCTCTGTACCTTTTCTCCGTCGATTCGAAATTGTTTTTTGTTTTAAATTTGCAGTCAGGTTCAGAAAATATATCCATTCTAAAATTAAATCATATTAAAAACTAAAGAGTATCCAAAGGATTGGGTGATCGGCTTTGGCATGAGTGATTTTCGGAAGTATAAGGAAATATTTTGGCATGTCTTATATAGAGTGACCGTATCATGCTAAAAAATATTTATTTGTTAATTGATTTAAAAATATTCGAAATTGATTAAATATAAATTGAATGTTCAAAAGCTTTAGAATATATATATATATATATATATATATATATATATATATATATATATATATATATATATATATATATATATATATATATATATATATATATATATATATATATTTTTTTTTTTTTTCTCTGTCTGGAAAACTAAGGTACGTCATACGAAACAAATAACAATGATTCATAATATTAAGTGAAACTCTTTGTGAACTACATACTAGTAGTTCGCTTTTTTTGGTTGCAAAAGTGATAATCTTGACATCAGAAACACTCCATTCATGTTATATCTAAAAAGGGTAGGTTCCCTTGTAAACATAATACATTTACAAGCGATAATCTAGAATATGGTATGTTGGCAATTTATTTAAAGAATTTTATTTCCAGAATTTTGTACCAACATGTGTTCCAATCACCAACATTTTCAACCATGACAACTTGCTTATCAGCTTAACGTTTGTGTGAATAAATATGATTTACTGATGCATCGCCATGGGTAGTCAAAGTTACGACTATCAAGACATGTATGGCCATCTAGGGATACAAGGGAAGGTTCCAAAACACTTGAGTTCAAACGTTTGATCATGTCTTCCAGCAAAAATTGTACGAAGTATGAGATCCTTAAGCAGATCGTGTCCTCTAATTTAAAGGTGAAAGTTGCATCTACGCAGTTCTTTTTCCCATATTATTGTATGTTATATCCCTTACATCGGAAGATATATTCAGTTAATAGTACTAAGAAAAACAAACCAATCTATTAACATTTAAAGTTATTTTGGATTTCGTTGACTCAAACACGGGAATGAATATATAACGGCAGTATAAATCGTCGTGCACATAAATCCTCATATACAGATAGAGATCTATACAGTGAGAGAATATAAGAAATTTAAACCAGTAATTAATGACATGCAGCTATCTTGTTAAGTAAAATATTATTTAACATCGGCCCAGCTCTCCAAGTACAGACATACTGCTAGTAACAAGTGTCACATCTAGCCACTATTACAATTTTGTAGCTACTTGATCTATAGTTTAGGCTTCAAAAATGCCCAAATTTTGTAGCCATAAGACAAAAATAGAGATGCAAAGAATCATTTAATCTCACATTATATTTCACTAACTATACATATATTCCCCATCAAGTTGTAATTAATGATGTCCAAAAGTACCAACATATCTATCATTCAACTAACCAAGCATGCACACCTTTCCTTTTCTAAAGGTATCACGATAATGAATAATAGAGGTTAAATATACAAGTCATTCAATCTGTAATTTTTTTATAATAATTGTGTATGGCCATATTTGGTTAAAATTTAATTAATTAATTATTCACTTGAATTAAAGCATTCAATATATTGTCTTTGTAGTGACAGGAGGTCATGTGGACCTTGCTTATGCTTTGCGAAGGTCACCTATGAATGCATTTTATTAAATAGACAATATTACTGGATGAAATAAATTATGAAAGTTTAAAACCCTTATTCGTAGTACTATTTTCAAATCATTTGATGAGAGTTAAGATTCTCATGATTTGTTTACACCATACCCTCATCGAACATAACCAGTTCATATTTACTCACCAAAAGCGATCCACATCCAAACTCATATGTAAGGAGTCCATGCTCGTTAGGTATTACTGTCGTCTGACATACCTGTTACAGATCCAAAGGAAGGTATGAAAAATGTCATATTTTGTAATACCCGAATATATTTAATTTTGGATATCTGGATATCGCAATGAGATGTAGTAAAAATAGCAAAGACAAAACACTCAAGCCTTTGGATATACCGGTAATTAGGTATATGGAACATTTTACTGAATATTAAATTCTTATGAATTGAAAGGTGACTAAGAACCCTTAATAATATGTTTTTGTTGACTGTCTTTTATGTAAGCAGTAATTAGATTTAACTGAACACAACACAATAGTTGGATATGTAAAAATGCGAAATATAAAATACTTTGAGCCATTATCCAGATTTTCAAATCCATAAACGCAAACGCGCATTATATTTTGATTTTTAGCATATTCCATATAATGACAGCAAGGTTACTGAAACGAAGTTGCGAAGATTTCAACAAATTATGTCCGATAAATCGAGACGAAATGTTGATAAAGACAAAATAAATCACCTTATGTAGCAACTTTATTTACCATCATTAGAAGAAGGTGTATTGTATTCAATCCTGCATCAATATTAATGTCCATATGATGAATTAATAGGAAGTATTCGTACGTAGTTCGCTTAGATATACGATTGTTACGTCATCAACGCTTTATAATAATGAAGAATGATCAAGACATTATGTAATGCGTGTCAGATCCTGATTTTTAATGTAGCTCTAACTTTTTTCAGTCATATTGCAACGATGTATGCAGTGTAACAGTTTATAGTGATACATAGTTGTTGGGTATTATGCGGCTTACATGTAACACGATGTTCCACCCAGTTACATTATCCTGACCTCAGACATATCATTATTCTCTTAATGCTGGGCGCCTATCAAACCATCTGCTTGTACAATACATATGCGATATTGGTATGATTGCCTTTTTGGGAATCCGCGACTTCCAGACAGAGCGGATGCCATTTAATATATTTGCATTATTGTCCGATATGTACGTCAGAGAGCATTTTATGCTTCATAGTTAAAGTTAATCATTTTAAAATAATATTTTGTTCCTTACTAGAGAGACCAATTTTGCAGTAGTGTGCATTATACCAAAACGTTAATGGATATAAACAACATAAGACTTTAGTATCATAACTTTTATTGTATGAATAATTTCGGTATGTGTGTTCTTGCATCTCACGACGAATTTAAATTTAAAAACAAAGAGAAAAAATGTCATATCAAAACCCCATGTATTCATACCGTGTTTCATTATCAAATATTAGTTTCTGGTAAAAAGAGATCAAACCTCTAATCTAGTAATACAGTGATATCTTGTAAAAGTGTTCGTTGTATTTTAATTCTTTGACAAAACATAATATAACGTTTGTATATTGTTCCAAGTTAGACGTGAAATCAAGGTATTCCGCAGCTTCAATTTATAATGACTGCCTTAAATTGATGTCAGATAAGAAAGGGTAGGAGAACTTAGAAACAAAAAGACATTCAAACAACAGTATTGCTAGCACGGAAGGGAATAAATGATAAACGCAAGCAAACAGTTGTAAACTGGCACACATTTTGATATGTATTCGAATCAATCGAAACAACTGCATCCTCCTGAAAGCGAATTTCATTGTATGCATACATTTTGTTCTCTCCAAAAGAGTACGTCTGCAAAGTACTAGACGTATTGATTGATGCTCTATTACTAATGAAACGCTATGATTGTTTATTTGATTAGGATATTTAACATAACGTTAACAATTTTTCAGTCATTTCGCTACGATGTCTGTAGTGAGGCAGTTTATGTTGATGTCTAGCACTGGGGCATCATACCGTAGCATTAAGTCCCACCCAGTCACATTATCCTGACACCAGGCCGACCAGTCCTAACACTAATCTCTTAATGCTGAGTGCCAAGCTAGGCAGCTGTCTGTACCATTTTTTTTACGTCTTTGGTATGACTCGGCTAGGGATCGAACCCACGACCTCCCTTTTCTGCGGCAGACGCTCTAACCACTAGGCCACCGGAGCGATGAAACGCTATTAAGATCCAACAATTGCTGCAGAGTATTAAATGGTACACTTGACCAATACTTGGACGAAACCTCTTAATCAACGTCATGTCAGTAACATTTCATTGTATACAAAATGTTTTTCAGGTATATATTCATATATTGTAGAAGTAAACAAATCCACCTTATAAAAACGAAAAAAATATAGTTCCGATTATTCTGTCAATGTGTCGTGGATTATATATATCAGATGAGTGGGGATTAATATGTTTACATATAAGGTTCAATGATCGTCGCAATTAATATCTTCATTTTATGCGATTGCGTGCAAGACATATTTAGCATACCAGTGGTGGAAGTTGTATTTTAATTCCATTTTGCACTCTTGATTGACTAGTGTAGCAGATGGGCTTGGAATTTATATGAAGCCAAGCCAATCAAATGAGTAATTCTACTGTCCTTCAATCTAAGTAGCATTTCGCACTTTCATGACGTCGGCTACACTTTAAGTGATTGATCTTAACAGGTGCTTTATGTTTTGGGCTCATGAGTTACTAATATTATTTTATTGTAGTCCGCGTCGGATGCCATTATTGTTAACATGGTGTATATGCTGAACAAGATACTTATTTGCTTTACACTAATATGTGTAGTAATATTGTTTTAAGCACTTGAGTAAGTGCCTTTTTTTCATCAGCATAATTCTATTATTTTCTTTTCTGTTATTGACTGTTGTTGACATTAAACCACAGACTTAAAAGCAAACCTCCTCATATGTAAACTTTGACAAGCAATTCATCGCATTTAAATAAGCGCAGCAATATATTGTCAAGGACAACCTCGACAATTGAACCCCATGAAAGTAGGATGATAGTGTAATATATTAAGGGTACAAGGTTGTTATGTGATCAATATTTTTACAATAATTCACCCGGAAATAAGCAATTAGCTGAGCCTAGCAACATCATACATACATACATACATACATACATACATACATTCATACATTGACACATACTATACCAATCGTACAATGTTAGTGAACTACAGAGAGAGAGAGAGAGAGAGAGAGAGAGAGAGAGAGAGAGAGAGAGAGAGAGAGAGAGAGATGAAATTATTGACAGATAGTGAAAACGTGAGTGCCAGAGAGAGAGAGAGAGAGAGAGAGAGAGAGAGAGAGAGAGAGAGAGAGAGAGAGAGATGCTCTTTCTCTAACCTTTGATTCTTCTTTGGACAGTTTAATACTTCAACCAAAAAATGTCGTTTCAAATTAAACAAGGCAAACAACCAATGATGTAAACGCGCCACTCTAGCATCTATACTGAATGTCAAGTGTCTATCTTTTCAAATTTTGTTTCTTTGAAAGCGTCTGTTAATAATATCATGTATAGAGATAGCTCATTGTCCTCACAGAATTTGAATGTTCTGCAATCTGATGGATTTATGACTGCTCCTTGTCTTGCGCCATTGTAATCCCCGCAATAGTAGCACTGATGGTTGTGTGGAATGGCTATAATAAACGGTTAACGGTTTACATACCGAAGATGGTTGAATTAAAACACTGTAAGATATAGGTACGTTTACAAATAGCTTCTTTAATTCCAAATGTCGGATTTTTATGCATATTGCGTCTTATGCAATGAATAAAAACAAATTGACTTGAAAACTAACACATCAGTTTCAATCAGGTTTTTCTCTTTTGTTGATGGCCTAACATGGCATATGAAGGTCACTCTGTCTCCTTCTTGATAGATTTTATTAGTGTTTCTGCAGGAAATTGCTAGTGCATTTAAAAGAGAAACGACTACTGCACATTCAATACTTGTCATGATTTTGGTATAATCATTCAATCCAGCGATGTGGAAAACCAGAGGCTAATAAAAACGCTAAGCCATTAAAAAAAATTATAAAACACATCAAACTGGAATGCCGACTCCCATTAATGTAATGCATGTAATACTTCCATATATCATTCCCCTTAATTGCTTAATCAATGTTTAATAACTACAAGTAGGTCTTTCTGCTTTAAAAGCGATTAATCAGTTCGAAAGTTTTGGACTCTGCTTAGCTTAGAGATCAGGCATGCAACCGTAAACACATAAAAATGTTGTGTCTGCTGGATACAGTTGAAACAAATATTTTATTAATATAACTTATGTTAATTTGTGTCTTTATTATTTCGAATATTGTTTTTAATGCCAATATTTTATGTGTGAAAGTAAGTTAATTATCTACCGTCTTACTGGATATACCCGCAATGAAAAAACAAATGTCTCTCTGTATACTTACCTTGAGTCTCAACTGACGCAAGAACACTCGCAACAAGGAAAGTACCTTGTAAGAGAATGATACAAATACAGACGAAATATACATACATAAGACGTTACGTATAGACTTACGTATATACATACAGGCAAGCATCAATATACATACACGCATAAACAAGTTTCATATGCGCATCTATGGAAACAATTAAAAGCAATCATAACAAGTTAGGTAAGTGTATGTATGTATGCATGTATGTATGTATGTATGTATGTATGTATGTATGTATGTATGTATGTATGTATGTATGTATGTATGTATGTATGTATGTATGTATGTATGTATGTATGCATGCATGCATGTATGAAAATCTTTAGTTTTATAGATACAAAGAGGTGTATAAAGAGAGCATTTCATGCATGTATGTATGCAGATAAATAGATTACATAAATATATAGATATAAACAGAGATTTTGAATGTGCCAATCAAGTAACCATGCAAATAATACTTACAGAAAATCAGATGGGGATTCGACATTGTTTCGCTTAAAAAAACAAACATATAAATAATAATCAAATATAGTCAGCAATTCAATGAGGCTATCAACCTAACCATTACCATGCGTAACGTATCCTTCGAAATCTTTTTCTTATCTATGTCACCTCATTTCTTATCTCCTGTTTAAGTACAACTGAAGAAAAAAAAAACACACCAGGCAGATGACTATTCTCATCGTCATCATCATGATCATAATCGTTATCGGCGTCCTCATCATGGTCATAATTCATTGGGAAGTACTTTAACTTCGAATTCACGTCCATATCGATCCTACATTCGTTCCCAGATTCAGCTGTAAATTTGGTCTAAAACTAGATTGTCATTCATAACAAATTTCACGTATAAACACACACACACACACACCAATTTTAAATGTTACACCTGTGATACGATTGGAAAGTGTGCTTGTTGATTTGATGTGCTTGTCCGTTGCACATGATCGTATGTACGTTATGTTTATATATTGTCCGAACTAAATTGTGTTCAGGTTTGGTTTTATTTTCGTGTACAGCGTTGCTCGAGACTGATTTACAGCGTTTACAGCGTTTCGTTTACAGCGTTGCTCGAAACTGATTTATTTAAATCTTAGTTATGTTAGAATTCTGAATTCAGTTCACCCCATAATGCACAAGTTGGACTTTGTGGGTTTGTTTTCGATTTTGTACGTTGCTTTAACTATCTGAATGATGTCGTTACGATGGCAATACTGCGACAGTTTAAAATGATGTTTGGTACTTTTAGGCATCATGTCCAACAAAGTCACATTAACCTCAGTCTAGGCTAACCAGTACTAACACTAACCTCTTCAAACTGCTAGCCAAGTGGAGGCAGCTGCTACGTCGAATATTGTATGTTATTTGGTTTGACTCGACCAGGGTTTCACATATATATCACATATATTATACATAATATGGATTCCAAAGTTTTGGTATAATGTTATAAGCTATACACTTATAGTTATCTATATAGTTATGGTTATCTCGTGTCGATGGATACGATAACTTGCAGTATTTAGCGAGCAATGAGACCCTTGAGGAATCTTACCTTAGACTGGGTATGAATATAATGTGCAGTATATATATATATATATATATATATATATATATATATATATATATATATATATATATATATATATATATATATAATATGGATTCTAAAGTTTTGGTATAATGTTATATGCTATACAATTATTACTGGTAGCATACATTTAAATCATGAGCAGCACATATAATGTTTCAACGTCTCTTTGATTATCTAAATGATCTGTGACGATTTGTTACTGACAATGCATTAGCGGCGTAATATAATAACCAGAACAAATACTAACAAGCCATGCATTTCTAATTAATTAATCACGAGACTCACCTTAATCAAACTACCATATGCTGTCCCTTATTAAACTCTCACTGATTCGTATGGGTAGGATGTAGAGAAGGCTATGGATTGAGACAGGAACAGAAAACCGAACTTGAACCAAGTACCAATAATCTGGGATAACGTAATGGTTAAAAATACATCTTCTATTGGATTTTACTAAATTCCAGGCAACAAAAATGGTGGTATGTCGAAATAACCTGTCATAACTATACGGTACATTCATGGGTCGTAGAAAGATACATGATTTAATGTATTTAACGATATGATTGCTTTTATTGGTTCTTCCTATGTTAAGAAACCAATCAGTCTAAAACATCATTTAACATTAAAATGCCAGCATTCCCTTCTCCATTTGAGTCTTTTACTATCACTGGGTTAGATGGTAATGCAGGAGATTAATGAAATAAATAACACAGGAAAGGCTAAATATAAATGCCTTCATGGTACGTCTCCACCACCAAACCATCACCGCTCTCTCTCTCTCTCTCTCTCTCTCTCTCTCTCTCTCTCTCTCTCTCTCTCTCTCTACATGAGTTTGTGTCTGTCTTTCTGAATCTTCGTTAAGGATTGCTAGCGAACAACCATTCAAGAACTAGCGTGGAATAGTTCTAAATATGTCATGCGTTGTTGTCTCTTGATCAATGAATGCTGGTAAAATATATATCCTACTATAAGGGGAAATAGAGAAACAACAGTATGTTCGATATTAAATGTTAATCAAATCTTAACAATAATGTATACAAATTATAATACATTTGACTGATTGAATTGCCTCTTGTTGGTGCTTCGTTTCACTTAGTTTATATTTCCCACTATTCCAAATACAGTATGCGTTCACTGTTCACTTTCTTGACTATGCTGTTTTTATAGTATTCTACTTTCTTCCTCTACACCATATTTCATGCTTAAATTAACATTGTGCCTATAGTTAATACATTAAAATGAACGAAAGCATGAGTATAGAAAAAAGAGCGAACTTATCATTTCCAAGGCGATCGTAATTACTGGGAATACGCAAAGAGCTACTCTTGTTGCTGACATACTGTAAAGCAGTTAGCTGAATTATAGACAGTGCGGTAGTTATTGTAGTAATGAAATCAATCTTTACTGCGTTTGAAGATCCACTATGAATATTTGTATGTGATAAATAAAGTAAATCCTTTTGCTATGTTCATGCTGAAATACAAAAAAGAATATTTTAGTATTGTATCTAACATACTGCATATGAATAATTCTTTGAATGAAAACCGCTATTTTACTGCTATGAGTTTCATCTTACATGGGAGTGAACTGAAGCAAGGTTTTAAAGAGATTGCACTGATTTCGAGTCCACAAAACGCAAGGATATATTACCATTTTGAAAAAGACTTTACAAGTTAGCAAAATAAAAATTTTGCTCTGAATACCATTACAATAGTAGATGTGTCAATTAATCAAACAATCTGGCCAAATACTTTATTAATTATGACTGCGTCGTGTTAAAATGTGACGATTAAGTCTCGTACATATATATTTTATATATCGATCGTTCTTCTGTATATATAATTAGAGACGAATCTAATAAGATCCGCAAAACATAAGTTAGGTAAGTAAGACACATCAACAGGCTAGTTTTGGTGGTATAGGTAAAATCTTATAATTGTTACTGTTTCTTACAGATGAAAATCAACAACAATATGTTTGCCAGAGGGTAAATCAAAGTCGAAGATATGCAGCATAAATATTATATATTTTGATGAATTTCCTATAATAATAGATTGTCAACGGACAAAACTATTGTATATGTTTTCTTTTTTCGTTCTGGTTATTTTTGTTATCTTTCGTTACCTTGTGGCCTTGAAGTGTTAATAGTTTGATTCCAAAATGGCTTGATCCGGTTCACACTATTTCTGAACTTGTGTTTCAGTTTTTCGTTCAAATTCATTAGTTTGTCTTACTTGCGTCGTCAGTGGGATTTTCTTATATTCACATATAAAATGGAGACCATTTAGAGTGTCCATATTTATACCTGTTCAATACTGCTGATTTTATTTATTATATTTTTAGTCGTTAATAAAGTGTGTTTGTGAGTCGATTTATCTGGTGTATTGTGTAATCAACTTGCGTTACTTTATGAACATGTGCACTTAGAAAAGGAATATATAGATTGCTACAATCTCTACTGATCCAAACGATTGAAACTTTAGAAAAATATTACCGTCGCGTTCGTAAATGCCTACCTTAGACAGTGTATGTTTGTTTGTTTTTAATGGTTTAATGTCATTTTTCAGCACAAGATAGGCTATACAAAGCGGCCAGTATTAATGGTGGAGTAAGAACCAGGGGAAACCATGGAAAGAACCACCGACCCACGCGAAGCTACTGGAAAGCTTTCTTACATCCCCACATTGGCCGAATCCGCGATTATAGCCCTAGCCCACGCAGGCAGAGGTGAGATGGCAGTGATCTGCATCGGAGAACACCTTAGACCATTCGGGGCCCCTCATAGACAGTGTAGGTATTATGACTGTTGGTAGTTTTCCTATAAGAATACGTTATTAAGTGGTATTGTTGTTGTTATTGCTATTATTATCATTATTATTATTATTGTTCTTGTTTCCTCACAGTTCTTTCATTTTTGTTTTATTCTGATTTATTTTGTGTGTTCATTTTTCTTGACTTTTGGCGATGGAAAAAAAAATTGTTTGATACCAGAAGCGTTTCGCCGTAGTTGTGCAATGTAGCGTTTCAGTTTCGGTATCATATATATCGTTATTTAACCAACACTGTCTCCGTTGTATCATGCTCTCTTTCATATGATATTATATGTATGATTTGTCTTGACATTTTGGCGATGAAAATAGGAATTGGTAGATACAAAAAGCGCCTTGGCCGGTTTTGCCAAAGTTTTTTGTACTGAAGCGTTTCAGTTTTCGTATGATATATATTGTTCTATGACCAACACCGTCTCCTTTGTATCAAGTGCTCTTGCATATAATATTATATGTCGTATAATTTCTTGCTTGTATACATTTATTTGCTTAAGGTGAAAGATTAAAGAAAATTAATTATATAAAGAGACATGCAGCGTAATGAGATATTAAAAAAATATTCAAGAGCAAACTTTATACAAATAAGAGACCAAATACTGTGTAAGGAGTGTTCCTTCTCTTCATGAATGCTCTATGCTCGACCACATAATGATTTAATTAATCACGTGGAAAAGATAGTTTGCAGATTATAATACTTATATAAAGTCATGTCTGCGTATCATCGATTGAATTAATGAAGAACAAATGTGCATCATATGATGTAATATTTCAATTAAAAACGTCTTTCGCATGTTTCATTATAGAATGTATATCCTTTTAGAGTGACCCATTCCCGTTTTAAGTAGTCGTGTTTGTGTTATACCACTTGCAGAAGCATCGTACCTTTATCCAAAGATCTTAAAATCGTAGAAGTAGCAAGACTTCAATGTGTAATACCAATTTCAAATATAGGTTAAAATGCAGAGTTATTTATATCTAGTTTGCTACATTCTGGTACATTCGTTTTACATTTGATTAGTTTATTGATTAATAAAAATAAATTAAAACCATATATCCTTCAGGTCAAAAAAGATGTTGAAATAAATTGTAAAGATACTTACATGAGTATGACTTCAATACAGTCTAATGCAAACCTAATTCTCTCTTCTTTAAAGCATACTAATCTTAAATTCAGCGATAAGTGTCTATCTGGTTTTGTTCACAAAGGTAGCTCTTAGCTGATAACGTTATGTTGCGCTAGTTCAAATCAAGTAAACTACCACAATTCGTGACAAATTCCGTTGTGTCTTGTTACAACAGATTGACAACACTCATCATACATTTGACCTATATACTTACCGTTCAGGTGGCCTCATTGGTTACAGCGTCCGCCTCGTATGCGGAAGATCGCGTGTTGGAACCAATCTTTAATAATAATGGTAATGGCAACTGCCTCGCTAGGAGCTCCGCATTAGGAGGTATATGTTACAAACAGAGTCACGATAATGACAGCATAAAACATAACAGGGTTCGAAACTAACGTATGTCTTGCTAGTCCGCGGCTAAACGTTTTCTTTACGGACTAATAAATATGTTCCAATACAAATCCGCCTGACTACTAAAATTATTTTAAAGTTTGCTTTCCTAGTATAGCTTTTTTTGATGAATAACTTCCGTATGTAAATCCGGATCACCTAGGCGCTATATTAAGCATTACAAATGGTATACAAAGGGTTATTGACGCACTGACCAGGATCATAGGTAAACAAAGAAAGCAAAGAAAACATTGTGGCAATTTGTTCAAGGTGTGGAAAAAAGTAAATCAAAAAGAGAAAAGACTGACAATAATGAGGACAAAACGGAAAGCGACAAACAGTATGATAAAGAAAGTAGGAACCAAACTTTTCTAGAAGGGTGGAAATGCGGTAGGCCGTGGCTTAACATAAACCCTGAAGTAAATACCATCTTTTGCAGCGTCTGCAAAGAGCATTCAGAAAAGAAGGATGAACAAATAAGCTCATTTGTAGTTGGATGTTCCAATTTACGTACTAAATAATGTTTCTGCGGACTAGTATGTATTTTGTCCTGTTAGTCCGCTTGACTAATTAATAAAAAAAGTTAGTTTCGAACCCTGCATAATGTTATGTCTGAGACATGATGTCCCAGTCGTAGACATCGCGATAAACTGCCACACTGCATACTTCAGATGTACTTAAAACTCACACAGACATAAAATCACACACACACACACACACACACACACACACACACACACACACACACACACACACACAAGTAGATGTTATATATGGATACAGTGTGCACGTTCATGTTTATTTCAACCCTCCCTCTGCGCTCTCTCTCTCTCTCTCTCTCTCTCTCTCTCTCTCTCTCTCTCTCTCTCTCTCTCTCTCTCTCTCTCTCTCTCTCATACACACACACATGTATATACTGACCCAACATAAACAATCATAGACAGCACGAATCGGTTTGTAAACTTTATATACTTCCCATTTATTACTCTTGACAGTTTGAGTACTAATATGTCTTGTCTTCAGATTTTGTTTAATCAGGAATATATATATATATATACACACAGACATAAAATCACACACAAACACACACACACACACACACACACACACAAGTAGATGTTATATATGGATACAGTGTGCACGTTCATGTTGATTTTAACCCTCCCTCTGCGCTCTCTCTCTCTCTCTCTCTCTCTCTCTCTCTCTCTCTCTCTCTCTCTCTCATACACACACACATGTATATACTGACCCAACATAAACAATGATAGACAGCACGAATCGGTTTGTAAACTTTATATACTTCCCATTTATTACTCTTGACAGTTTGAGTACTAATATGTCTTGTCTTCAGATTTTTTTTAATCAGGAATATATATATATATATATATATATATATATATATATATATATATATATATATATATATATATATATACACAGACATAAAATCACACACACACACACACACACACACACACACACACACACACACACACACACACACAAGTAGATGTTATATATGGATACAGTGTGCACGTTCATGTTGATTTTAACCCTCCCTCTGCGCTCTCTCTCTCTCTCTCTCTCTCTCTCTCTCTCTCTCTCTCTCTCTCTCTCTCTCTCTCTCTCTCTCATACACACACACATGTATATACTGATCCAACATAAACAATCATAGACAGCACGAATCGGTTTGTAAACTTTATATACTTCCCATTTATTACTCTTGACAGTTTGAGTACTATATGTATTGTCTTCAGATTTTTTTTAATCAGGAATATATATATATATATATATATATATATATATATATATATATATATATATATATATATATATATATATATATATATATATATATATATATAACGGAAGTAAATATGATGATGAACTACTTTTTATTACTTACGTTAGGACCATTGAGTTGTAATAATAGTAACTCATTAAAGTGGAAGTATATATGTATCATATAGCTTTTGGTACTAAGAGAGTGAAGTATCTGCCATAGTTTGGTTAAACAATTACAGCCTTAACTTAGCTTTAATAAATAACCTTGACCTCTTTTCGTAAAGGCCATATATGAATTATACCGATTACAATAGCTGAATCCTGTGGTTTACATGTTTGAAACCAGCTAGTAATAACATGGCTGGAAGCAGCAGAGAGGGTGAATCCGACAACTTTTCAAACAAAATTCGATTTTAACCGTCAAAACGGCAAATAGAGCCTTCCTACGAATTTTCATGTTTTAAACAAAAAAAAAAAAAATAAAGTCTCCATGTGCCAAACAGAGACTTAGTCATTTTTGTCTGAAAACATGATCTTGCAGGAGGCTTCAAAATGGGTAAAAACTCTTCAACCGAATATTTTATCAAGTCCGACACGATATCGTGTCAGAGGGTCTTAGGACGAAAATCCTTTTAGGATTTCACAAACAGACTAATTGGTAAAACTTCGCCTTGTAAATCAATCAGATTATTGGACTGGTCAGTGAGTTTGAAATTAATTCTCGTTAATGAATTATTATGACACCGCATATAGACTGGATTAGTTGGATCCTCAATAATTAGAAACCCTGGAGGAGCTGTTGGTGCAAATGAATACAGAATATATCCTTGCTGAGCTTGATTTGATCGTTCTAAATTTATTTGATAGCTTCCTTCGATAACATCACATACTAAATTGAGCGCTATCACCGATGAAATATTCACATTTTGAGGAGCAATATGCCTGCCGCCACCCTCTGGGTCATTATTATGTGTCAGGATTTTTATTTCCGGTGATGTTGTTTTTTTCCACGCATCATGAATTATTTTAAAACCAACATCGATGGCATCACTGAGAAGTTTTTTAGTTCTGGTACGTTATATCCTGGTAGTTTGACTGTTGGAATATCCTTGACGGGGATGCCCGTGCCTTCTGCAAAAATTGTTCTTGTTTCAGGATCACTGTCATCTAATACCTCTTGAATAATTTGTGAATTAAATTTTTCCATATCGTCGATAATTTTGTTACATGTTTCTACGACGCTGATAAATTCATCTCGGGTAAGAGAGCCGGATTTAAGAGGTATTAACAACAGTGAAAAATCATTATTCATTGCTTTGAAATTTTTATTGATTTTAAGTTCGCTAGCAAAAAGATATTTCCCTCCCTTATCTATATCGTCAAAGATAGCAAAAAAATCTCTAGCAATCCTGTAATCGCTATAGCTTTTTACTGGATTATCAGATTTTATCCTGTCGGTGATATAATCAGTTTTTTATGGTTCAGGTGGTAATTTAACGGTTTCTCCCCGGATTGTTAATTCAGGCCATCCTAGTACGGTCCTTATTGAGCTTTGATAGATATCTACGACGTATCCTTCTGTGCTTATTTCAATGGCAGATGATAGTGTTGGCTCATGAACCGTTATAGCTATTTTTGATTCTTTTCCAGTAATCGATTTTATTCCACGTTGCAGTTCAGCATTGATTTGTTCAATTTGGTATGATCCGGTTGGTATCGAAACAACGTTCCAGTCTGGGGTACCGTCGTCTTTATTCTTATACGAGAACACCAGTGAATTATTCAGTTGTTGACCACCAGATGATTTTGATCTGATATTAGGCCAACTGTGATATACTCGTAATTTTGCTAGCGCGATTTCCTTCACGGGGACTGGGATAGGGAAATTCACACTGAATTCTGGATTCGTTGATGTTATTGAGATCATGCTTGTTTGTACTGGGTTTGTGTTCTCCACTATTCGTTGAAGTAATTCCATCTGTGTTGTCATTATACTCTTGTTGTCGCTCTAATTTTGACACCGCAGAATCATAAATACTGACCATTGCTGAGAACTCACTCTCTGATATAATTGTATCATCGAGCGATGACGATATCATTGAGGATAATTGCGAGTATGCGGTTGATACAACATGAAATTGAATTATGTAGTCTTGTAGTTTGCGTTGGCTGCATGATGATATTTTTTTTTGTTATAATTGAAATTATTCCCGCAATTGTTGTTGCCGCAGAAATGCAAATTGGAACAGCTATCGGGCCATCATTGTCACTGAAGACAGTATAATACCAGCTCCGGTGATTACACCACTCACAGCGTACACAGTAACATCAATTGCGGTAATTCTTCGTTGGTATTTTTTTTATTTTTATTTGATACTCCTCAGTGAGGGTTTTGAGTCTATTTTGAAATTCTCTGACCTGATCATAACGATATTGCGATGATGAAATCATTTTATTTCCAAATCAGTTTACGATTTCAATTGAAACCGTTATTTACTTAAATCCGCTACGAATTCCACATACCATGTTGTTGAAACCCTAAGCAAATTTTTATCAGTAGATGTTATTGTGAACTTTTCAGTTGTATCCTTGTCGATGATCGTTGAAATCGTATTATTGACCCCAGATGAACTAGACGATGAAATATTAAATTGAGTCGTTGTCACTAGCGTTAATCGATAAATACCTTTAACGGTTGCAGTGATATCTAATTTGTTGTTTGTAGGTGTCCACGCAAATGATCCGTGTTGGATTGTGTATACTACGTGGTTGGTTTTCTCATGAGGAATTTTTTTTTTCAATGATTGTTATCATCCTCGAAAAATCATTTTTGATGGCTTCGATGAAGTTTTTCGTCTCATCGATGGATTTTTTAATATCAGGTAGTTTTATTTCAATTTTATCCAACGGGGTTCCAATAAATTTATCCACAATATTTCTTCGAAAATTTGAAAACTGTTTTCCGTGTTCTTCAGTTTTAGATTGAAGTGTTGCTAGGTCCAACACAGAATTTTTCAACTCATCGTTGAGAGTTTTCAATCTATCTGTAATCGTCGAAAAAAGTACACCCGGTTTGAGTTTACCCTGATCGGAAAATAACGCGATAGTATCCTCGATTGCGTTTCGTTGTTTAACTAAAATATCATCCAACGACACATTACTGGTTTTCAATTTACCCTGTTTGTCTTGAAATACAACTATTTCATTAGGATCAACACTTGCCAGATTCAACGTCTCAGCTATTTCATCTTCGATTATTTTTTTTATATCACCGGTGCAGACATTTTTGCAGTGTCATCGGGTTTTGGGTTTCAAAGATCTCGCCCAAATATCAATCATGATATTTTATACATCTCTCTCTAAAATCGTTTTTGACGACTCCATCGTTGCCAGCGATTACTAGTGTATTCATTTACGACAATGTGTGGTGGTTTTCTAGATGCTGAAATAGCGTCAAGGACATTTATTACTTCACTGCCGCATGTTGGTGGATCATTCATTTGTTGTGTTGGTAGCGTAGAATACCAAGTCTTCATTGGAAATTTTTTTATGTAACGCATAAACTCTTTTGGCGGTGCTAATCCATATGAATCAAAATAGACGATTGCACGTGGATCAATAGCGTATGCAACCCAGTGAGTTCCATGTCCGGTGCTGTTATCTAAATTAATAATACCGGTTTCAACATCATTGGGTTGTGCCGGCAACTGATCTTTCATAAAAACACCTCTGAAATTTTTAATCGCCAGATTTTTAGCGGCATCAATTAAATCAAAATTGGACATTGGAATCATAGATTCCTCTCCAACTAGTAAACCGGTCCTAGTCTTAGACCCTTTCCGCTGTACCATGAATACGGGGTTCCTGGTAGTCTTAGACCCTTTCCCTTTTTTATACCCTCGTCCTTTCTTCGGTTCATATGATTCAGTAATGCCTTGTATCGCTTTTGCTCCCAAGCCTCCAGCTGCCCCCAATGCGACAGCTTTTGCAACTGCTGGTGCAGGCGCTGCAATTAATCCTGGTATTGCAGCTAACAACGGGAATATACCGCCTGTTTTAATCATATTTTTGATAGCAGCCAAAGAAAGAGTAATCTGAACACCTTTTTTTGCTACAAGTACATCATTGAAATGTTTTATTTGACGAGTTGTCAGTGATAATTTATTCGCCCCGCCAGTCATTTGATTGGGTTTCAGCGTGATAGTGGTTCCACATTTTTTAGCCGATTCCGATTGCAATTTTTTGACTTGACCCGGGGTTAACGCAACACTAATATTACTATATGACATTATACATAACAGATTGATTCTAAATCGTTTACAATTGCAATCATAGATTTTCCACTGGTGCATCAATGATTCTCATTCTTCCACCAACACCCTCAAGTAGCATTGATTTATCACTGAGAATGACAGCAACTGCTCTATAATTAGCAATACCACCAGGACGGGTTACACGGGCTCTAAAGTGTATGTCAACAACGGATTGTCTCATCAAATCAAGATGTTCAAGTGAAAAGTAATAAATCGGATAGAGGCTTTTAAAATCCAATTGCGATATTTGCAAACCAGTATCGACATTTTGATCACGTCCCATAAATGACAACAGGTTATATACACGTGCAATATGGTTGTGAGTGTAATCAAGTTGTATATCCTCGGATGGTTCCTGTTGGCCGTTTATTCTCAGCGAGACTTCTCTAACACCTAACTGATCAAATATCATATGGCTGCGTTGTTGATTACCAACTCGCTCATTATTCTGTAACGCAATAAATATATGACGTGGAGCTGAAACACCTTGTTTTGATGCGAGATGCCAAGTAAATATATCATCAACATTATCCAGTTTAATATCAGTGGTCACTGATAACCAACTCAATAACGACTTTCCTCCTTGATCCATAAATGACAGTAATCACTCTTCTGCTGTGATTGATGGAATTAACACTGGCATCCACAATGATAGTTTTGTTAAAGTAACTTTACCCTCAGCAACACCAGCATCACGCCAGATTGCATCATTATCAGTACCCTTTCGTACTAAAGCTACTGTATGCTTCGCTCCATAAATAACTTTTCGGACGTTTCTACAGAATCAAAAAATATGATGCAGTGGAATCGCACATGAAAATTGTCGACGTTGTCCATGCAATGTTGCTACGCGTGTTGCAAATCCTAGGTTGTAGTTAGTAATATTATTTATGACATCAAAATCACCAGCTGGTCTTACATATCCGGCTGGTGCTGGATTAACTGCGGTAGCTTGTGATGCCTTGACTCTAGAATACTGGACGTGTTCAGGGTGATCAGTAATATCCTTAGAAAACATCATAGATGGTCCCGCTGATCTTGTATAATCATCAGAATATCTCGCTAACCCTATGATTGTTGTGGCCACATCAACTTCACGGTCAATGGATTCAATTTCTTTTCCATCAATGAGATATCTTGCACTTTCAAATAACGCCATGATACCGTTATTAACAAAACCGACTTTGATAGTTGGGTTATTGTCGTATGGGGTATTAGCTACAACATTTGTTACAAGTTCTCCTTGTACTTCAATAAATGCCTCACACGGTAGAAAATATTTACTGGTATCATGAACTTGAAGTTCAATTCGCGATCGGAGATCTGGTTGTACTGCGTGATAAGAATAAAATTGAAAATCGCGTACAGAATCATTCTTGAGCACTGGGGCATCCATATCAAATGCTGGATCAGGTGACCTTTTGAATATTTTATTATATATCCATTGATCTAAATCGTAAAATCGTAAACGATTTTCATCGTAAAAGATTTTTCATTGTCGTGTTTTTTTAAAGCCACTTCCCGCTATCATGTTTGCTATCATGTTATCTTGGTCACTTGGAGTCACCAGCGATGCTAATTTTTCATCTACTGCGTTATTTATTATTTTACTAACACTTGCAGGCATTTCTGCAGTAGATGGTAACGGTTTCTTTTTTCGTCGTCGCACCAATGATGTTATTTTATCCTTTGCTGCAGAAAACGCTTTTCCGGCAAGATCTCCAACAGTACTAATACCCTTATCACGAATAACATCAATGGCTTTCATTCCTAGTTGTTTAGCTAACGGCATCACTTTTGGGGCCATTCTTGAAAATGACCCTGCAATGGTATCACCGAAACCATCTCCGTAATATGCTCTATAAACCGGAAAACGTGAATTAACCACATAGACACTGGCTGGTTTATCATGATTGTAGTGTATGATCATTATTTGAAATTGCTAGCAATTTTTCAATTGTAAAACAATTTTTCAATTAATCACTAGTGATTTCAGTCACTATGATACCCATTTTCCACTAAATCGCTAATGAAACCAAAATATGTTTTGATATCCATGATACCACCTTGAAATAACCGTCTACAGATATCAGCTGCTTCATTAATTATTTCCGGTGAATTATTTCCAGCTCGGAACCCTCCGATGAGGACAACTAATCTTGATATATCATTGATAACACTATCAGGACATACCCTACTTAGGGTCCCTAATCCCCTCCCGCTATAACCAGTTGCTTCATCCAGTTTATCATCATCATCAAGTTCTTCTTGTTTTGTTTGGCGTTGTAAATGATAATCAAAATTTCTCTTGAATTCTCGATATTTCGTCTTCCTTCTATCTATACTCCCGGTATTTATTTCATACACTATATCAGCCCATTCATTAAGTGGCATTCTATAATCCGTATAATTGTCCGTGAAAAACTTCTCTTGTGAATCATAGCTGTTAGCAGCAAATTCACTTAAATTGCCCTCCTTCTCATTGAGAATTAGTTGTTTAGCTTTATCGGTAAGTAGATCCGATAATTTCCTTGATTTATGTAGTCCACTAACTAGTCGTTGTTGTTCTTCAAATTGTCGTTCTGATATATCCTGAGGAAGTGTTTTTAATGATTTTTTTGTTTGTTTAGTTCTTTTTGCTTTTTTTTCTAACACAGGGAGAAAAGTCTCTTCTTGTTTTTTTCCTTGTTCAGTAATTGTTGACACTATCTGTTTCGTTGCTGTGGTTACTGGTTTAAACAATTCTTCAGATCCCTCAGCAAAATCAGTCTGAAGACTCTGTCTAGCTTGCAGTTTATTCCTTACAGAGTCTCGAATTGGTATAAATCTCTTAATTGCACCTAGTCGTTCACGAGCCAATCGGGTCGTTAATGCTTCATTGACCATTATTAAAAATCGTAGATTTCAATTGTAAAACAATTTTTCAATTGTAAAACAATTTTTCAATCCGACTTAACACCACCGCGGAAGTGTTATTTTGACATTTTAAGGGCGTTATCATTGATGAAGGAAGTGACCAAATTGTATATAAAATATTAATTATGACACTTCCTTCATTTTTTTATACACCAATAACATGTCGGATGATTTTTAACACCACCGTGGAAGTGTTATTTTGACATTTTAACAGCTCTATCAGGTTTGAGGGAAGTCACATAATTGCTATAAAATATAATAATTATGTGACTTCCCTCATTCTATTTTGATCAATCTGACATATCATCCATTAACGGTCCATTGATTTTTTATTCAGTATGAAATATTTTTTATTCAGTATGAAATATTTTTTATTCAGTATGAAATATTTTTTTTTATTCACTGATCTTTGCCTGTTTTTCACTGATTTTTTGACAGTTTTGGTGGTTTTTTGTATCATTTTTGTGTCATTTTGATGGTTTTCAGTTGAAAATCTCTTTGAGATTTTAGGGTCAAGTAGTCGATTTTGCACGTGATTTTCCGTAGAGAAAAGCTGTTAGAACTCATGTTTGATGATTTTTAACCATTTTTTGCCTGTTTTCAGTGATTTTTGGTCATTTTTCACTGATTTTTATCAAAAAACCTCGTAGGGTAAAGTAGTCGATTTTGCACGTGATTTTCCGTAGAGAAAAGCTGTTAGGATTCATTTTGATAATTTTATTCAGTGTGTGGTGACATTTTTTTTAACACCACCGTGGAAGTGTTATTTTGTCATTCTACTGGTTCTATCAGTGATGGCGAAAGTCACATATTTCTTAATAAAATAATAATAATGTGACTTTCGCCACTTTTTTTTCATCAATGACATGTAGGATGATTTTTAACACCACCGTGGAAGTGTTATTTTGATGTTTTAACATCTCTATCAGGTTTGAGGGAAGTCACATAATTGCTATAAAATATAATAATTATGTGACTTCCCTCATCAATGACATGTCGGATGATTTTTAACACCACCGTGGAAGTATTATTTTGATGTTTTAACAGCTCTATCAGTGATGTTGAAAGTCACATATTTCTTAATAAAATAATAATTATGTGACTTTCAACATTCTATTTTTCATCATTCATTAACGGTCTATCGATTTGTTATTCACTGATTTTGACATTTCCCTTGAGGGTCGGCTAAAAAAAAATGAAAATCTCTTTGAGGGTCGATTTCAATCAAAAAATTACAAAATCTCCTTGAGGGTCGGTCACGGTCAAAATCGTTCATTTTCTTGAATGAACGCCCGTAGGTTTCTAATTTCCTTTTTCAATTCGTATTCGTTACCCAATTCTTTTCGTATTCCCTCTACGATAGTATATAACGGAACAAACGCACCTACTTCACTGGAAAATGCAAGAGAGTCCCGAATAGAATTTTGAATTTTTTTGATGAGCGCATATTTCTTTGGTAGCATATATTTATTGTTGTTAACTCCGTATTCTATATCCTGAAAATCTGACACAATTTTATCAGGATTTAACCCATCTGATAGTTTGATATCCTGATTTTTCAATTTTGCTATTTCATCAATAATGCTATTCACTTTTTCAGAATTCATATTCTATAATAATGATATATTTCTAATTGAAAAATATGACGCATTAGACATAACTGAATTGAATTTTTTGTCCGCTCTTTTTTTGAAATCACCATCACTGGATGCTTCATAATTTTTAATCAAGGGATGTGGTCTGAATTCTAGGTTCATTTGTATACATAATACTATTTGTCTAATTCATTGTTTGGTTTAATAATAAATCTTTCAATATAGTCTTGGGGAGTTCTTATGATTTTGACAGAGTCAAGGACGTTGTCAGTGTCAGGGACACAGTCAGTGTCAGAATTTTTGATTGATTTTCCATTTTTGATTTTTTTATCATAATAACGCTTCAACTCCCTGTATCACTTTCCACCACAACCGATACACAATTGTGATTTTCCCCTGACCCCAACCCCACAACGAATACAGGGTAACGGACCAAGGCTTCCACGTCGAAAACTCTGCATATGATACCCACAGAACTCATTTCTGCATGATTTATTACAAGGAGTCACTGATCCAATCATGAGCCATTTGCAATGATTCATTATACATAAATCTTTCATTTAAATGCTTGTTTTAATTATAGTATGAAGGAGTTCAAGAGATTATCGAAAATTACGCCCTTGAAAAGTGTTAAATTCAATCTTGATAGAGTTTCTGATACACCAAAGAATAAAAGTCTTGATAGAACCATGATTAGTAAAATCAGAGACTGTTTTAATGCATTCAAGCGTGATGGGGCAGCTCATTGTTGGTCAACATTTCGAATTGATGGTAGTGTTGACGCTACCATGAATGATGAAAAAGCAGAAGTGATAATCTCACATCTTGGGGGAAAAAGGATTTTTTTTTCGAATAAAATTCCTTATCCGTGATGATACTGGAAATTGGATCATTAGGGATAAATACGAACCCATTCTCAAGGACAAGAAAACTGTCACTGTGAATCAAGATTCCAAACCAGGAATTTTGACTGGAATTGATAAACCATACTACGAAAGATCTTATCCTGTAACAGCAGTTGTGTACGGGATATATCCGTTAAATGACAAACCCGATATTGCAAAACTAGCACCAATGAAATATTCTTCGTCAAGGCTTAATTGTGTAGCAACACGAATAATGGAACACTTCACAAATGCGTCCCGGGGAAATAAATTGACTGATCTAAGACGAAAAAAAAAATAACCGAATGGGAACTGACAGTGAAACAGCATGGGGCAACAATTCTGGATATAATCAAATTAGAAAAATCATTGAGATTTCCAATATCAGTAACGACAATAACCGGTGAAGTATTATACGAATCGAAATATAAATCAAATGGAGCTCCAATACAAATTATTGATCATAACGATCACGCGTGGTCATCTGCAGTAACAATATTCCCGCGGGATAGAACCGTAAAATATCTATCCCAAACCGAAGAGTTTTTTTCCGAGCAGAAATTATTTGATGCTATTTACAATTTGAGTAAAAACGATCCTGTGTCGATGTGGCTTTTTCATAGTGCTACAGACGATGAATGTGGATTCGATCAGTTTGTAAGACCCAACGGAGAATTGTAACGTACTGAAGAGCTGCATAATCAAATGAAAAAACTAGTTAGTGAGTTTTCTCCCCAGAGTTCTGGGGGGGGGGGGGGAAGACAACGAACAATTATTAACAAACTCTTTTACACTTCCATCAGTTGTAGCACATTTTGCTAGGAAGAAAAACGCGTAGAAACCAACAAGAAGTGAGTGTCTATCAGATGTCAGATTGTCCTGTCTTGAATACAGTCATGGAGGGTTATGGAATACAAAATATGACCCTGAAACCGTTATTTCCGTTGATATGATTGCGTGTTATCCACGAAGTTTTCTCGGGTATGGAGAATGTAGCGAATATTTCAAACGATTTGGACACCCCACACACGAAATGGCTCGTGTTGCTACTAATGGTCCGCTGCCTGATTTTGATTTAACCGGATTCGCTCGTGTAGTATCATTTGAATTGGCTACATGACTTCATCCGACTAGTTATGTTTTTATTGGTAAACACATGTCTGAAAAACACTGGATGCCAATACGGTATATGATTGATTGTGGGATGTTACAATCATTAATTGTCAGTGAAGCGATTATATCCTATCGAGCACAGAAATCAGTCTGGTTACCACAACCCGATCTAGAAAAAATAATTAACGAATATCGAAAACTGTTTCCTGATTTTAATGAACAACAAATCATGGATTGGTCCAAACAGCTATTTGAAATCAGAAACAACGAAGCAAAAGATCTTGGACGAAGAATAATCGGTAAATTCACCCAGGGTGGCAAATATGACAATACAGGATATTCTTCACGGTTAATTATAGACAAAGCTGAATACGATTTTGTAATCGCGGATCTAACGAATAAAGGCCTATATGTAAATCGTAAAGACGCATTTCTGTCCGATGGAACCAAATTAGGTACAATTGTTACTTACAACGATGGGTACAATCCGCAGTACACACATTTAAGAGCTTCTATGCTCGGTTATGCTTCTATTAATCTGTTTTCAATGATAAATAAATTTCCTAACACCGCAGTTAGAGTCGCCACTGATTCATTTTACATAAAAAGCGATATGGCTGATTTTATAAGCAGTAGCAAGGCTACTAGCAACGAGAATTGGGGGTCATGGAGAATTAAGCGAGAAATGCTTCATGATTATATTCAATCAGCAGATGTTACGATTGAAAATAATTATTTAGAAAGCAATCAATGTTCAGAATTTCCTAATGCACCACCGTGTTCTGATCCAATATGTCGATACAAAACAGTTTATTTAAACGGCTGTGGTGGGTCAGGAAAAACAACCCGGGCAATTGAATTATTCCGCGTTTCCAATCCAAACATGATTGTGCTAACACCAACTCACAGACTTGCAAGAGAAATGATACAGCGAGGGGTAAATGCCTGTACTTATCACAGTTTCTTTCGACGGAAAGGAGATAAGTGGACTCCTGAGCGTATGGGCGAAAAATCTATTCCTGAAATCATCATTTGGGATGAAATATGCACAGTGCCATTAGATGTATTACAAATATTTCTTGAGTGGTTGTTATTGAAAACTACAAAAGTCGTCATGTGCGGTGATCACGCCCAACCACCACCATTTGTCGGTGCATCCCCACATGAATGGCTAAAGGGTTTTGTAAACTATTATGAAGAAATTCACACTGATTATAGATCACATGATAATGAATTAAAAGAATTTAAGAAACTAATCAGATTACAACCGGATAGAATCCAATGTGAAATAGCCCGTGAAATAATTTCAGAAACTCCAATGAATGATTTCTGGGAAGCGTGGAGACCAAATGATTTGATAATTGCAAGTAGAAAAATAGTCAGAGACACACTTCAGATGAAATTATTTGAATTACATAAAAAAAGATTTGCAACGCTTCCTGTGCCCCTTTGTTATAGGCCATCGGATACACGAAAACAGAACATTGAAGTTGATATTCCAGGCCTGACCAAGTCAGGGACAGAGTCAAGAAAACAAATTCTCGTATTAAATGATATTGTGCTGGTTGATATCAATGTCGTCGAAAATGCATTGCGTGCTAATAAATCCCCATGGACTCTAGGTTACGCAGCGACGATACATTCTTCACAGGGACTGACTATATCGGATACAATTGTTTGGATAGTAGATAATCGCATCGAATGGTCAAATTTAGTCTATCTTGCAGTATCCAGAGTACGAAAAATAAATCAGCTTCGAAGAATTGTCTTTGAAAATCCTAATTAAGACCCCGCGGTGGTAATTGAGTATCCTCGGGTATCACTTGTAATTGTTGTCGAGTAAATCCTCGTTGAGGGACATTTGAATCCAGTTTATAGATTGCTGGTCTAGAAACGCTAGATCGTGTTGTACTAGATATCTTGTGTGCAGTAACACTCCAAATAGGATCAGTAGCCCTTTTTCTGCCACCTTCAAGCTCTCCTGGTTCGTATAAATACCTCACAGTGATATTACTACCAAGAATTGGTTCTTTGAAATCTTTTTGTGGTTGTGCGGGTATAGACTTCTTTTTAATCGCGTTGATAGGTTTCATGTTGATTGTTCTAGTAATCTCATTATTCAGTGCGGTAATCACAGCTGGTAATCTTTTAACCCATTCACGGGATCTTTTTTCTTGGATGAATTCTTTTGCGTATTGATATCCAAATAACCGCTCAGCAAGGGTTTTATTAAACCGTTCTACAATTGCCTGATCGCGATGTAGTGCAGTATGTCCTCGTCTGATAGTGACATTATGATTTTTCATTATTGATAATACTGCACCCTGAACTTCCTTGCCAGGATCAACTTGTAACAGATTTGGCCAGTGCAGAGGACCCCTTAGATAAATCCTTTCAAATGCAGAAGCAACTTCAGGTGATGATTTTGTGTTTAGCGGCTCTGCTTGTTAGTATTGACTTGCAATATCAACTACGGTTAATGCGTATTTGTAACCACCATCATGTGGCAGAAATAATATATCAGCTTGATGAACTTCATTAGGGACAGTCACATCAAAATGCGAGTAATTAATTTGTTTGGGCGGTGGTAGATAAATTTGCCATAGTGCCTGTTTAGATAACCAATGAGCCGCAGTGGTTTTTTCACTTTTGCAGCGCTAGCGAGTTTATTGATTGCTGCCTTGCCTCTCCATTATCCTTTCGGAGAATAATAAATAGATTCCATGTTGTTATTAATTACCAGCACATAACATAAATTTACTTTTCATAGCCGATTTTATCAAAAAGGAAGCCAATTTTTCTTTGAAAGATTTATCAGGAATAGCATTTAACGCATGAATTAATTTCACATCTGCTAGATGCCTGTGTTGCAAATTGCTGCTTTTATAAGCAACATCATGAACGTGACACGCCTTATCAATGGCGTTTATCGGATACTCGCCGGGTCGGGGCTGATTTTGATCATCAAGTCTGATATCTAATCGTGTTCCGGGGCCACAGTAGCTATATCCTGGAAGGTGCTTTTCTCCGGGGTATTTTGCCCATGGGGTTCCAGGGAGTTTAGTTAGCTTGGCTGCGATATCACCCCCTCGTTTTTTTTAAATCCTTGGAAACAAATCTAAATTTCTTTGTACTACATTGTACGCATTTACCAGAAAGCGCTGATCGGTTATTTTTAGTTGTAATCGTCGTCAAGTCATCTGTGCTAGTACGTTTTTTACACTTCACACAATATAGATCCATAATTTATATATAACAGCATGAATATAATTGATTATTCAGCTACCCGACGACGGGAACCTATTAAACACCATGAAATGTTGCCGAATTCAATTAGAATGATTATAATCGGACCATCTGGAAGCGGCAAGACACAACTGCTACTTAATTTGATAACGAGATGGATGAAATGGAACAAATTGTATTTAATAGCCCCGAGTGTAGACGATCAGCGATGCTATGAAGTACTAAAGGATTTTAACGAGAAAGCAAAAGAATTTCAAATCGATGATGATATTATTGAGTTTATAACCGATATAGAGGAAGCACCGAACATTGATGCTATTGATGGAAGTATTAACAATTTAGTGGTATACGATGATATCATGTTAGATAATCAAAAAAAACCCTGCCAGGATATTTTCCCGAGGCAGGCATAAAAGCACTGATGTGATATATGTCACTCAACGATACACACAAATACCAAAAGGGATTCGCGATAATTGCAATGTATTGTGTGTTTTTAACGGCGTTGATACTCATACGCTACGAAATATTCATCAGACCTGGTGCAGCGGTGATATGAATCATAATCAATTTAGAAATTTCTTTAGTCACGCTCAGTCAATACCACACGGATTTGTGACGATAAATTTAGCAGACCCTCGGACACGATATCGTATCGGACTTGATAAAATATTCGGTTGAAGAGTTTTTACCCATTTTGAAGCCTCCTGCAAGATCATGTTTTCAGACAAAAATGACTAAGTCTCTGTTTGGCAAATGGAGACTTTATTTTTTTTTTGTTTAAAACATGAAAATTCGTAGGAAGGCTCTATTTGCCGTTTTGACGGTTAAAATCGAATTTTGTTTGAAAAGTTGTCGGATTCACCCTCTCTGCTGCTCTGGAAATAAATTTATATCCACATTACCACTCGATTACCACCAACGCCGACCATTAGACAATTAGCCATATACATTATATTCTTGTAACACTGTTTACACGAGGCATCACGTTCTTTACTTTTATTTCTATAATTTCAATCAGTAGCTTGAAACAGCATGAAACTTTAGAATGAGCATTGGCCTGGGAAATTGCGATACTAACATAATTCTGGAAACAAAAGTACACAACAGATCTAAGAAAAATTGTAGTGGATGTAAGTTTTATTACATTATTGAGACATTGACAATAATAATAACAATAATATAATAATAATAATAATAATAATAATAATAATAATAATAATAATAATAATAATAATAATAATAATAAAAATAATAATAATAATAATTATAAGAAGAAGAAGAAGAAGAAGAAGAAGAAGAAGAAGAAGAAGAAGAAGAAGAAGAAGAATGATAATTATTATTATTTTGAGACATAGACGACAGTGGTATGTACACATTTAATTAAAAGTTCATTGTACTTACACATGATGTTATTATTATATTTTTGGCATCGTCTGTTTTTTGAGTAGCTGACACACTGTTTAAATCTGTTAAATTTGCCCCTGAATTTTTCTTTATACCAAGCACATGTTTGCATTATTATACTTGACATACCACCAGCTTCCATAAATTTGCCTAGAGAGGAAAGTGTACTGTTTTCGTTGTTTGTTTTGATCTCCTTTTTATTAGAGTTGTCGTATATTACCGTTTGTAATTACACCTATGTACTAGTGTTTACTATTCACGTCTTACAACATATAATTGAGCAAATTAGATGAAAGACTCATAATTATATAACGAGAAAAAGAGTTATGCTTCTGGCATGCTTTTAATCCAATCAACAAACTATAAATACGTTTCTTCTCTGAAATCTAAAATCAGGATATACAATGCGTGAACTGTGTTCACAAGCTCAATACTATACAGGACATTTTAGGATTCAAATGCACTTATATTTAAATCTATAAACGTTAAATCGGACTGAAATCTGAATCTCCAAATGACAGAATGTTTGAAATCGGAAATGAAACTTAACTGTATGAAGAGAACTGCCTATCTCAGCCAGGTAATACGGTTTACGTGAGGCAAAAATGCCTTGACTCCAAGGTGGACAAAACCATCGTAATGGTTGTCCATGAGATTTTTAGTCAGAGCCCGCGATTATCATGTAACCAATTGGTTAAGGATACAGTTCTGCTAATGGGAAAATATATAGAAACTACGCTTGAATGTCTTACTTATATGCATTTGTTTCTTTGATATGAACTTTAAGATAAGAGTGTCAATTTATTTGTCCTACATGTTATATTAATCGTGTATGCTAAAAATTGATTATTAATGTGTTTGTTAGATGATCTCTAAAGAGGAAATGTTAGATGGCGGTAGCTGATATAAGATAACACGCAATTTGTGTTTGATATGTGTGTCAAACTAGGAAAGAAAAGTCTATCAAACTCAGACATGCCTGTATTATGATTTGCTATGCGGATGTGCTATTTAATGATCAGCACAAATTACGTTACAGCCACTTATGATATGACATCGGAGACGAGAGAAGCTTAAAAATATCTAGACATATACGACATTGTTTGCAATGGATGAGAGTTTAAGAACATTCATCATGTTGTGAAATGTGCTATAGACAAGTCTGTGTGTAGCAGAAAGTGGAATATATGAGATGCTTAGATAGTAAGAAATGCACACAGAATAAGGCCTCATGTATAATTGTCTTACAAGAAATAGCTTCCACGCCTCAAAAAAAGAGACTGAACTACCAGTATTTAATGATGATGTTTATCCATCGATGTCGATGAGGACCATTCAATGTCATCGATTCATTGAGGGTGGGTCCGGAGATGGCTGATCAGTCCGATCCGGGCCCGGAATAGTCTGTTGCAGTGGGGACATGGATGTGCAGGTTGTTGACTGTGAATTGCAGAACTGCTGTTCCTGGATTTGCGCAGATCACGTTTCTCAGCTGCTTTCACCAGTCTTTTGTGCTCAAAGGCTGCCGCACAGGCATTAACTTGACTGCGCCAAGCAGATCGATCAGCAGCGACACTCTCCCAGCTGTTAGGATCAATGCCTAGGTTCTTTAGCGATGCCTTGAGGGTGTCCTTGTACCTCTTTTTTTGACCGCCATGAGATCTCTTGCCCTGCTGCAGTTCTCCATAGAAGATTTTCTTTTGTAGGCGCTCTGTCGGCATACGGACGACACGGCCAGCCCATCGGAGTTGTGCCTTGCACAGCATGGTGTGGATGCCTGTCATGCCAGCCTGCGTGAGCACCTCTGTGTCCGGCACCCTGTTCTGCCATCTAATTTTCAATAGTTTTCTCAGGGAGCTCATGTGGAAGTGGTTCAGTTTGTTAACATGGCGGCTATACACAGTCCAGGTCTCGCAAGCATAGAGGAGGGGGGAGGGGAGAACAACCGCTGTGTAGACTTTTAGTTTTGGTGGCAAGCCTGATGCCTCTCCTATCCCAGACATTAGAGCGGAGTCTGCCAACAGCTACACTGGCTTTGGCAATTCTTGTATTGACCTCGTCATCAATGTTAACTGCTTGTGAGAGAGTGCTGCCGAGGTATGTGAACCTGTCTACATTTCTGAGCTTTTGGCCATTGACAGTGATAGATGGTTCCAGGTAATCTTCTCCAGGGGCTGGCTGATTCAGAACCTCGGTCTTGCTGGTAGAGATGGTGAGTCCGACGTTAGTGCACGCTGTGGAAAACAGGTCCATGTTCTGTTGCATGCCTGTCTCCGTGTTGGAATTGAGGGCACAGTCATCTGCAAACAGGAGGTCGCGAATTTTCGCAATTTGGACTTTGGATTTGGTTTGAAGCCGCCTCAGGTTGAATAACTTCCCATCCGTACGGTAACAGAGACCTACTCCCACATCACTGTCCTTGAAAGCATCCATCAACATTGCGGAGAACATGAGGCTAAAGAGAGTGGGGGCTAAAACGCATCCTTGTTTCACACCATTCGTGAATGCAAAGGGTTCTGAATAGTTGCCCCGCTCCTGAACTCTGGCAAGCATGCGGTCATGAAAATGCCTCACCATTTCAATGAAGACCTCTGGACATCCAAATTTGGCCATGATTTTCCAAAGGCCTTCCCTGCTGACAGTGTCGAATGCCTTAGTCAGGTCTACGAAGGTGGTGTATAGTTTGACATTTTGCTCAAGACACTTTTCTTGCAACTGCCTGGCAGCAAAGATCATGTCGATGTTGCCTCTCTCCTTTCTAAAGCCACGCTGACTTTCTGGTAGTAGGCCATGATCAAGGTGCTCTGTGAGTCTGTTCAGCAGTAGCCTGGCGAGGATCTTACCTGCGATGCAGAGTAGAGCAATTCCTCTATGGTTGTCGCAGGATTGGCGATTGCCTTTGCGTTTGTAAATGTGGTATCGCAGGATTGGCGATTGCCTTTGCGTTTGTAAATGTGGTATGCGTTTCTGCTTCCACATCCCACAGAACATCTCTGTCAGTCTTTCCACTAGCTTAGGCCCACCAGACTTGTAGATCTCAGCTGGGATGGAGTCTGCTCCTGGAGCTTTTCCACTAGACAGGAGCTCAATGGCTTTATGAGTTTCCAGTACTGTTGGAGGGTCAGCCAGTCTCTTGTTGATCTCCACCTGTGGTAGACGGTTGATAGCTTCATCATTGATGGAAGAGGGTCTGTTGAGGACACCGTCAAAGTGTTACGCCCAGCGTTCCAGTATCTTCTCCTTGGTACCGCGACAGGAATGGCACTAAAGAAATCAACCGGGAAAGGATATAAAAAAAGAAACGAGGAAAGGGTCTAAGACTACCAGGAACCCGTATTCATGGTATACATGAAAGGGCCTGAGAATCCCAGGAACGGTTTATTAACTCGGGAAGCTTCGGTTCCATCTTCGATATTGTCGCCAATGTCAAATTTTGATTTACTCGATGCTGCTAAAAAAACTAGCGATAAAAAAAACTTCAGAGATGTCTTTATGAACGATCAGATGCTGGCACAAGCAAACAGCGTTGAAACCGGTATCATTAATCTCGATAACAGCACCGGACCCGGAACCCACTGGGTTGCATACGCGATTGATCCGCGTGCAATTGTTTATTTCGATTCATATGGGTTAGCGCCCCCTAAAGAATTTATGAGTTATATAAACCGCTTAAACAACTTTTGTTGGTATTCTGCGCTACCAACACAACAAATGAATGACCCACCAATATGCGGGAACGAAGTATTAAATGTCCTTGACGCTATTTCATCATCGAGAAAATCACCTCATCGGGTCGTAAATGAATATACTAGTAGTCGCTTTTTAGAGAGAAATTATATAGAATAACATGATTAATATTTAGGGGAGACCTTAATCAGCGCTGAAGAAACCCGGTGCCGATGGCACTGCAACCAGTGATGTAAAAAAATAATAGAAGATGAAATAGCTGAGATGTTGAACTTAGCCAGTGTTGATCCCAATGAAATAGTTGTATTTCAAGATCGTCAGGGTAAATTGAAAACGAATAATGTTTCCATTGATGATATTTTAGTTAAACGACAAGACGCAGTAGAAGATACTATTGCGTTGTTTTCCGATCAGGGTAAACTCAAACCAGGTGTACTTGTTTCAACGCTCACATATAAATTAACAACACTCGGTGATAAGTATTCATCAACGATAGAATTATTTAAAAAAACTACGCGATGAATATGACGACCATATAACTAAATTCTATCAGTTTTCTAAATTACAAAAAAATATAATTGACAATATTGACAAACCTCTATTAGATTTCCTTGGAAATCCACCAGTGACCACACCGAAACTCACAGATATAAAAACAATTATGTTAGAATTTGCAACACTTCAATCCAAATATGAAGAACACGTGAAACAATTTTCAACTTTTCGTAGAAACATCGTAGATAAATTGCTTGGAACCACATTCGATAAACTCGATATAAAACTCCCGGAAAAATACTTGAAAAAACAAAAATTCCTCATGAAAGAACCAACAACGTATTATACACGATTCAACACGGATCATTTGCGTGGACACCATCCACTAACATATTAAATATCACCGCGGCCGTTAAAGGTATTTATCGATTAACACTAGTTACACGACTCAATTTAATATTTCATCAACGAGTTCATCTGGGGTCAACAATACGATATCAACGATCATCGACAATGATACAAATGAACAGTTCACGATAGTATCTACTGATAATAATTTGGCTAGGGTTTCAGTAACATGGTATGTGGAATTCGTAGAGGATTTAAGTAAACAACTTAATTGAAAACGTAAACGATTTGAAAATAAAATGTCATCACCGACGATACCTTCAGTATCTCAATACCGCTAGGATCAAGTCAGAGAATTTTCAATGAAACTCAAAACCCTCACCGAGGACTATCAAGTAAAAATAAAAAAATACCGACGAAGAATCACCGCAGTTGATATTACCGTGTACTCGGTGAGTGGTATAATCACCGGAGCTGGTATAATGCTCTCCTCGGTGACAATGATTGCCCCGATAGCTGTTCTAATTTGTATATCAGCGATGACAACAATTGCAGGAATTATCATAACCAAAAAAATATCGTCGTGCAGCCCGCATAAACTACAAGATTACGTAGTTAAATTCCATGTTGTGTCCACTGCATAGTCCCAATTATCCTCAATGATATCGTCGTCACTCGATGATACATTAATATCCGATGACGAGTTTTTGAAAATGGTTCAATTGTATGATTCCGCGATGTCAAAATTAGAGCAGGATAATAATAATAAATAACAATGACAACACCGCAAGAACTACTTTAACAAATAGCGGAGAACACAAACTGGGTGAAAACAAGCATGATCTCAATAACCTCAACGAATCCGGAATTCAGTGTGAATTTCCCTACTCCGATTCCCGTGAAGGAAATAGCGTTAGCAAAACTACGAATGTATCATAGTTGGCCTAATATTAGGTCGGTAGCATTTGGCGGTCAACAACCGAATAATTCCATGCTGTTTGCGAATAAGAATAAACCCGATGGTTCTCCAGAGTGGAACATCGTTTCTATACCATCTGGGTCATACCAAATCGAACAAATTAATAGTGATCCATTACTGGGACAGAATCGAAAATCGCTATAACGGTTCACGAGCCAACGTTATCATCTGCCATTGAGATTAACTCACCCAGTTATGTCGTAGATATTTATTAGAGTTCGATAAGGACAATACTGGGTTGGCTTGAAATAACACCTCCACCTGAACCACAAAAATCTGATTATACCACGGATAAACAATCATGCCATGAAATTACCACATCAAATCGAGAACACCTCCGTGATATAAAAAAAATCATCACTGCCGGGTAGTTATTTTAATTTTATTGATCGGGATTCCGCCTTTTGCAGATTTAAGGTTGGACAGACTCCCGAATCAATTACATATATAAATATATATCATAACAGAATTATTGAATACTTTAGAGAGATCAATCAAGAACATAGTCAACAACTACAACGAGTACAACAGGCTTTCAATGAATCTAATCGGAATGAAATCATTAAACGAATTGAAATATTAAATCAACTTGCATCTGACATGGAGTATATCAACCAGCGAGTAATTCAAGTAATAATTAATCATAACGATGATAATAAATGTTTATTAATTGGAAATGACAAAAGTGTTATTGGAAATGGTATTCTCTTCCAATACTGACGATTGGTGGATAATTATATCCTAACAAAAAAGTGACCTTTACCTCAATCGTGAATTATATTTTGTGATGTCTACCACGAGAGCATTGTGCACAAATAAGCAGCCACTTACCGACTCACATCCATAATTTCATATGCGATACAAATAATCAAGGCAGACATTCAGTTTAACCAATGTGCATCCAAAAGTGAGACGTGGTTGAAATTAAGGTATCCAGCAAAATGGGCCGATATTTATAATACATTTTGGAATGGAAAATGCTGTTCATGTTAACATTTGTTTCTTCAACATTCGTAGTTTTTATTGGATAAGAGAATTAATTATAGAGCCATTTTGATGTACCTTTTCACAATAATAAAACACCGCTCCAGTAGCCTAGTGATTAGAGCGTCCGACGCGGAAGCAGGATGTCGTGGGTTGGATCCCCGGCTATGTTATTTCAAAGACAGAAAAAATGGTACTAAGAGCTGCCTCGTATGACGCTAAGCATTAAGAGGTTAGTGTTAGGACTGGTCGGCCTGGTGTCAGGATAATGTGACTGGGTGGGACATCATGCGGCATGATGCCAAAGTGATAGACATCACTATAGACTGCCTCACTGGAGACATCGTAGCGACATGACTGAAACATTGCTAAAGGTACGTTAAAAACCCTAATTAAACAAACAATAAACAAGACAGAATATATAATACATTTTGGAAATGCTGTTCATGTAAACATTTCCTTCTTTAACATTCTTATTTTTTTTATTGGGTACGTTAATTAATTCTAGAACCATCTTACATCAGCCCATAAATCTTATTCTTAGAAACGAAATAGGAAGTTTCCATTATGTTTCAATGTAGGATTCGAAAATTGCACCATCATTCGTACACCTGTGCCCATTAGGTGGAATATTACTATTATATATTCTTGCTTTCATCAGGCGTTGTGTTTATGAAACAATGTTTTGAAATATGCTTAATTTGATCAATGGTACAACAATCAAAGGTAGCGGCAATGATAATCTCTAGAGATAAAACTAACGAATGCCATATTAAAGAATGCGATGACTACTATAATGAAATATTTGCAAAGTCTGGTACTTTGGCAGTACGAAGATACAAGAAAAAGAAAAACAGCAACGAATAGCGCTACATTTAATAGATTTGATAGATGAATATAACATTGACAACTGTTTATTGGTATCAATACTTTTTCTCAAGAGTTGTGAACTAGAAACAAATGTATTCAGGATTGTAAACAATATCAAATTACATTACCCGTGGACAAAATAAATTGAATGCAGAGAAATTAAAATGTGTCATTCCGATGACAATCGTCTTTAGAAATGAGCTAACGAAATAGCTAAACATGAATTTGAGAAATACAATTCATGTAACTAACATACTTGTTGTATTGTGACAGTACTAATTTTTCATAAGCGAATTTCATTTTCTTTACTGTAACACACAATTTCGCCAAAAATATAAACGATGATTTCTCTTCCAAAATAGATCGTGACACTTGTGCACCATGTGCAGTACAATTTGGACGCTATTCTATAAACGTTTTGTCCAAACCATCGTTGTGATACAGCCTATATTTATCTTATTATTTACATTTCTCTGCCAGCCCAACATACAAAAAGGTTTCTATCTAAAGTCTGCAATTTCCGAGAAGAAGAACACTCCAGAAACTTAGTTTTTCCACACACCCCCAAAAAAGCATTTTTGTCACGTAGTTTAATTATTGTTTATTTCATAATCAATTGATACAGCGTTGCGTTATTCTATTCAATCTAAGGTATGGGTCTACGATAAACGTAAAACAGCACAGACATGTTTTACGCCTAGTCGAAAATGTTACTGTAATATTTGAAGTAGTTAGATATGATAATGTCCTAAGGTTAAAACTTATATGTGAATTAGGTAGAGATCTTAACAGATATATATAAAAAACTAACACTATCCCCCATAAAGGTAAACAGACAATTTAATCAATTACATAAAACAACTAATAGAAGTCATTAAATCAGGAGTATACTCTGCTTTTAGAAAACAAAACTTTCTCGAATCACAAAGGAAAGCACAAATAGATTTAAATAAAACAGCTGATCTGTTTACTTTAGTTTATCACAGGATCGAGTGAACAATTGAAGTCAACGTCTTGTACGATTGCATAACCTGTTTCTTCCATTAGCTATACTTCCACTTACCAGACCCTTGGATCTCAGTATGCTTATTTTCACAATCCGTCTTTGGGTACTCTCAGAATGCGTCTCAGAATTGATACGTCGAAGGATTACGTCACAGGAGTGTAAGTCCATCTACATTTCTCTCGGTACTTCACACTATACGTCTTAACAATGATAAGCCACAGAATTGCGCCACATGATTATAGTCTCTGGAGCTATTTTCTCCCTTTTGAATAAATGTAAATATAGACAAACCAAATGTCTTGATATTTATGATATATGAGAGTTTGCATTATCCCCTCTTCGTTATCAGATCGTCCTATCGGTTTTAAACAGATCATAAAGCTATCGATCGACTCATGTCCTATAATGACCTTAGTTAGTCAAATGGCTCATTCGTCACGCATTAACATCACTCAATAACACACACCAAACGAGACCTAGCGGTACTGAGGGAGCCTCAAGTTACACAGCGAATAAATTAGATACATTACATCAGTTACTACGTCATTTCACACTTACTATTAATCATACATGAAATCGTCTAAATTTGAATTCACTTATTTCACTTCACAATTCAACTTATCTAAAGATATACGACTTCCTATGTATCAACTCAATACCGTTATACCTCATAAAGAGAATTAGTATTTGAATGTATGAACAAAATCATGCAAATATAAGTAAATAAATTCGGCCAAGCATTATATATGGCATCAACAAAATAAATGGAATCGTCATATTACCTTTGTTTTCAACGTCCCTCCTTCTAATTTCCAAATTAGTTCGTCGGTTCTCTTAGACAACAGTCCCTTTTTGACAACTATTTTTACGAACAAATTTCTTGCAAATCCCTCCGGAGCCTACTCTGGTTTCTCTTGCAGTATTGCGTACACTCATTGCAATTTTCGATATGATGATGTTAAAATATAGGTTATGTTTTGTGACTAACACACTCCAATATTATTGTAACCAATCAGTCAAATCTCTCTGCCGCCCTTCTCAGAAGTGCCAAAATTGAGGTCAGCACGATCTGGTAGTTTGATGTCACAGCGTTGATGAGATTATTCAAGTGTGACAGCTGTACCATGTAAATAACATTGACCGTGTCCCTAAAGGTCAGTCTGGCTGCTCCCGAAACAAATGCTCAGGTAAAAATAACTTTCGCTCCTCGAAAGGACATTCTGAATATGTCAGTATGCGATTGATACGGGTCAGTTCTTCATAAATTTAAGTAATGGTTCTCTGATCTCAACTAGTGTATGCTTGTTAGATCGCCAGAAATGGGCCCCTTTGCATTGTCCACGTTCTGACCAGTACAGTAAGATGGGATGAGGTAGGGAGAAATAACACAAAGTAGTTTTACTTTGTAGTATGCTTGACTAAAAGAACAAAATAATTTTGCCATGGTTACATATGAGCTGCATGATGATCAGTAAATTCAGTGACAATGTTACCAGTGCAGCATATGCAATAAAAGTTACGAGTTTTATTCGTGAAAAAGCTATTTAAAGCAATATTTTAGGAAGTGAATGTTTGCAATAGTAATTGATTCCTGCCAAACAATTACGGATTGGTCCTTATTGGTTTGAACTAAGGACACACAGTGATTTGAAAGTTATTCATTTTTACTACGTCTGAAGATTGTTACTGTTTTAATATCTTCATCGCCAGAGGAGTTTGAATTATGACATGCATATTTAGAATAAGCTAGAATAAATCATTCTTCAATGTTGCTGCTTAAAGGAAGACGAGGTTAATGCACATTACTACAACGATTAACTGAAGGCGCTAGCATTACAAAGTTTACCTTGACTCACGTCAATTTAATTTTTTACTTAAATGTTTCGATATTATTAACATATGTGAATTATTCTGACTTACCGACAATAGCAATTAAAAATGATTTGTTTTCCAATCGATTGGCACCTGTTCGTTTAGGAATGTCTTTAACATAGTATTGGCTATTATACGCAAAGGAAATAGCAGCAAGTTCTTTTTCCATGTGTACACGTGGGCGTAAGCTGACATCTAAAGGATTACGAGTATGAAGCTCTAAGATCTGACTTGCCATGCTTCGTGATACCAAAACATCATTTTGAATTTCTTTGATTATGTTTTGTTTACTTTTGTTTTCTGCACAGATGACCTATATTTAGTTTTGTGAATGAATGCTACTTTTGCGTGTTACTTACAGTGAGTGATATTTTGTGGGAAATACTTATTAATGTATCAGTATGCAATATTATGTTTGAATAACAATGACCAGCATGTACAAAGCAACGAAACGGATATGAGGTATACGATAGCGTCAATTAAAACGTTGTAGTTCTCATATACACAAAACACTTATGCATTAGCATAAACTAGGTGAAGGTAGATATTGAGAAAAAGCACATTAATGAAGTTGTATGTTTTAATAGCGAAAAACAAGATATATAAATACATATTGGGATAGATTGAGGAACATATCTGCGAGTATAAGATATGTGGCTGACCTTGAAGTGACCGTTGGGCTTTGTCATGGTTCTAGTATGTTACACAGATGTCATATACGCCTGGCTGTACAGAGGAAGCACATACGCTGACCAAGATGGAGAGTTTGATCTTAGCGGGTTCATTAGCCATCATATCCCAGTTTTCAAACATTGCGAGTAGTAAAGCTGCAACTAGACGAAATGCAACTCCGGTGTCAGAAGTTTGTCCTCACAACTCCATCGACCTTTATAAAACCTGTTCCCAATTCAAATGAGTAGTGAATAATCCATTTCCTTCATTACTATATCCCAATCCAGCTTGTCGTACTCGGATGCTCTCTTTATTTCAGCTATGATGTCCTGTATCACGTCTCCAGTAACTTAATTTGCCGACTTGAGGGTGATTATTTCTATTTTAACTTGCATTTAATACTGGACGACTTTGAGTCACAATTGTCACCAGTGATGTAGGATGATGTCCATTGTATATTCACTTAGTACAAGGTTTCTGTCAAATTTATGATATCAGCCCACGTATACACTATTTTGCAGAAAGGTTTAATATTTCTCAATCTGAACGCATCTGAGACTTATGCATATCAACCACTGAACCAGGAAAATTCCAGACTTTAATATAATGAGAGGACTCGACAAGACTTCTTTGATAAAAGTTGGTATAAAAAAGGATAATAAATGATGTTTAGGTATTTTTATGATTAGTATATGTTTAATTGCATATTTGGTGGACATATATATAAATGGATTATTAAAAATGTTTGTAATACATGTCGACTTAAAGAAGATGAATTATAGTTCTGATAAGTAAACAGTTTTGGTAGATAGAGAGCAATGTATATGAATGTATTTGGCAGCATAATTATCTTTATAAACATTTTGATTCTTATACCAAGAATAGGTACCTGATGATTATTCTCAACGTGATAGTAATTTTAAGTGGGAGAAAGTGCTTTAATGACATACTAATACTAATAATAGTTACATTTAAATTTATTGAAGAAATGACCAGAATAATTACAACACAGTTTTTCAAGTAATATACAAAGTGTAACTGCAATTAATGTTAAGTGCATTAGATAGGGACATATTAATTTTATGACCCATCATGATGCAGTGGTAAATTTTATTTCAACATTTTTCGATTATGATTCTATCAAAATAATTACATAATTGAGTGATTAAGGGTGTTCTCTGTATGTATTCTTGGGGGTTCTGGCTCACACTGTATGCTGTGTTACAGGTGTGAAAGTAATATAGCGATAATGAATCATCCTTGTTAAGCAAAGGGTGTATATCGATAGGGATTGAGTCAGAAGGAGTCCATATAGTGGTTGAAGCCAGCCAAGGAGTTTATAGCTGAGACGCTGCTATCAGATGAGCTCCATGCAATCAGCGATGTTCGAATTTAAATTATTTTTCAGGTTCAAATGTAAAGAATTAATAATTCTCAGTTTGCAGGATATGAAAAAGAACGGTTCTTTGTGTTTTATTGTTATTTATTGCAATTTTTCTTTTAATAACTCGTGAAGTTTGACTGATATCGTTTAACCGTGGATATAGTGTATCAACTATTTCATGCATAGTGTTTCATGTAGGTTCCAGCCATATTAACTGCACACTTCTTTTTCGCCCAATGCACCTTACTCATTACACAATGATTCTCAGGGTGGTGTAGTTAAACCTGCCTGCTCTGGCAAATTTGGCGATTCTTGCTGCATTAATAATAATAATAATAATAATAATAATAATAATAATAATAATAATATAATACTACTACTGCTACTACTACTACTACTACTAATAATAATGATAATAATAAAAGTTACAGTTATGCATATAGAAATATTAACATTATATTTATTTTTATACCTATACTACTTTCATATAATGCTCATTAATGTTAATAACACATCAACACTATTAGTATTGACTTCATTGTTATAAACGTATTGACACTACTTCTGCTGATCGTACAACTACTGCTACTACCACCAATGCTAATATTGATGAAAAGAATGATTCATGCTGTTACTACTACGACCAAACTAATTCTTTACTACTAATATTATTACTACAACCACACTAATATTATTGCTACTACCTAGCACTAGTGTTACTATTGATGAAAACAATGAATAATGCTGCTAATACTTATGTACTACTACTATTATTACTACGATCACACACTACTACTACTATTATTATTACTGCGACCAAACTACTTCTTTACTACTAATATTATTACTACGACAACACTAATACTACTACTGTTGCTACTACCTACCACTTTTGTTAATATTGATGAAAACATTGAATAATGCTGCTACTACTACTACCACGCCCACACTACTACTTTTGTACTACTACTAATGTTGCTACTACTACTACTAATACTAATGTTGTACTACAACTACTACGGTTGCATTACTACTGCTACTACTACTACTACTTCTACTACTGTTGTTCTACTACGGTTGCATTACTTCTACTACTACTACTACTACTACTACTACTACTTTTGTACTACTACAAATACAGTTACATTACTACTACTACCTGTATTGTTATAGTTGTACTACTAATAAAACGGTTGCATTACTACTACTACTACTTCTACTGCTACTTTTGTACTACTACTAATACTAAGGTGCATTACTACTACTACTACTATTATTGTTGTACTACTACTAATAATATGGTTACATTACTACTACTACTACTGATACTAGTACTACTACTACTTCTACTGCTACTTTTGTACTACTACTAATGCTTAAGTGCATTACTATTACTACTACTATTATTGTTGTACTACTAATAATACTATGGTTGCATTACTACTACTACTACTATTGATATTAGTACTACAACTACAACTAATACTGCACCACCATCACTACTAAGAATTTAACATTAGAAAACAATACATTCATGTGTGATATAGATAATACTTGAATTACTTTAATATCTCTCTGTACAAATATAATTTGCCATATTACGTGTGCATATAGTGATCTCTAAAAACATGTCTATATATCTAATCAGCTTCCCTTCCACTGAAACACTTATTTACAGACGTATACCTGTTTTTCTCTACAACATTAAGACGTCCAGACATAGCAAACGTTAAATATATCCATACTCCTCCAACGTGCTTTACATAGAGACTTCAAATGAGAACTACAATTTGAGATCTAAATTACTTATATAAATGCCATTATACTTTGCTAATCTTGGATACATTTCTTTAGGAATATATCATTTGGAGTATGGACACATTGTCATAAGTGTCTGAAAGAACACAGGAGTAATATTGCAAACTCGTTTATTGCAGAGCATAAGCTTCGATGTCTTCCAAATGTAATGGAGTAAAATGAATAGAGTTCGGACTTCCTTTACATACACCTTTAGACGGTCTCTGAATATGTACTTACTTCTTATAGAAGCACATGAATTATCGTTGCAAAGATCGTCTCCACAGCATATGTCGCACGTGTTAATTTGTCGTTTTCTTCCTACTATTTCACCAGTTTGTTGAAGATGATGTATATCAATACCAGTGGCGATGCCTTCTACTTCTTGGAGATTGAGTATCGTAATTAATTGACATTGCTGAAATTGAGAGCATAGAGTAAAAAAACTTTTTCTTGATTCACATATTGTATTAAATTTGTCATGTTGGCATACGGAAAATAAAAACTGTTAAAATAGATAATTACACCTGGTGTTATGTAACTCCTTACATATATCAATATATAATTGTTATTCATTAAAACCAGTTGTAGTGATCATCATTTGGTGAAATTTCATACGGGCATAGATTATATTTAGTTTAGTAATGACCATAGTTTTGCGTAGGATATCTAATTAGTATATGTTACAGTTACTAACAATTAAATAAGTTATTAAATATGTTTACGAAAATCTCGCTTTTTCCAACTTCATAGGTTGGTCACACGGGAGCTTCGAAGAATTAAGGAATCTTGATTAGGTTATATCGTGCGAATCATTCTACGATTTATCAAATTGTCTTCGGTACGTTTCACCCTGTTGCTGGTAAATAATTAGTGAAGTTTGATAAGTATCGGCATTCTTACTTCTCGTGTCCGTTTTGTAACATAAAGTATGCAGAAGCATCTTATGTTGTCCTTATCTATATATATTATTTGAGCCGAAAATATCCATTTGTTACGATTATTCGTTGGAAATATGAATTGCTCACTGACTGTATCATGCCGTAACTAATTGCAGCATCGTTTCAATGCCACACATGCTGCTAAGCATCTTCACATTGATACATTTATATAATGTTTGTTTGGAATAACATAGGTCCATCATTCTTAAAGAATGAAAACACAAAATTATTTGATGTCCGAATTCGAAACACTTGTGATTGTCTCCTGCTTCACATCAAAGTTTTATACAAATACTTTAATTCGCGTTATTATGAGAAACACATTTCGATGCTTCGCAGGATACATTTTCTGCTTATATGATAGCTATTAAAATACGTACGAACTAGGTTATGTTAGCCAACTAGAATCATTAACTAAACTTTTAAAACGTATTTAAATTAAATTGATAGGTCGGACGTTATGGCTCTCAACATGAATAACTTATACATCAGTGTGATGGATAGCGATTAAGAAATTCCTGCACTGAGCAATGTACATATGTGTGTGTGTGTGTGTGTGTGTGTGTGATTATAAAAAAAAAGATCATTGCAAAATGGATTGGACAATAATTTCCGGATTTATTTCGCTTTTACATCAATACATCAGTAAGTTATCATTAAAGATGAAAAAAAATGCAGAAACTGTTCCGATTGTAGAATATTTGCCACCGTTAATTTGTAACGCGTTTTTCTAAGTTAGTTTTTGATATTCAAAATATTTTGTATGCAATGACTTTAATTTAAGTTCATTGATATTCTCCTAACAGACATGTGTAATATTACGAACAAAGGTCTACGTAACGAATCGGAATATAAATTATAAGAAAAGAAAATGTTTCCAATTAGGACGAAGATATATGATCGATAGCATCATATGAAAGGGACCACTTGCCTTAATTTACCTTCCTGATATAGTGTATGATTCGTGACGGTCGGTTTGTGATATAATTCAATTTCTGTTTTTCAGAGTTTCACGACCATTGTCTTCTAATTCGAATATAATTAGGGCGATACGCTTGCAATATATTTCTAGGTTGCCTTACGTTTTTGTAATTTGTTTGCAATATGCTTCGATATTTGCACATTTGATGTTATCCAAAACCCATATTATCCAGTATTATCTAATAGAATTTGCACCATCTAGGAAAAGATGTAACTCATTAACTATGATTGCAATCGTATACTCATAATAAATTGCCGATTGAAATTAGACAGAAAAGTCCAGTGATCCGTTTCAAGATATCTTAAAACACCTTTTGCGACTGCGAGGACAAATTTAAACACCTAATAATGTTTTCTAGATTTACTCTTTTCAGTTTTTTTATGATTTCAAATTTCATCGTGTTTAGTTTTGTTTTGATATTTGTAGTCATATCATTATATATGTTTTAAAGTGCTTATAACTTCCAAAGATTAGACGTTATAGAAAGTCTTCCTTCTCCTCCTCCTCCTCCTCCTTATTATTATTATTATTATTATTATTATTATTATTATTATTATTATTATTATTATTATTATTATAAATTGGTCATGACATTCATTCAGAGACCACTAACGACTGTCAAACGATTAAACCACGACACACAAAGCGTGTGCGTGGCAAATTGTATTTGACGGCAGCATGATAAATAAATATCTGCACTATTCTGTACTGAGCCTAATACGATGTATACAGGCCTGAACCTTTAAGTTATTTATTCCTATCTTTGGAATCGAGCTTAATAAAATAGATGTGCCAGAGTTAAAAGAGTGGTGTTATTCAAAGGTTCACTGAGATTGTTAGATGTACTCTTTTTTAAGTTGAAGTCGACCAGAACTCCTCCTCTTACAGGCAACAAAAAAAGTAATACACCTGGTATCCAACACGTATTGACCGACACATTAGTGATATGTAATGTAATATTTAATTTACACATATGATCAAATTATCCAAAGAACTGCAGATTCAAGTATTGTTTAACGAATACCATCAAGACTTGGATGAACACAGTAACTAACACAGACTCATTTTCTAATGGAAATAGTAACATAAATCATAGAAAATAGTTGAATTCATAGTATTTAATTATCCAAATAACTGTAGATGTAAGTATTGTTTAACGAGTACCATTAAGATATGGATAAACACAGTGACTAACATAGACTTATTTCTAAATGGGAATAGTAACATAAAGCATAGAAAATAGTTGAATTCATAGTATTGTTTCGTCTACAAACCTATTTAAGTTTCATCGTTACTTAGGTAATACTTTGTTGTGATAGCCCTATCCACACATTGACACATCGAGCCGATATGCCTGTGCCTCTTCGCCACCTTATCCAAACAAAATTATGTAATTTGAACTTGAACACTGGTCCTGCATGCTCGAGACATAGAGGAGTATATACGTTGAATGGACTGGAAAATATGCTTGTTCCAATGTCCGTCCGTACTTATGGTGGCGCTCTACAGTTTCGTACTTTGCATAGGGTTAGAATTTTAAGGAAAAATAATTTTCTGGGATTTCTTCACTGGTTATACTGGCAATATGATAAAGACTTTGTATATCTTAGGTGTTGGGAGAAGAACTTTCAATTCCCTTTATTTTGATGTATGATTGATGGGTGTACTTTAGGTTCTTGAGTATACAGCTTGGGCTAACATAAGATCTGCTCATGTAAACAAACTGCTAGCTCCGCATGGTCATTTTCACTCCCTGGACTTCAGAGGTAAATTGTAGAAAAATGGTACGATAACTTTTTTTACTTTTCAGATATTTTGTAATTTGTTCATTGCACTTTCAGAAGCTGCTATTGCCTACTTCAGCAAAATTCGTTTTCCCTAGTTTAATAACTGCTAAAGTAAGTGTACTTTTGATTAATTATGGCTAATTTTTCAAGCACAAGGGAGCATCCATTTTGTTGTACCATTTGCTTAGATCATTTACAATTTCCACAAGTGCAGTATCCAAAGAAATATCAGCCACATTACATCAAAGTAGCATTGAGATATGCCAACATATTCTCCATTGTGCATGTTACAAATGCAAACAACTTCACCTCACATACGTCACTATCTGAAAAGTACATATTAACTGGTGAGCATTCAGGTGTATACCCATGGAGTTATATTTATTGCTGTTTGTATTAATATTGGCTCATTTAGTTTAAATTCACTGCAGTTTAGAACTTAAATATCTTTACATTCCAAATTCTGCTTTAATTAAGCGGCTGCAGGTGGGCTTGAGAAGAGTTATGTTCCTTTCTATTGTACACAATACGACATAGACTAGTGGCAATTAGAAACCTCTGTGTGTCATTGTTTTTAAAAATGTTTCATTAATTTCACATTTCTCAAGGAAGATGCTATCAGTTCTTCTTTGAACTGGTAATAATTTGGATATTTTTCCCTGTTTTTTCATTGTCAAATTAAACTATTAACAAAATTTATTTTTTTGGTATTAAATAATTTTGTATTGACATATAAAAAAAAATTCTGTAGTATCATATGGTCATGGTTTATTAAGCTAAGTCAGAAATATTTCAAACTAAATTAACAGTTCAAGATATAATGACATATAAAAGAGCTTTAACTCAACATACACAAGTCTACAGCAAGTGTCACATTTGGACAGGCTCACATGAACAACATGGTTATGGAATAATTTATGTAACCTTTCGTGGGAAAAGAAAGATTGCTTTGGCTCACCGACTAAGGTTCTATGTTGAAACTATGGTAAATTCACTACCATATCAGTGTGACGTATCACATAGATGCCATACAAAAACATGATCATTTATCACTTGAACCAAAAAAGAGAAAATTTGGCTAGAAAATCATGTAAAGCCTATGGTGAATGCCAAGGCAATATGGGCTAGGGGGAGTGGTATATACTGTGATAGTCAGGTACATTTAATAATTGTTACATGCATTCATTTAAAGGATTTAAAGTGTATGGATGTTCATTGGGTATAAAATTATTTATTGAATTAGCAAACATTGAATTTTGTACAAGTTTTCTGTTGCTTTTTTGTTTGTGTTTGATGTAGCATATGTACTTGTACTGAAGACTTGATTTCCTCTCCCTATCTTTTACTGTTCTCTGATCTCATTCTGCTATGAGCTAAAATACTGGATCAAACTGAGTAGAACAATTCCATGAGACTTGGTCAGTGGGAGTGTAAAGTTTCCTGTACCATACTCAGAGCTATGAGGGAATGAATGACATAATGCATCAAAATTTCTGCTCCATACTGATATTTTAGGTGCATAGGTAAAAATGATATTGTGCAAGCTCTCGCACTTATTTGTGTTTAGAAAGTGTGAAATTTTACTTAGCTTGACATCTAAGACAAAATTTCTTAGTAAATATTCAATCTTTTTAATATAAGAAAGATTTAAATGTTTCCCATATGGCAGAAATTTTGAGTAATAGGATGCTAAATGGGCAAGTCAGTCACTCCAACTTTGGCCTTGTAGCAAGAAAGTGCCAACATCGCATTTAAATTTCCTGTGCCTGGGCCTCACTTTCTATGCCCTTGGCACTTTTCTGGACAGGCAGCCTGTTCTGCTTCCTGCAGATTGCAGTTTGTACATTTAACTGTTAAAAAGGCACACAGTCCTTGAGTTTTGCTTTTTTATACATCGGTGGATTATATCGCTTGCAATTTCCAGCTCAGTCATACATTATGCACAATGTTCCCAATATCCTAGTTAGTTTTGGTATGTTCATAATTACATTTCCATTGATGTTGACAACATGCTGCAACATGTGACCCAACAATTAAGTTTTCTTCATTTCTTTCTTTCTCCAATTCAGGGCAAAGCTTGGGTGCACTTTATTTGGGCCACAGGAAGATAGTGATTCTTCATATACATCAATTCTTGGGCGCTTTATTTGTGGAGATGTAGAACCAGATTGCAACCTGAATAGGTTGGTCACTCTTGGATACTCGTAATCCATAGTCCTATGGTTGACTGTGTTGTATGAACTCTTGTGGACAAATAGCTATTTTCTTAGCTCTTCCTTTAGCCATGTTTTCTTAGATAGTGGCTAATGTGGGTTGATGTAGTATTAGTGACATCATGGTTACCAGTTGTTCCTGGTTGTGATGGATCTTAGTATGTAACATCATAATCAGGCTGGGGCTTAAAATTGTTGGGAAACACACCTACCCCTTTTTTTGGCATACAAGTCTGCATGTTTTGGTTTTATAATTAATTTTACTATATAAAGCAGTCAACATATTTGATTTTCATTGTAATCGATTATGTATGTAATCATCAATCACATTCCTGGTCCATGGAATGGTCTCACCAGGAGTTAATTCCCCTTGACTTTTCATTTCAATTCTTTGACATACAAGCATTAGTGCAGATTCAAATTAGATTACTAGTGCCGGGGAAAAAAGTAATTATTTACAAACAAAATATATATTTATGTCTACTGTTATGAATTTATAGCATCAAGGACTTTTTTTCTTAATCCAATGCTGGACAATTTTTGCACTATTACCTCAAACTTTATGGAATTTTCCTCACTTTTCTCACTTGATTTACATGTATACATGACCCAAGTATAGTTTGCAACTTTGGAAATGATCTAAATACATTATTTGATGTTTGGATTGAAAAAATAAAACAAATAATTCATATGCATTTATTCTTGAATGTCTTTCTTTAATGTCAAAATAATAGCATTTCCCAGTGACGTTAAAATACAGTTTTGACGTCATGAAGCTACATTTAAGTTACTTCAGAGGGGTATAGTAAATTAACTATGTATTTGTAATTTTGGAAGTAAATACCATGTATGATATATCAATATGTTTGAAATTGACAGCAGAATATGACAAGTTTTTCAATAAGTTGAAAACACATCTTTAGTGGTTCTTTAAGGTGGCGCTCTACAGTTTCGTACTTTGCATAGGGTTAGAATTTTAAAGAAAAATAATTTTCTGGGATTTCTTCACTGGTTATACTGGCAATATAATAAAGACTTTGTATATCTTAGGTGTTGGGAGAAGAACTTTTAATTCCCTTTATTTTGATGTATGATTGATGGGTGTACTTTAGGTTCTAGAGTATACAGCTTGGGCTAACATAAGATCTGCTCATGTAAACAAACTGCTAGCTCCGCATGGTCATTTTCACTCCCTGGACTTCAGAGGTAAATTGTAGAAAAATGGTACGATAACTTTTTTACTTTTCAGATATTTTGTAATTTGTTCATTGCACTTTCAGAAGCTGCTATTGCCTACTTCAGCAAAATTCGTTTTCCCTAGTTTAATAACTGCTAAAGTTAGTGTACTTTTGATTAATTCTGGCTAATTTTTCAAGCACAAGGGAGCATCCATTTTGTTGTACCATTTGCTTAGATCATTTACAATTTCCACAAGTGCAGTATCCAAAGAAATATCAGCCACATTACATCAAAGTAGCATTGAGATATGCCAACATATTCTCCATTGTGCATGTTACAAATGCAAACAACTTCACCTCACATACGTCACTATCTGAAAAGTACATATTAACTGGTGAGCGCCCCCTATACAAATACCTTTCATACAAATATACCTGTATTGGCTTACCTCTGTAACGTAAACATAATTTCTATGTTACACTTAAACGTTATCCGTTTAGGACAATTATATCCACAATTTTGGAGCGATGTGCAATACATATATATCGTTAGGACAAACACAAATACTGATGCTATATCAACGCTGCATTAATCAAATTTGCAGTATAAAAATATAATGGCTTGCATGTATATACCATAAATCAATGTATTTCCGCCATAAGACACTTTTATTGATAATCAACAATAACCTAAAATAAATGGTAATTCGGTTGAATTAAGGCCAATTTAAAATATATGTAACTTGTATTATACACTGAAAACTAATAAGTCTATTAACCCAATCTGTATTTATCAAAGTTCAAGATCTACTAAGCTATTTGTGATAAGGATCTATTAGTTTTCAATGTAAATACAATACATATTAAAAATATTATTACATATATTGTTAGTCCCAGTATATCATCTTTCAAATATATTTTGTTTTAGAAATTTCTTATACACCTTAAATATATTTTTCAGCGTGTTTACAAATCTGTTTTCATTATCTCATCCATTTGCAACAAACGTCTACTAAATTCCCAAATTGTTAAGCCGCTATATCAAAAATAAATTAGAAAAATACGAATTTTAGTTTAGATGCCATGTAATGATATATTTTGCACCAGATTATTTACACCCATCCTTCTACACCGATGCACTCGATAAATCCAATGGTATTGATGTCATGTCGTTATTCATGTTTTCATCAGTGTGCTTACACCCAACCCTCTACGTACATAACAATTTCATATTTACTCACCAACAGACTGTGACAGCCAAACTCATGTGTAATTTGTTTACACCAAACCCTCCACTAATGTAACCATATCATATTTACTCACCAACAGCGAGTTACAACCAAATTCATATGTTTGAATGCCAGCGGCAGTTTTGGTTGTCGCCATACACGCCTGTAATAGAACAAAAGTCAATATGGTGAATCTCAGGTTTTGTAAAACCCGATGTATGTGATAAATATTTAATATGGATATGGTAATTAGATACACTATAAATAGCATAGACGCACAAACTCAAGAAGATTAGTTATAACGATAATTAATGATGTGCAAAAATTTTAATGATTGACCAGATAGCAGATGAGGTTGAAACTTAAATAAAGCCAACCCAAAAGAGTAATTAAACTGCCTTTCGATGAATTGGCATATTCGTAGTTTCGTTATGTTGGCTTACTATAACGTTGAGCATTCAGACGAAACCACAGTGCTAGTGATTGGTCTTTACAGGTGCTTAATCTTTTGTAATCATGATTTAGTTTGTTTGTTTGTTTGTTGGTTGATTTGTTTGCATGATTAGGATCTTTAACGTTTTAAGTGACATCGCTACGATTTTTGCAGTGAAGCAGTTTATGATGATGTTTAGCACCGGTACATCATGCCGCAAACATGTAGCATGATCTCCCACCCAGTCCTAGCAATAACCGATAATGCTGAGCGTCAAGCGAGGCAGCTGTTAGTACCAATATTGTAAGTCTTTGGTATGGCTCGGCCGGGTATTGAACCCACACCATCCCGCTGCCGCGGCGGACGCTCTAACCACCATGTCACCGGGGCGGTTTAATCATGTGTTATTAATATTGTTTGATGATGCCATTGATTTTAATAATGTGTATATGTTTAAGCAGATTGGTATTTGCTTTCCATGTAGTAATATTGTTTTAAACACTTCAGTTAGTACCTTTATGTATCAACATACTTTTATTATGTTCCATTAGTTTTATTGAGTGTTGTAAATATTAAACAACACAATCAACAAATCTACTAAAATGTAAACTTTGACAAGTACTTCAACAAACTTAAATAACCAAAGATATATCACTTTAAGCAGCAGAGAGGGTGAATCCTACAACGTTTTCAGACAAAATTTGATTGAAATCTTAAAACGAGCCGTCCTATAATCTCATTTTAACCAAAAAGAGGGCGAACCCTACAACGTTTTTAGACAAAATTTTGATTGAATCCTTAAAACGAGCCTTCCCTACGAAATCTCATTTTAACTAAAAAAATGAAAACGGAGATTTTACGATTTTTCAATCAATTTTTTGATTGAAATCCTAAAACGAGCCGTCCTATAATCTCATTTTAACCAAAAAAAGGGCGAACCCTACAACGTTTTGAAACAAAATTCGATTGAAATCTTAATGAGCCTTCCCTACGAAATCTCATTTTAACTAAAACAAAATGAAAACGGAGACTTTTACGATTTTTTAATCAATTTTGGTCGCAACTTGTTGTCATCACCCTCTCTGCTGCTATGGGTTAACAAAAAATAATAAATGATTTGATCCAGTCTTTATGATGAAAGTCCTTAGGACGAAAATCATTTATGATTTCACAAACAGACTAATCGCTAACACCTCTTCTTGTAAATCAATCAGATTATTTGACTGGTCGGTGAGTTTGAAATTAATTCTGGTTAACGAATTATTATGGCATCGCATGTAGACAGGATTAACCGGAGACTCAATTATTAAAAATCCTGGAGGAGCTGTTGGTGCAAACGAATAAAGAATATATCCTTGCTGAGCTTGATTTGATCGTTCGAGATTAATTTGATAGCTTCCTTCGATAACATCACATACTAAATTAAGCGCAATCACCGATGAAATATTTACGTTGAACGGAGCGATATGCCTGCCGCCACCATCTGGGTCATTATTATGTTTGAGGATTTTTATTTCCGGTGATGCTGTTTTTTTCCATGCATCATGAATTATTTTAAAACCAACATCGATGGTGTCACTGAGAAGTTTTTTTAGTTCCGGTACGTTATATCCTGGTAGTTTGAATGTGGGGATATCTTCAACGCGGATTTTATATCGATTTGCAAATCCTGTTCTCGATGTGGGGTTTTTATCATTGAGTATTACTTGAATAATTTGTGAATTAAATGTTTCCATATCGTCGATAATTTTATTGCATGTTTCTACGACGCTGATAAATTCATCTCGGTTGAGAGAGCCGGATTTAAGAGATATTAACAACAGCGAAAAATCATGATTCATCGCTGTGAAATTTTTAATGATTTCAGGTTCGTTAACAAAATTATATTCTTGCAATGGTCCACCCTCCTCCCTAGGTTCGTATCCTAACCCAAAAAACTCTATAAATAAGTTGTATTTTTTATAACTCCTTATTGGATTTTTAGGTTTTATTTTGTCTGTGATATAATCAGATTTTTGTGGTTCTGGTAATTTAACGGTTTCTTCCCGGGGTGGTAATTCAGGCCATCCTAATACGGTTCTAATAGAACTCTGATAGATATCTACGACGTATCCTTCTGTACTTATTTCAATTGCGGATGATAGCGTCGGCTCATGAACTGTTATAGCTATTTTTGATTCTTTTCCAGTAATCGATTTTATTCTACGCGCGAATTCATCATTGATTTGTTCGATTTGGTATGACCCTGTTGGTATCGAAACGACGTTCCAGTCTGGGGTTCCGTCGGGTTTATTCTTATTTGCAAACACCAGTGAATTATTCGGTTGTTGACCACCAAATGATTTTGATCTGATATTAGGCCAACTGTGATACACTCGTAGTTTTGCTAGCGCTATCTCCTTCACTGGAACCGGAGAGGGGAAATTCACACTGAATTCTGGATTCGTTGATGTTATTGATATCATGCTTGTTTGTACTGGGTTCGTGTTCTCCACTATTCGTTGAAGTAATTCCTGCGGTGTCGTCATTGTTATTATACTCATGTTGTATTTCTAATTTTGGTATCGAGGAATCATAAATACTGACCATCACTGAGAACTCACAATCTGGTAATGTTGATATTATTGAGATCATTTTGTTTTTTGGGTTCGTGTTTTCTAATTCCATCGATGTTGTCATTGTTATTATACTCATGTTGTTGCTCTAATTTCGATATCGCGGAATCAAAAATACTGACCATCGCTGAGAATTCACTATCTGATATAATCGTATTATCGAGTGACGACGCTATCATCAATGATAACTGCGAATATGCGGTTGATGCAATATGAAATTGAAGTAAGTAATTCTGCAGTTTGCGTTGGCTGCATGATGATATCCTTTTTGCTATCCCGGTTGATATACCCCCGATTGTAGCCAACGCAGAAATGCAAATTGGAACTACGACCGGGGCAATCATTGTAACCGATGCAAGTATTATTCCGGCGCCAGTGAGAATGCTTGACACCGAGTACATAATAACATCAATTGCGGTGATTCCTCGTCGGTATTTTTTTATTTTTATTTGATACTCCTCGGCGAGGGTTTTGAGTCTAGTCTGAAATTCTCTGACCTGATCATAGCGACATTGCGTTGATGAAATCATTGTTATTTTAAAAAAGCTAGCGTTTTCAATTGTGAAATCCTTTCAATTTAGTTATTTACTTAAATCCGCTACGAATTCAACATACCAGGTTACTGAAACCCCAATCAAATTTTTATCAGTAGCTGTGATTGTGAACTTTTCAGTTGTATTCTTGTCGATGATCGTTGAAATCGTATTATTGACCCCGGATGAACTGGACGATGAAATATTAAATTGACTCAATGGTGTCACTAGTGTTAATCGATAAATACCCTTAACGGTTGCAGTGATATCTAATTTGTTGTTTGCAGGTGTCCACTCAAATGATCCTTGTTGGATTGTATATACTACGTTGTTGGTTTTCTCATGAGGAATTTTTGTTTTTTCAATGATTGTTATCATCCTCGAAAAATCACCTTTGACGGCTTCGATGAAGTTTTTCGTCTCATCGATGGATTTTTTAATATCAGGGAGCTTTATTTCTATTTTATCCAACTGGGTTCCAATAAATTTATCAATGATATTTCTACGAAAAACTGAAAACTGTTTTCCGTTTTCTTCAATTTTAGATTCAAGTGTTGTTAGTACAAACAGAGAATTGTTTAACTCATCGTTGATAGTTTTTAATCGATCTGTAATCGTCGAAACGATTACACCCGGTTTGAGTTTACCCTGATCGGAAAATAACGCAACGGTGTTCTCGATTGCGTTTTGTTGTTTAACCAAAATATCATCCAGAGAAATATTACTGGTTTTCAATTTACCCTGTTTGTCTTGAAATACAACTATTTCGTTCGGGTCAACACTTGCTAAATTTAACGTCTCAGCTATTTCATCTTTGATTAGTTTTTTTACATCCTTGATAGAATCAGGGGGTGCAGTGCCATCGGGTTTGGGTTTCAAAGATCTCCCCCAAATATCAATCATGTTATTGTAAAACTCTTTCTCTCTTTAAAATCGTTTCGATTTCCAGCGATTACTAGTGTATTCATTCACGACAACATGTGGTGGTTTTCCGCTTGGGTTACTCAAGGAGTTAGAAATAGCGTTAAGGACATTTAATACTTCGCTGCCACATATTGGTGGGTCATTCATTTGTTGTGTTGGTAGCGTAGAATACCAAGTCTTCATTGGAAGGGTTTTTATATAACGCAAAAACTCTTTTGGTGGGGCTAATCCATATGAATCGAAATAGACAATCCCACGTGGATCAATAGCGTATGCAACCCAGTGAGTTCCGGGTCCGGTGCTGTTATCTAAATTAATGATTCCGGTTTCAACGCTGTTTGGTTGATGTGGTAATTGATCTTTCATAAAGACACCTCTAAAATTTTTAATCGCTAGTTTTTTAGCAGCATCCATTAAATCAAAATTGGACATTGGAACCATCGAAGATTTCTGAATTAATAAATCGTTCCTGGTAGTCTTAGACCCTTTCCGCTGTACCACGAATACGGGGTTCCTGGTAGTCTTAGACCCAATCCGTGAACGGATCGTCCCTTTTTTTTATATCCTTTCCCAGTTGCCTTCTTTAGTGCCATTCCTGCTGCAGTACCAACGGCTCCTAACGCTGCCGCTTTAGCCACCGCTGGGGCTGCTGCTGCAATCAATGCTGGTATCGCAGCTAACAACGGGAATATACCGCCTGTTTTAATCATATTTTTGATAGCAGCCGCAGAAAGAGTAATCTGAACACCTTTTTTGGCTACAAGTGCATCATTGAAATGTTTCACCTGACGAGTTGTCAGCGATAGTTTATTTGCACCACCAGTCATTTGGTTGGGTTTCAACGTGATTGTGGTTCCACATTTTTTAGCTGATTCCGATTGCAATTTTTTTAATTGACCGGGAGTTAACGCAACACTAATAACACTATATGACATTATACATAATAGATTGATTCTAAATCGTTTACAATTTCAATTACATGTTTTTGAAAATCAAAGATTTTCTACTGGGGCATCTACCACTCTCATTCTTCCACCAACACCTTCAAGTAGCATTGATTTGTCGCTGAGAATGACAGCAACCGCTCTATAATTCGGGATAAGGATAGGAGGTACCCCACCAACTGGTGGACCAGTCGGACGGGTTACACGGGCTCTAAAGTGTATATCAACGACAGATTGTCTCATCAAATCAAGATGTTCCAGCGAAAAGTAATAAATCGGATAGAGGCTTTTAAAATCCAATTGTGATATTTGCAAACCAGTATCCACATTTTGATCACGTGCCATAAACGACAATAGGTTATGATACACGCGTGCAATATGATTCTGACCGTAATCAAGTTGTATATCCTCGGATGGTTCCTGCTGTCCGTTTATTCTCAGCGAGACTTCATTAACACCTAACTGATCAAATATCATATGGCTTCGTTCTTGATTACCAACTCGCGCATTATTCTGTAACGCTACGAATATATGACGTGGAGCTGAAACACCTTGTTTTGATGCCAGGTGCCATGTGAATGTACCATCAACACTGTCTTGTTTAATATCCGTGGTCACTGATAACCAACTTAACAACGACTTTCCTCCTTGGTCCATAAATGATAGTAGTCGTTGTTCTTCGGTGATTGATGGAGTTAACACTGGCATCCACAATGATAGTTTTGTTAAAATGACTTTACCGGGAGCAACCCCAGCATTACGCCAGATTGCATCATCATCAGTACCCTTTCGTACAAGCGCTACTGTGTGTTTAGCTCCATAAATAACTTTTCGGACGTTTCTACAGAATCCGAAAATATGATGCAGTGGAATCGCAGATGAAAATCGTCGACGCTGCCCATGCAACGTTGCTACACGTGTTGCAAATCCTAAATTGAGATTACCATTAACGCCTCCGAGAATATCAAACGCAGCTCCGGGTCTAGTTCGACGTTCTGGATTAGCTGCTTCCTGTTGATCGGCTTCTGCATTATCTCTTGCTGTTAACACTTTAATGAATTGAATGTGATCAGCGTTATCAGAGGTATCCTTTGCAAACATCATAGATGGACCCGCTGATCTTGAATAATCATCAGAATATCTCGCTAACCCTATGATTGTTGTGGCCACATCAACTTCACGGTCAATGGATTCAATTTCTTTTCCATCAATGAGATATCTAGCGCTTTCAAATAACGCCATAATACCGTTATTAACAAAACCAACTCGGACATTTGCGTTATTGTCATATGGGGTATCAGCTGCAACATTTGTTACAAGTTCTCCTTCGATTTCAATAAATGCCTCACACGGTAGGAAGTATTTACTGGTATCATGAACTTGAAGTTCAATTCGCGATCGGAGATCTGGTTGTACTGCGTGATAAGAATAAAATTGAAAATCGCGTACAGAATCATCTTTACGCACTGGGGCATCCATATCAAATGCTGGATCAGGTGACCTTTTGAACATTTTATTCTATTTATCAGAGTCTAAATCGCGATTTCCCATTTCATCGTCGTGTTTTTTTAAAACCACTTCCCGCTATCATGTTTGCTATCATGTTATTTTGGTCCCCTTGATTTATCAAGGGAGTCACCATCGACGCTAATTTTTCATCTACTGCGTTATTTATAATTCTACTAACACTTGCAGGCATTTCCGCTGTAGACGGTAACGGTTTTGAAAATCCTTTGGATTTCATCCGTGATTTCACTAATGATGTTAATTTATTCTTCGCAGTTGAAAACGCTTTTCCGGCAAGATCTCCAACAGCACCAATACCCTTATCACGAATAACATCAATTGCTTTCATTCCTAATTGTTTAGCCAACGGCATCACTTTTGGAGCCATTCTCGCAAATAACCCTGCAATGGTATTGCCTAAACCATCTCTGTAGTATGCTCTATAAACCGGAAACCGTGAATTAACTACGTAGACGGGGGTTGGTTTATCATGATTGTAGTGTATGATCATTATTTGAAATCAGAAACAATTTTTCAATTGGAAACGCTAGCGTTTTTATTCACTCTCGGTGATTAATCACTGTGATAATCCTCCACTAACTCGCCAATGAAATCTCGATATGTGCTGATATCTATGATACCACCCTGAAATAATCGTCTACAGATATCAGCTGCTTCATTAATTATTTCCGGTGAGTTATTTCCAGCTCGGAATCCTCCTACAAGAACTTCTAATCGTGATATATCACTGAGAACACTACCAGGACATGAAATCCAAGGATTTTCCCTCGAAGAGTTTTCAACTAAACCACTGCCTGTTTTTGAAAATCCTTTGGTTTTATCAGTGATACCGGTTGCACCTTTTTCATGATCAGCTTCTCTCGTTATTTTCATCTGTTGGGGGGATTGTGTTATATCAATAAATTTTGATTGTTCTGGTAGTCTAAGAAATCCGGTATCCGATTGCTCCCCCCCTATAGATGATTCAGCTTTTTTTATTGCTGCCATATATTCCTGAAATGTTTTATCATCTCCTTTTGCTTGAGAGGAACCTGATAGTATACGATATAACCCCTTATACCAATCTTTTTTAGGAGGGAGATTATAATCACCGTGGATATATTTTCTTCTCTGATGAAAACTCCTAGTGACAAATTCGGCTAATTCTTCCATAGAATCAAATTTTTTATTTCTCAATTCATCTAATTTACCGGGAAGAAGTTTTTCATTGAATGCAACTCGTCCACTAGTAGTATCCTCCCCTTTTTCTTGAAATTCGGGTAGGGAGATATCTTCTTGAAGTTCTCGTTGTTGTTCTGAAGCGGTTGATATATCCTGAGGAAGTGTTTTCAATGATTTTTTTGTTTGTTTAGTTCTTTTTGCTATTTTTTCTAACACAGGAAGAAAAGACTCTTCTTGTTTTTTTCCTTCTTCAGAGATTGTTGACACTATCTGTTTCGTTGCTGTGGTTACCGGTTTAAACAATTCTTCAGATCCCAAAGCAAAATCAGTCTGAAAACTCTGTCGTTGTTGTAGTTTATTCCGTACAGAGTCACGAATTGGTACAAATCTCTTAATTGCATCTAATCGTTCACGAGCCAATCGGGTTGTTAATGCTTCATTGACCATTATTTGAAATCAGAAACAATTTTTCAATTGTAAAACAATTTTTCAATCCCGACCTAACACCATCGGATGGTCATGGAAGTATTATTTCATCGTGAGACAGCTTCGTTCATCGATGGCGAAACTATCAAAATTGTATATATAAAAAAATAATACTGATAGTTTCGCCATTCTATTTTTGATCAATCCGACATATCGTCCATCGATTTTTGACATCCCTTGAGGGTCGGCTAAAAAAAATGATTAATGGTCGGGCAATCAAATAATGATAAATGGTCGGTCAATCAAATAATGATAAATGGTCAATCAAAATTGTTCATTTTCTTGAATTAACGCCCGTAGGTGTCTAACTTTAGAGTTGACTTCTTTTTTCAATTCGTATTCGTACCCCAATTCTTTTCGTATTCGTTCTACGATGGTATACAACGGAGCGAACACACTTACGTCACTGGAAAATGCGAGAGAGTCCTTAATAGAATTCTGAATTCTTTTGATGAGTGCATATTTCTTTGGCAGCATGTATTTATTGCTGTTAACTCCGTATTCTATATCCTGAAAATCAGACATGATTTGATCAGAATTTAACCCATCTGATAGTTCAATATCCCAACTTTTCAATTTTGAAATCTCGGATAAAATGCTATTCATGTTTTCAGAATTCATTATTCTATAATAATGATATATTTCTAAATGAAAAATATGACGCATTAGACATAACTAAATTTAATTTTTTGTTCGGTCTTTTTTGAAATCGCAGATCGATAAATTCCCTCTGCAACTTTTCGTACTGAGGATATACAAATATCGAAGTGCCTACCGGCTTCATTCATTGATTGAAATATTTTTTCTTCGTTAGTTATCGTATTCAAAGATTTCACAGGTCTCGCTTTTTTCGAGTATTTTCCAGTCTCTCCTCTTTTCAAATTCTCACTTTGTGTGATAGCCTGCAGATTTGATAAAGAATTATTCTTTGGATTAGAATCGATATGATCAATAACAAAATCATCCTCGATCAATCCATGGAAACACTCGTACACGAAACGATGGCAGTAATATTTCTTCTTTCCAGCACCAAACATCAAATATCCATGATTATTCACATCACCAACTGGTTTCTTCAGTCTGCGGTTTCTTACAACACCATCACTGGATGCTTCATAATTTGTGATCACAGGGTGTGGTCTGAATTCTTGGTTCATTTATATATTATACTATTGTTTGTCTAATTCATTGTTTGGTTTAATGATAAATCTTTCGATGTAGTCTTGAGGAGTTCTTATGATTTTATCCCTGACTCTGTCAAGGATACTGACTTTGTCAGCGTCAAGAATACTGACTTTGTCAGCGTCAGGGTCATAATTTCTGATTGATTGTCCATTTTTTATTCTTTTATCATAATAACGCTTCAATTCCCTATATCGTTTACCACCACAACTCAGACATAACTGAGATTTCCCCCTAACCCCAACTCCACATAGAATACAAGGTAACGGACCAAGGCTTCCACGACGATAGCTTTGCATATGATACCCACAAAACTCATTTCTGCATGATTTGTTACACGGGATTACTGATCCAATCATAAGCCACTTGCAGTGATTCATTATATAAAAATCTTTCATTTAAATGCTTGTTTTAATTATAGAATGAAGGAATTAAGGAAAACGCCTTCGAAAAATGCTGAATTCAATGCTGAAAAAGAGTTTAAGAGATTATTGAAAATCAATCCTAAATTTAATCTCGATAAACCAAAAAGACGTAACAAACGTCCAAGAGACGGAAACATGAAAGAGTTTAAGAGATTATTGAAAATCAATCCTAAATTTAATCTCGATAAACCAAAAAGACGTAACAAACGTCCAAGAGACGGAAACATGAAAGAGTTTAAGAGATTATTGAAAATCAATCCTAAATTTAATCTCGATAAACCAAAAAGACGTAACAAACGTCCAAGAGACGGAAACATGAAAGAGTTTAAGAGATTATTGAAAATCAATCCTAAATTTAATCTCGATAAACCAAAAAAACGTAACAAATTTAATCTCGATAAACCAAAAAAAACGTCCAAGAGAGATTACCCCTGGAAAGATGCTCAATTCAATCTCGATATAGCTTCTAATACACCAAAGAATACAATTCTTGATAAAGCCATGATTAGTAAAATCAGAGACTGTTTTAATGAATTCAGGCGTGATGGAGCATCCTATTGTTGGTCAACATTTCGAATTGATGGTGTTGTTGACGCTACCATGAATGATGAAAAAGCAGCAGTGATAATTTCACGTGTTGGGGAAAAACGGTATTTTTTCCGAATCAAATTCATTATTGAAGTCGATGGCAAATGGATTATTAGGGATAAATTTGAACCAATCCTCAAGAATAAAAAAGCTGTCATTGTGAGTAGAGATTCCAAACCAGGAATTCTAACCGGCATTGACAAACAATACTACGAAAGATCTTATCCCGTAACAGCAATGGTTTATGGGATATATCCGTTAAATGATAAACCCGATATCGCAAAACTAGCTCCTATGAAATATTCGTCAGGGCTTAATTGTGTAGCAACACGGGTAATGGAGCACTTCACAAATGCATCCCGAGGAAATAAACTAACTGATCTGCGACGTAGGAAAATAACCGAATGGGAACTGACAGTGAAACAGCATGGTGCAAAGATTTCTGATATAGCTAAGTTAGAAACATCATTAAGATTTCCAATAACAGTTATGACGATAACCGGAGAGGTTTTATACGAACCGAAATATAACAAAAATGGAGCACCAATACAGATTATTGATCATAACAAACACGCGTGGACACCTGCGGTAACAGTATTTCCACGAGAACGAACCGTGAAATATATCCCCCCGGAATTTTCCGGGGATGTTTTCTATGAAGAGAGATTATTCGATGCTATTCATGCGTTGTGTAAGGATGATCCTGTGTCAGTGTGGTTACTTAGAAGTGATGAAGATCCCGAAATAGGATTCGATCAATTTGTAAAACCAAATGGTGAATTATATCGCGTTGAAGAATTAGATAACAGAATGAGAAAAATCGCTAGTGATTTTTCACCGGAGAGTTTCCATGAAAAACTACTCACGGATAGTTTTACTATTCCATCAGTGGTAGCTCACTTCGCAAGAGAAAAAAACTCATGGCGTCCAACACGAAGTGATTTTCTTGAGGATGTTAAATTGAGTTGCGTCGAATATTCCCATGGAGGACTGTGGAATACGAAATACTCACGTGATGGTATGATTTCAATTGATATATCCGCGTGTTACCCCGGAAGTTTTCTCGGATATGGGGAATGCGCTGAGTACTTTAAACGATTTGGACACCCCACGCATGAAATGACTCGTGTTGCGATTAATGGACCATTACCTGATTTTGATTTAACCGGATTCGCTCGTGTGATATCATTTGAATTAGCTACAGGGTTACATCCGTGTAGTTATGTTTGGCTCGGTAGACACCTATCTGAAAAGGCCTGGATGCCAATAGTGCTATTGAGATATATGATTGATTGTGGTATGCTAATATCGTTGATTGTTTCCGAGGCTATTATATGCTATCGAGCTCAGAAAGAAGTTTGGCTACCACAACCCGATCTAGATCGTATAATCAGCGAACAGCGAAAACAATTCCCTGATTTCAATGAAGAACAAATCATGAATTTGTCTATGAAGTTATTTGAAATTAAAAAAGAACAAGCAAAAGATTTTGGACGAAGAATAATCGGTAAATTCACTCAAGGTGGACGGTACGACAACGCAAAATATTCTTCGCGGTTGATCATAGATGTCGCTGAATACGATTTTATTGTAGCGGATTTAATGAAACAGGGAAAACTTGTATCCCGTAAGGATGCTTTTCTATCCAATGGTGAGAAATTAGGTACGGTTGTTACCTACTGTGATGGACATAATTCCCAGTACACACATTTGAGAAGTTCAATGCTAGCCTATGCTTCTATTAATCTATTTTCGATGATAAATAGATTTCCTAATACCGCGGTTAGAGTGGCCACTGATTCGATGTATATACACAATAAATACAAATCAGCTGTAGGTAAATTCACAGATCCCGAAGAAAATTGGGGGCGTTGGCGATTTAAAAAGGAGATGCTACATGAGTATTGTGAATCCGCAGACGTTGCCATGGATGATAAATATCTTTGTTGTAACCGTATTGAATTTCAATCAGAATTTTCTAATGCACCACCGGTATCTGATCCAATCTGTAGATATAAAACAGTTTATTTAAACGGTTGTGGTGGGTCAGGAAAGACAACTCGTGCAATTGAATTATTTCGTCGGTCAACCATGATTGTGCTAACACCGACTCACAGACTCGCCAGAGAGATGATACAGCGAGGGGTAAATGCCTGTACTTACCATAGTTTCTTTCGATGGAAGGGTGACAAATGGACTCCTGAGCGTATGGGTGATAAATTCATTCCTGAAATCATAATTTGGGATGAAATATGCACAGTGTCATTAGATGTATTACAAACATTTCTTGAGTGGTTGTTAAAGAAAAACACAAAAGTCGTCATGTGCGGTGATCACGGCCAACCACCACCATTTGTCGGTGCATCTCCACATGAATGGCTAAGGGGTTTTGTAGACTACTATGAAGAAATCACCACTGATTATAGATCAATTGATGAACGATTACGAGAATTCAAATCGCTAATTAGATTACAACCGGATAGAATCCAATGCGAAATAGCGCGTGAAGTGATTTCAGAAACTCCAATGAATGATTTCTGGGAAACATGGAGACCAAATGATTTGATAATTGCAAGTAGAAAAATAGTCAGGGACACACTTCAGATGAAGTTATTTGAATTGCATAAAGAAAAATTTGCAACGCTTCCAGTACCCCTTTGTTATAGGCCATCGGATACACGAAAACAGAATATTGAAGTTGATATTCCAGGACAGAGTGAAAAACAAATTCTCGTATTAAATGATATTGTGCTGGTTGATATCAATGTCGTTGAAGATGCATTGCGTGCTAATAAATCCCCGTGGACGCTAGGATACGCAGCAACAATACACTCTTCACAGGGATTGACTATATCGGATACAATTGTTTGGATGGTGGATAATCACATCGAATGGTCGAATTTAGTCTATCTCGCAGTATCCAGAGTACGAAAAATAAATCAACTTCGAAGAGTTGTTTTCGATGATAATGACACAACAATAAGTGATATTGATGTTAGCATCATTAATAAAAAACTCTCCGGTTACAAACAACAGGACAAAAAAACCCAACGAGAATTCGATATTGATGCTAAATTAATAATTACGCTGAAACAACAACAGAATAATCACTGCGCGAGTTGCAATTGTATAATGCGTTGGCAGTATTCGGATAAGGATCCTCGCCAATTCACCGTAGACAGAAAAAATAACAGTCTCGGTCATGTCAGAAATAATGTGATGTTGACTTGTCTTGAGTGCAATAGACGCAACGGTGCTAGTTAAGACCATGCGGTGGCAATTGAGTATCCTCGGGAATCACTTGTAATTGTTGTCGAGTAAAACCCCGCTGAGGGGCAGTTGAATCCAGTTTATAGATTGCTGGTCTACCCGTAGATCGTGTTATACTAGATATCTTATGCGTAGTGACGCTCCAAATAGGATCAGTAGCCCTTTTTCTACCCCCTTCAAGCTCTCCTGGTTCGTATAAGTACCTCACAATGACATTACTACCAAGAATTGGTTCTTTGAAATCTTTTTGTGGTTGTACGGGTATTGACTTCTTTTTAATCGCGTTGATAGGTTTCATGTTGATTGTTCTAGTAATCTCGTTATTCAGTGCAGTAATCACAGCTGGTAATCTTTTGACCCATTCACGGGATCGCTTTTCTTGAATGAATTCTTTTGCGTATTGATATCCAAATAACCGCTCAGCAATCGTCCGATTAAATCGTTCTACAATGGCCTGATCGCGATGTAGCGCAGTATGCCCTCGTCGTATGGTGACATTATGATGTTTCATTGTAGATAACACTTCACCCTGAAATTCCTTGCCAGGATCAACCTGCAATAGATTTGGCCAGCGTAGTGGGCCTCGTCGATAAATCCTCTCAAATGCAGAAGCAACTTCAGTGGCTGATTTTGTTTTTAACGGTTCTGCTTCTTTGTATCGACTTGCAATATCAACTACGGTTAGCGCGTATTTGTAACCACGATCATGTGGCAGAAATAATATATATATATTCACTTTTGCAGCGCTAGCGAGTTTATGGACTGCTGATTTACCCCTCCAGTATCCTCTTGGGGAATAATAAATTGATTCCATATTATTAATTACCGGCACCTAACATCAATTTACTTTTCATAGCCGATTTTATTAAAAATGAAGCCAATTTTTCTTTGAAGGATTTATCAGGAATAGCATTTAACGCATGAATTAATTTCACATCTGCGAGATGCCTGTGTTGCAGATTGCTGCTTTTATAAGCAACATCATGAAGGTGACAGGCTTTATCCATGGCGTTTATTGGTTCTTCACCGGGGTTGGGTTGATTTTGATTATTGAGTCTGATATCAAGTCTGGTTCCCGGTCCACAGTAGCTATATCCCGGAAGGTGCTTTTCTCCGGGGTACTTTGCCCATGGGGTTCCAGGGAGCTTTGCCAATTTGGCTGCGATATCACCTCCTCGTTTTTTTTAAAATCAGATTTCATAGACACAAATCTAAATTTCTTTGTACCACATTGCATGCATTTACCAGAAAGCGCTGATCGGTTATTTTTAGTTGTAACTGTCGTCACATCATCTGTGCCAGTACGCGTTTTGCACTTCACACAATATAGATCCATAATTTATGTATAGAAATATGGATATAATTGATTTTTCAGCGACTAAAACAAGAGAACCAATTAAGCATCATGCAGCGCTACCAAACTCTATCCGGATGATTATAATCGGGCCATCTGGATCCGGTAAAACGCAATTGTTGCTCAATTTAATAATGAGATGGATGAAGTGGGATAAGTTGTATTTAATTGCTCCTAGCGTAGATGATCAACGATGTTATGAAGTGCTAAAAGATTTTAACGAGAATGCATCAGAAATTAGCGGTGAGAACGCAATTGATTTTATAACCGATATCGATGAAGCACCGAGTATTGATGATATTGATGGAGATATTAACAATTTAGTCGTATACGACGATATAATGTTGGATAAACAAAAAAATCCTGCTAGAATATTTTCCCGTGGGCGTCACAAAAACACTGACGTGATATATGTCACTCAACGCTACACTCAGGTTCCAAAAGTCATCAGAGATAACTGCAATATTCTTTCTGTATTCAACGGCGTTGATACACATACGCTACGAAATATTTGGCAGACATGGTGTTCTGATATGGACTTTAATCAATTTCGAGATTTCTTTAGTCATGCTCAGTCAAAACCACACGGATTCGCAACAATAAATTTGCATGATCCTCGGACACGATATCGTATCGGACTTGATCAAATATTCGGTTAAAATCATTTATTATTTTTTGTTAACCCATAGCAGCAGAGAGGGTGGATGACAACAAGTTGCGACCAAAATTAATTAAAAAATCGTAAAAATCTTCGTTTTCATTTTTTTAGTTAAAATGAGATTTCGTAGGGAAGGCTCATTAAGATTTCAATCGAATTTTGTTTCAAAACGTTGTAGGGTTCGCCCTTTTTTTGGTTAAAATGAGATTATAGGACGGCTCGTTTTAGGATTTCAATCAAAAAATTGATTGAAAAATCGTAAAATCTCCGTTTTCATTTTTTTAGTTAAAATGAGATTTCGTAGGGAAGGCTCGTTTTAAGGATTCAATCAAAATTTTGTCTAAAAACGTTGTAGGGTTCGCCCTCTTTTTGGTTAAAATGAGATTATAGGACGGCTCGTTTTAAGATTTCAATCAAATTTTGTCTGAAAACGTTGTAGGATTCACCCTCTCTGCTGCTCTTTAAGATAGCACGACAATTCAGCTCAATGACAAAAATGATCGTTCAATATATTATTAGTATTAGGGTGTTATTTTATCTACTTTGCGACGCTAATTCACCTGCATTTGAACATTTAGCTGACTTCAGCAACATATATATATATATATATATATATATATATATATATATATATATATATATATATATATATATATATATATGCCCCATCTGTTAACTTCATCTTCATCTGTAAATATCAAATGTCGTTTCAAATTAAATAAGTCAAACAATTAATGATGGAATCATACCCCTCAAGCATCTATACTGAATATCATTTGTCAGTCACTTCACGTTTGTTTGTTTGTAAGCATCTATTTATCGTATCATGTATACATGTACCTCATCGTCCGCACATAATTTTATTTTTCGGCAAGCTGATGGATGGACGACTTGATCATTTTCCCCGCAAGAATAACATCGATTGATCTGATTACTCACTACAATGAAGAAATGAACGTTTACATAACAACGTTGGTTTAATGAATGCACTGCGACATGTTTACGTTTAAATATAGTTTTTGTAATTCAAAATTTCAGATTGGCCTGCAGAATGCGTCTTATTTAATCAATTAAAATTCTCTTGGACTCTCTCACCTCAGTTCTCATCCTGTTTCTTCTCTATGTTTGATGGTCTAACTTGCCATATGAAGGTCACGCTGTCTTCCTATGTACTGTATCGTTTATTCAAGCTTTCGGAATACGACTATATAAATCAGGTGTACAAGGGTTTCATAGTTTTCGTCTTCAAAACATTTTTACTTGGAACTCATACAAATAACAGATTTTCATGCAAAATGTCGTTAATATTTGTATTTATAAGTGTAATTTCCACTACAAATTGCCTGATTTTTCTAATTTCATTCGATATATTATACTTACAATAGTTTTCATACGATTACAATATATTTGAAATAGAAGGTCCTAACTTTATAAGATATTCATATAAATCTTCTTTCTATAACCGACATCAATATTTTTTTTAGGAGATAATCTTTGTTCGCATCAACCCGTCTCGTTTAATCTTCATCTCATTTTATTTCTTTCAGTTAACTAACTGTAATGTAAGTATTATTGCTTTTCAGATCTAATATCAATATCCTTATACTGAGATAGCTAATATTATATCTTTTAGAAATCAGTACTTAATGGTATATTCATGGTTAATATCCAATAATATCAATATAACTGGAATGGATTTATAATATTCTTTTGTAATTTTAAGTACATGTCAAATACTTTTGGTTGTTCTTTTCGCCTGAAATATAAATAATATGTATGCCATGACACATGTGATGTGTGTTAATACTGGTTTAATCCTTCAATACAGCGATGAGAAGAAGACGCCTGGCATTTAGAAAGAAATATGTTAAAAAATAAAATCTCAATCCGGAAAAAAAACTTACCGTAATATGCCTGCGTGTAATAGCGCTTTTCGCATTTATTGACATTATTGCCTAGTTAATGTTTAGTAACCACAAGAAGCAGTGTTTGTGCTTAAAAAAACTACTTTATATGTTGAAAACAATTGGAATCTGCTTGTAGATGAGATATGTAATTGTAACAACATTAAAGAGTTGCGTCTGCTAAATACAGTTGAAATATTTATAGTATTATCATATCTTGCATTCACTTTTGTCTTTATAACTCCGAACATTACGTTAAACGTTTTCTGAGAGAATGTACGTAAAGAATGCACACTCTTATTGGATACACCCTAAATAAACAAATATCACTATATATACTTACATTGAGACCCAACTGATGCAAAACCATTCGCAAGGAAAATACCTAATAAAAGTATTATATAAATACAGAAGAAAGATACATACAAAATAAGTTACACGTATGCATAAATACGCAACAAACTTTCTTATATTCGGTAATATATGGAAACGAGAAATATCAATCCTATACATGTTAGGTACAGACGTATACATGCATTCATGTATACAGCAATGTATGTATGTATGTATATATGTATGTATGTATGTATGTATGTATATATGTATGTATGTATGTATGTATGGATGGATGGATGGATGGATGGATGGATGTACGTACGTATGTATGTATGTATATATGCATGCATGCATGTATGTATGCTTGTGTGTATGATTGTATGTCATGTATGTATGTATAAACATATTTTCTTTTTCGAATATGAGATTGTCTATATTTTAATCATTTTGATTGGAATGCTTAAGGATGATTTAGTTAGTTGTGAGAAACAAGATTACTTAAGTGTTGTCACAAACGTTTTACACTAATCGTATGACATAAAGTTATCAAAATACTTATCAAAATACCATTCTTGTTGTAGACCCCAATGATTTATCGTTCAAATTGTCAGAACACAAATATAAATATGATCATATCATACATCTTTGCTTCATATTTTCTTACAAAACTACTGTTTTGCAAAACAATCGTTTTTGTTTCATTAGTTAACACAATTTTTGCCATCTTATCGTGATCATTAAACTAGTGTGAAGAATTAGAGCACATTCTAAAACATGGCAAGGCAATAGCAAATTATACATACCAGAAACCATGATTGGATATACACAATAATGGTTGTGTAATGGTCTTAAATGTTTGTCCTCTAAATACAAAATAAGATAACTAAAACAACGACATTATAGTCATAGAACACGCCTGTACTGCAAAAAAGATGGTTAGTTTTAAGATCATAACATAACAAAATGCTAGAGCACAACGATAGGAGACATTCCGGGCTAAATCTTGAAACCAGAGTGTTATATCAAAAAACTAATACTCTGGCAGATAAATGAGTGCCAACAGGGTTTCGAAATCTGGGTCTTTCTTATTAGATAAAGGAATCCCAACAGGGTTTCTATATTAACGTTTTGGTCCGTTATTGTTATATAATAGCGAGATTAACCATGAACATTTTTCGGAGGATAAATAAATGAAACAGAACTAAGTCTGTTTTCATAATCCGAAATGTGAGAACAACGCGAATAAAATTTCATTTCGGAATAGGATATTACGGAGTTTGGGACACTATTGCATTTGCCAACTTGTCCAGTTTCTTAACGGATTCAAGCCTGAGTTATTGGTGGCCAGGATACATCTACAAAGAATCAAATGCTTCTTTATTCTGGGACGGAAACAACTTTATTAACTATATATTAAGTGCTGGTGATTTCCACCTCTCCCAAAAGGGCTTTGATAATGAGCCCGTACAAAAAATACAGAAAATGATTACAAATGCAAAAGTAAACATAGGGCCTGGTTATTGTATTAGAAGTGGACTTATAGCAGCAGTCCAACAGTTCAACCCGTCAGGTCGATTAGGCATGAATATATGAATCAAAATCAAAATAGCTAAAGTGTTCGTACAGATATTTACGTTTACGTATGACAAATATCGTCCTTGAGTTGAATTATATCATATCTTTAGATAGTATCATTGATACTATTTAAACAACAATAAGCCCAACGAAAAATAGATGTCACATTGGGGGAAGCTAACGGAATACCAATGTGACCTCGACAAATAAGACGAGTACAGAACAAGTGAATCTGATCTATGGATTATAAGGTCTTCATGGAATGATTTTCACCTTTCTGTACTCAAAATCACCAATAAAGATATTTATGGTGTTACGTATATTTGATTTAACCCATTTATGTTTCTTTTCGGGAAAATATTTGTGCTAAATAAATTGTTTATTAAGTTTTTACAAGCTTTTTATTTTCACTCTTTCTATGTTACTCTTTATTCGAGCCTAAGCACGTGGCATATAAATTGGTGGCCTTGTCAGAGATTGGGATCAATTGGAATTTGTCTAGAATTTTTGTTAGAAAACTTTTGTTTTAAATTTGAATTTTCCCCTAGTTTTTGAATTTTTTAAAAATCTTTACTGAGATGGAGAGGCTTGTATTAAAATGACATCTAAATTAGAAATATTTCTTTCTAATCCTACTCAGGAGCAATTAGATCTTTTCAAAAAAAGACGAGTTGATTCAAATTGCCAGAAAATATGATCTTCCTGAACTCAATGCTTCTTTGACGAAACAAGATATCAAAAAAATTTTGGTGCAATACTTGGTAGAAAAGAATGTTTTGGAAAAAAGTGCTTTGATTTCGGTCAGTAAGTCTGCATCAGACTCTGACATTAAAATAAAGAAATTAGAATTAAAATTCAAGATGGAATTAGAGTTGAAAAAGCTTGAATTTCAGGAAAGGGAGAAAGAAAAACAATTACAATATGACAAAGAGGAGAAAGAAATACAATTACAATATGAAAAAGAGGATAGAGAGACACGAAAGGGAGAAAGAAAGACAATTACAATGTGACAAAGAGGAGTAAGAAAGACAATTTGAATTACAAAATGAGCAGATACACATTCGGTTACAAGAAAAAATAAATTGATAAAGAGAGATAGAAGGAAGAAAGGGAATATCAATGAAAAATGAAAGAAATAGAGCTGGCAAGTGAAAAACACCTTCATACTTCAAATTCAAATTTAAGTTTTGATTTAGCAAGGAATATTAGATTAGTGCCCCTTTCAGAGAAAAAGATGCAGACAAATACTTCACTAATTTTGAAAAAGTTGCAGAACATTTAAGGTGGCCAAGGGAGCATTGGACTCAGTTATTGCAATGTGTACTCACTGGTAAGGCTAGTGATATTTACACTTCACTGTCTGTTCACAAAATTGATGACTATGATGTGGTGAAAGAATGCATTCTAAGGGGTTTTGCATTAGTCCTTGTAGCTTATCGGTAAAAATTCAGAAATTACAGAAAAGAAGCTGGACAAACTCATGTAGAATTTGCCAGAGAAAAAGAGCAGTTGTTTGATAGATAGTGCTTAGCCAAGAAAGTCGAACAATATTATCAAAATCTCAAGCAAATGATATTAATTGAAGAGTTCAAAAACTGTGTTCATAGTGACGTTAAGTCTTATATTGATGAACATAGGATAGAAACCTTGGAGAATGCTGCTCGAGCTGCTGACGAATATTCTTTGACACATAAAGTTCCTTTTGTTAACAAGACTTCTACTCTAGAGGTCGAGGTCACGGTCATGTATTGAAAGCAATACATTTGTTGGGTCTAATAAATCCCAGTCTGATTTTGTTGGTGAGAATTATGAACCTTTCATATCGAAGGGTTCTATATCACTCTTGGGTGATTCAGCCAATCCCACCCCTATTAAAATTTTAAGGGACACAGGAGCTTAGCAGATTCTTTTATTGTCATGAACTTTGCCTTTTTCTGAGAAGTCTTCTTCTAATGAAAGTGTTCTTATTCAGGGAGTAGAGTGCGTCTTTGTTAATGTTCGTCTCCATTGTGTAAATGTGTCATCAGACTTAGTATCAGGACCTGTGACAGTCGGAACAGTCTCGGTTTACCCGTTGAGGGCATTCATTTATTGCTACGCAACGACTTAGCTGGAGGCAAGGTTGTGCTTAATTCACTTGTAACTGACAAGTCTGATTTGGATCAGAACGTTGATCCAATTGAAAAAGAATTCCCTGATATATTTCAAGCATGTGCAGTTACCAGAGCTATGACAAATAAGCTCTTGAGAATGATGTTGATGAGGCAGTATTCCTTTAGCTGACACGTGTATAGGTCAGGCTTTTAATGAGGTTACTTTTACTCCTTGTTTGATCAATCAGAAGGTATTGATCATAGTGATCCTCTTTTAACAACTCATTCTCTTTATTCTAATCAGAGTGATAAACGACAATTACTTGTCGTCGAACAGGAAAAGGATCCTGAGATCTCTTGTTTGTTTCAAAGGTCCATAAGTGAGACTAAAGCCACTGAAGATACTATCATTATTTCATTAAAAATGAATTTTTTGTGAGAAAATGGAGACCTCCCGAGGTACCTGCTGGTGATGAGTGATCGGTGAACTATCAAATAGTAGTTCCAAAACCTTACAGACAGGAAATACTTAATCTGGCCCATGAAACTCCTTTCGCCGGTCATTTAGGGATTAATGAAACTTATCACAAGATCTTGACTCACTTCTATTGGCCAAAAATCAAAAGTGATGTTGCCAAATACTGTAGATCTTGTCATACTTGTTAAATGGTAAGAAAACCCAATCAGAAGATACCTAAAGCTCATCTACAACCTATTCCTGCCTTTGAGGAACCATTTAGTAGAATTATTGTAGATTATGTAGGTCCCTTACCCAAGACCAAGTCAGGTAACCAATACCTGTTAACCATTATGTGTGCTGAGCTGTTCCGTTGAAGAATATAAAATGTAAAACAATAGTAAAAGCTTTGATAAAGTTTCTTACTCAGTATGGCATTCCCAAATCTGTTCAGTCTGATCAAGGTTCAAACTTCATGTGTGAAATTTTCGAACAAATTATGTATGAATTGGGCATTCAGCAATTCAAATCTTCTGCCTATCACCCTGAGAGCCAAGGGGCATTAGAAAGATTCCATCAGACTTTGAAAAATATGATCCGATCATATTGTTTTGATACAAATAAAGATTGGGATGAAGGGATTCATTTACTACTGTTTGCTGTTAGAGAATAAGTTCAAGAATCGTTATGCTTCAGTCCCTTTCAACTGGTTTTTGGACACACTGTGCGTGGATTATTGAAGTTATTGAAAGAGAAACTTCTCTCTAATGAAGATACTGAGATCAATCTTCTTGATTATGTTTCCGATTTTAGATACAACAAACAAAGGCTTGTGAGGTCGCAAGAGCACATCTGCACTCTGCTCAATCTAAAATGAAATCAAGATATGATAAAAATTGAAGGAAAGGCGTTTTCAGCCTGGTGATAGAGTCCTGGCTCTCTTGCCAGTGTCACAAAATCCTCTTCATGCAAAATATTATGGTCCCGACACAGTTGATTGGAAAATTAATGATATAAATTACATCATAAATACTCCTGGGAGGCGCAAACAAAAACAACTCTGCCATATAAACATACTAAAAGAGTATATTGAAAGAGATAGCCATGTTAAACCTGTAATTGATTTAGATATACCTGTCCCACTCAGGGAAGGAATATCATCGGATTCTACTGATATTGAAATGACAAATCTTTGTAAATCAGAAATTATGAAAGATCTAGACCAGAAACTTTCACATTTGCAAGTGCAAGAAAAACATGAACTGAAACAGTTATTATTTGAATATGAGCACTTATTTCTAGATGTTCCTACAAGGGCAAACAAAATTTTTCATGACGTTGAAATTGTAAATTCCAAACCTGTCAAACAATATCCATACAGGATGAATCCACTCAAACAGGAATACTTTAAAAAGGAAATTCAATATTTGCTGGAGAATTACTTTTGTCGAGCCCAGTAAAAGTGATTGGAGGTCACCATGCATACTTGTTCCAAAACCAGATAAAAATTTCCGTATGTGCACTGATTGTAGGAAGGTGAACAGTGTGACATAAAGAGATTCATTCCCATTACCAAGAATTCACAATTGTCTTGATAAAATCGGGAATGCCAAGTATGTCACCAAATTTGACCTTCTGAAAGGATTTTGGAAGATTCCACTAACGGAAAGAGCAAAGGAAATTTAGGCATTTGTGACTCCAGATGGATTTTACCAATATAAAGTATTGACGTTTGGGATGAAAGAGTCAACAAGTTCATTTCAACATCTCATGAATATGATCACCTCTAGTCTAGAAAATTGTGATGCCTATATAGATGAAGACATCATCTACAACGACACCTGGATAGAACATCTAGCAACAATTCGAAATATTTTTGACAGACTCTCTGATGCATGTTTGACAGTTAATTTATCTAAAAGTGAGTTCTGCCGTCCTAGTGTGACTTTCTTAGGACATATTGTGGGACATAGACAAGTTAAACCAATAGATGCTAAGGTTGAGGCTATTTCTAAATTCCATGTGCCTGAAAATAGAAAGCAACTGATGCGATTTTTAGATATGGCCGGATGCTATCGGAAATTTTATTTCAATTTTTCTATACTTGCAGAACCCTGACAAATTTATTAAAGAAGTAGAACAAGTTCTTTTGGACTGAAAAATGTCAGGAGGCTCTTGACAAGTTAAAAGCCATACTTGAAACAGGACCAGTTCTTGCAGCTCCAAATATCAGTCAGTCTTTCAAATTATCTGTCAATGCAAGTGATGTTGATGTTGGAACAGTTTTATTTCAAGAAGACAAAAATGGTATTTAACATCCAGTGTGCTATTTTTCAAAGAAATTAAATAAGCACCAGAGAAATTATTCAACTATCGAGAAGGAATTTTTGGCACTGATTTTGGCTTTACAACATTTTGAAGTTTATCTTAATTCAGCTCCTTCTTCGATTATTGATTTTAGTAACCACAACCCGATTACTTTCATTGGCAAGATGAAAAATAAAAATCACCGATTACTAAGGTGGAATTTGTTATTGCAGGAATATAATCTTTACATCTGGCACATCAAGGGAAAAGATGATTTAATAGCAGACGCTCTTTCCAGTGTATAAAAATATATTATATCATATACACTGTGTAATTTATACGAGTTCTTTTAAACTCAGGTGTAAATTGGTTTGTTGTAAAAAGAAAGTTTAATCATATAAACTTTTCCTTTTCTTTTATGGGGTAAGATGTTACGTATATTTGATTTAAGTCATTTATTTTTTTAATTGTTTGTTTGTCAGATTCAAATTTGACCTTTTAAGCTTTAAAAATGATTGGTTGATTCCATGGACATTATCGAGCTTTGTTATAAACATCTTTCTATTTTTAGTTGGGTCATACGGTGTGTACGAGATTTTTTGAACGTTAATTTGTTCTAAAAGATTCTAGAAGACCATGTGACCTCCTCCTTGTTTACGTAAAAACAGGTATATAAATTATGTTTTGGAGCGAACTATTTAGTAGAAGTTGGGATGTTAGAATATTACGTTGTGTCGTTTTGAGTTATTTTAAATTACCTTGTTTTGGAAATTATTTCAAATCCTTTGGATCAAGAGGATTTATTTTGTTATTTATCTGAAAAATAATTGTGCTCATTGAATTTCATTAGACCAGAACTGACTTCATCACGTGACATCGTCTTCCATCTTGGATGCTTCACCAAGATTCGAACTTGAAATTATTAGGACATTTTATTACCAGGACGTTTGCAATTTCACTAGTGGTTAATATTTTCAATTATTTTTGGATTAATTTTGGAATTGATTCTTAAAACCGTCAGGTTTTTTTTCTTCTCGGGAAAATATTTGTGCTAAATAAAATGTTTATTAAGTTTTTTACACGCTTGTTATTTTCACTCTTTCTATGTTACTGTTTATTCAATCATAAGCACGTAACAATTGATAAACGTTGATAACACTCAATCAAAAGATTGCAAATGTTGATGTTCGGACAGCTGTGTGGACGCAATGCTTTTGATCCTCACTCTGCATTGAAACTGAGTCAGTTAAATTGACAAATTGAATGCAGCTATATCTAGGTTGTCGCCTTGTATGTGGGCCAATGCATGAATTTGATTTGAACTTAATATTTAAACAAGCTCATCCACATAATATTCAATTGTTGAACGCGTTCATATCAGGCACTATCTAGACGACTAACCATAATATCGCCGACCCATGGAACCCCTTCTAAGATAAACCCGGGTCATTCGTCAGTCCCATCCCGTTTGTCTGCGAGCAAGTGCATATGTCTACCATAAAGATGATCGGTCACTCAAGAACAAAAATAGACGACACCAACAGCCCAGATCTTATCAAATGTAGACCTGATTCACGATATAAAGACCGTCACAATACATGCCAGCTGTGAGATATATACCGCATGATCATCACTAGTGCGATAAATGCTAATGGACAGAAGTGAGGCTCTTTATTGCATCCGCCTATTACAACATCTGGAGTTATTTACAGTGGGTGGAGGCTGATCAGATGTTTGGCGCCATTGCCTTGGCCTGGATATACGCTGACTTTTAATGTCTTGAGAAAACATACTTTGTGTCAGAGTTTGACATATCGTCACTCAACGAGGTTTTCCAGACCAATTAAATATTACAGCGCACGACTAGGCTGGATTTCACAATGCTGGATGTGATTAACCTAACTTGGTGGATCAACCCATAGCGAGAAAGGTCACCCAGGATGCCCCTTTGTTGATGCGAATCTACAAGCGTTGACGGAATAGGTGCCCAAGCGACCAGTGTCCACCAAGAGTGGATTCTTCGACTCAAGGTGATAGTGTCACTCCACTGGTCATCAAGTTCCGTATGGTAGTTAGACATGCTTAAGACTGATGAAAATTCCATGGCCAGCGTGACATATGATAGCCCGATAAGTCATCTTTGTGATGTGTAATAAACTGTCTATTTTCCTTTTACGGGAAAGATTCAAGGTCATACAGAATAGAAATAAAACATATATCCGAATGCTCTTTTCCTTTAGCGGAATGGCCGTTGAGTGATTTGATGGATATCGCTAAATTGTATAACGCTTGTATCATGGAACTTTTTTCTCTTTCTGACTGCTGTAGTATAGCTCAGGCCGTAATTGAAAAGGAATGTGCGTTTGGAAAGTCTCACGTATTGTTGAAGTGTGCATTCCAGGCTATTCATTGGTATAAATTCTATATTTCCTACTCAAACAACACACTGTCATCCTCAGTTTTTAAACTTTTATCGTTATAAACGAAACTCACCTTTTAAATAGTTATATTAAAATTCTTACATCAGTGATCCAGTTCAGCGAGGCCGGTATAGATGAAACAATTGATGCGGTATACTTTATTAAGTGGAGAGATAAAGCTTTTTCCCCAAGGTATATATGTTAATCCAATACAGGCAGACGTTCCGTGTTGTAGGATTAGAGGGCAATTGCATATTCACTTGTTTGTGGGTGGACTTTGCATTCACTTTAATAACCTTTGACATACCTCTGCGTAAACTCTCTAGACGAAAGATGCACATCGAGGCCAGTGAGCATATGTATCTTGCATTGTTAGCAAGGTCAACCAGCTCATTTAATAGGTGATACCTGAGTTGGAGGTCTGCGTTATTCTAACGTTTTCAAAGGCATTCGCCGGAAGGTGCATTTCGAGATAATGCCATATTGTCTCCATGTCAATGGTATTCCCAGGTAAGTCGATTCACTTTTTCATCCAAGGCAGTTTCTTAAAACTTGACTCGGGAGTGGGCAAATCATTATATAGTGGGGAAAACTGGACAGAATTGTTAATTTTAGTATATAGGCTAAATCAACCTTACGGCACAGGCAAATGCACTGGGCAGATTCCCCTGCCACATAAATTACGTCCCTTGGTATCCCGTCTGTTTTATTTATGTGCTCAATACGATAGTGCGGGTAGCAAGAGTATCCATTGTTCAGTATGCTGATACGGATATACAACATTTGCCAAATCGTGATCAATATACAGACGATGATACAAAACTCTTTCCAATCTATTTAGTTGCAACTCGATTCATAAAAGAAAGATACAGCTCTCTATGACCTGGAGCTTAGATAATATGAAACTCATGACATAATCAATGCTCCTAGGTATGTTGCTTAGGGTGTCATTGGATCTGACGATTGTTTGGTGTGAAAAGGACAATACTTTTCCAAGCTTAAATATCAATTAAAGATCGGAAAAAACATAAACGTTGCTGCCATAAAATATGTGCTCAACGAAAATATGTTAAATGAACCTTAACGTTGTTTAATTGCAATTATATTCCATTCATTCTTATTCATAAGCTTGAACAGTTTTCTTGTTTCATTACGTGTTAATTGTTCTTCGTTCCTGGTGATTTATTTTGATATTCTCAAAGAAGTCCACACATCCGTATCTCTCTCTCTCTCTCTCTCTCTCTCTCTCTCTCTCTCTCTCTCTCTCTATATATATATATATATATATATACATATAATTTAGTTATATTGATCTGTTTTGATTTTTTTAACCGAGTGTATATTTATATATACTCGTTTGTGTAGGGTTGTGCTCTATAGGTTCGCACGCATTTCGGAGTACGTTTGTACATATGCATGCATGTATATATATATCTATATAAGCGTGTTTATATATACATGGATGGATGTAAATTGAATGACGGCTTCATTTATTTTTCTTCTGTTGTGTTGTTATTCAGCTAATGCTTAATGTGTCAGGTTTCCATGTAAATAATACTTACAGAAAATCAGTAGGGGAGTCGACATTGCTTCGCTTGAAAGAACAAAAATATATTTGTAAAAATCAAATATTGGCAACAATTATTTGAGACAAACAACCTAACCATTACATTGCGTAACGTATCCCTCAAAAGCCTTTTTATCTGTCACCTAATTTCACACCTACTGTTTAAGAGCATCAACTGAAACACATAAGCAGACAGATGATATGGGATGACATATATAATAAAATATTTCCACTTGTACTGATACGCTAGACCGAAACAATAAAAACGGACGCATTATAATTACAGGCGAAGTATCGTCTTGTTGGTCCATAGGGTATAATATTGCCCTACGATATACTGCCTGTACGCGTCTAAAGCATACACGAAACAAAATATTAATTTCTTAAAATGTTTTAGGGACACATACGCACACATTCGTATAAATACATGCATATATATATATATATATATATATATATATATATATATATATATATATATATATATATATATATATATATATATATATATATATATATTCATGTTCTTGCACGTGTCGCGGAATCGACAATATTTTATGTTTTCATATTTTCCGTACCAAAAGTGTTCGATGTCCAACCAAGTCGCGTAAACCTTACATTAGACTAACCTCTCTTCTTCATGAGAGATGCAACTGCTAGGTCGAATTTGTAAATCCATGACCTCTCGCATCCAAGGTAAACGCTCTAACCACATATAATACGTAAAGAACTACATTTTCTGGAGACATACTGTGAAGGGGTTTGCAGAGTTTATTTAGACTATGCTATTGTTTTTGTATTAGTATTCAAGCCAACATTGACCGCATATCAAAGTGAGTTTTTGTATTGGATAACTAAATTATATGTATAGAATGTACGCCCGATATTTGACATACTAATCGGGGAAAGTATATTTTATTAACAGGAAACTAGGCAAGCTTGGTTTCTTTTTAATCAAATTCATAAACACCTCTTTGTATATATTGCTCCCGAAATTGATATTAGTATCCTTCTTCTGACCTAGTCTCAATTCAGACATTCACCCGAGCACAGATAACAAGGAATGTCCGAAGGAAATGTCACTAAGATCACATTTCTCTTTCAAACCCATGGTATTTAATATTATTTTTGGTGTAAGACAATATCAAATATAAAATACAGTTAATATATATATATATATATATATATATATATATATATATATATATATAAATTATTAGAGTCGTGATTAAATATTTTGTTTGACAATTGGCAAGGAAGGAAACGTTTTGTGCTGATAATTCCGTCATCAATTGTGATCCCAATGTTTGTAGAAATTGAAATTTATGAAATAATTCAATAGCGTGCATCAATGCATGTAATACACATTTTTGTATAGTATGGTTATCGATGTGTTGCCCTTACAATTAGGTAATTTACTTAGTATTTGGAATTAGTGGACCTGAGGTAATGGGGCTCGGAATGCATGTTCAAGTCATGCCAAAATGAACGAAGGACCAATTCGTATTACTATTTTCATTATACAGTATACCTAAAATAAACTGTTATGTTTTCTTATATTAATAATATAATGCAACCTTTACAATTTTGATTATGTTTTATAGTCTAAGAATGTGAGACACCACTAAAATATCTCGGGACATTCTCATTCGTCAGTGAACTTCGCTATGTCTGTCAATGAGCACGGACTGTTATCCAAAGAAATACAACGAAAGTTTACTAATTTTAAAAGATCTTAGAAGATGCTAAAATAATATATTTCTTTCATTCGTTAATTTATTCTAACTCTTGATCTGAACTAATATTGTTATCGAGAAGCAAGTATAAACATAGCCTGTATAAATAGATCTGAAATCGTACTTGAAGCTAATAATTAGTACCATATTAGTTATATAGACTACAATATTAAATTGCCTCTACACGTTATTAGACCTAATTAATTATGTCATCAATATGGTTATTTTATTCTGATCCTGTCGGACCCTTCATCAATGTTCAAGTTCAATCCAGCAGCTTTTAGTTATTTGTTAATTGTGTAATCAATGTGAACATATACATTGTACACCCTGCCGATTCCACAAAGTCCTTTTTCATCATTCTGGTGTTTGTAGAATCATTGGTTCTGATTTTGTAACATGGGACAAATAATCGGTAGATTAATAAAACGCTTCGGCTCGTTTTGCACCAGTTATTACACTGTTATTATTCAGAGTTTTTTGTTATGTCCATTATTTCCCCGGCCAACACAATTTTGTTTCTTCCATTCTTGGTGCACATAATGATATTTGCCGTTTGATTTGTAAATTGTATATATAGCAGTTATTAAAGAGAAAGACAACATTTATCCAATGATGTATCAAGATTCACAATAATCTAACACTAACAACATTTTCAATCACAAAATATGTGTAAAAAGCAAACATAATAATAATAATAATAATAATAATAATAATAATAATAATAATAATAATAATGAAGAATTTGGATAGCGCCTAATCTTTCGAAGCTCTAAGCGCTTTACACCATCAATAATGATATAATATACTGAATAAGAATGTTAAAAATTAATACCCCCAGAATGTGTCGAAAATATGGTTTATTAACACTTTATTCAACATTGACTCACCTACTCATGCCTGAAATTCCTTTGAGACATCTTAAGATATTGTGATAACTAAGCTCAGGCTGCCGAATCCAGTCTTTACATGCTAGATAGACAAACCCCTGACTCACCGAGGGTTTAAGACCCGTCGGCTACCCTCAGCCTGGTTAAGGCGGTCAGTAGAGGCCGTTTTCCGGAATGTGGTCTCTGCTCATACCATATGTTTTTGGAGCCACAGGTACGAGCTGAGTGCCAAGTGCGAACCGAATGTGTGCCAGCTACCCCCGAAGGCGTACGACTGATTACCGAAGGAGTACGACTGCTTAGCCAGCCAATGGAGATACCCCTTCGCTGGACACACAACACACATCATACTAATTTGATCTATTGCTCTAACACATAATGTTATTGGCTGTATGATTTGTAACCTTGTATATATTTCTTTGTTTACGATCGAAAATAAATCAGATTGATATATGAAGCATCACAATGCAAATGAGAGCGTTATTGTTTACATTTACCAGCGAATAAATTTTCCAACGCAAGACAAATTTTCCTTTTTATTGACAAATGTATATAGCGTTATTTATTTAAATAAATAAATGTATTGTGCAGAGAATAGTATATTTAAATGATGACGTAGCAAACATGACCTGGCAGTGTTTGTGCTTATCAGTTCATGTCAACGTTCAACAAATGAAATTAGCCAATAAAAAGAAACACGCTAGGTGATTGTTTCCCTTTAAAACAGTCTTTCACATGTTCCATCACATATCTTTTTCTTTTCCGAAGAGCAGTTAGGAATAATAAATAAGTAAACCTGTTGAAACCATATATAGAATAATACTAATAAGTATTTTGAGCCAAACATATGCCAAAATGGTATGACACTGGATATCTTGCGATGTTTCTTGACAATTTGAGTTGTTGCTATTTGTACAGGAACACTAATGGTAGACATCATCAGAATTTTCCTCAAACATTCAAACTGCATCGTGCAATAAAAAGGAAAAAATCTATGAAAGTTTATCTCTCAGTGAAAGTTCATTTTTGTTTAAATCATGAGAGTTTTAAAGTTTATTGTTTTCTATGCCCTTAATATTCGAAATTTAGAGTTTTCTTCTCTAAGTTGTAATTTTATGGAAAATGAGAGATTAACTTTATAAGTGAAGTTTTATTCTTCCCGAACAGTTGACCAAAGTCCATGTTAGATTCTTTGCTTCAGCATGTCTGACGTTGACTATTTAGAGTCTGATGTGAAACTGATTATCTCTTCTAAGTAGGACGTTAGTTTGAAACGCGATGTAAGAGTCACTATGGTTATCTTAACATAGGTAACGCGTGACTTGTAAGAGCTAGGAGTAGACATTCAATATGCTTTAAAAAAAACAATGAACCAAATCATAAACTGTATTCAAGCAACATTTTGCCATCCTCCGACTCAGCTACTCGTGCTTTAATTTCCATGGAGTAATATTATCATATTGTTGATACATTCGATTTATAGACATCACTTCGTGTGCGAGGTCATGTATTGGACAACCTTAGATGATGACGTTATCTAGCACGCGACAACAAAACATTATACAGATAAACTAGACACAACGTAAATCGGATCTTCATGTTATAGATAAAACTACACTCTCTCTAACAAATAAAACTTTATAAAAATATTGCCGTCGCATTTATCAATGCCCACGATATGCAATTTATGTATTATGACTATTGTTGTGTTGCCAATTGGAATATGATGTTAGGTGCTATTATTACTATTATATTGTTTCCTCACAGTAAAGTTTGTTCACGGCTCTGTTTCTTGTTTTCTTTGTGTAATTATTCTTCTCTTTGCGACATTGAGAAAGTAATTGGTATTTACTGAAAGCCGTTTGGCCGGTTTCACTGAAATTTTACGCTGCAGCTGTACGGTTTGTCAGTCATATGAATGTATCCACCATCCCGTTTTCTCGCATAACATGTTATTCTGTTTGTGATTGGTAACTTTCATATATTGTTATGCTTAAAGACAAAGAGAGGAACAAAGTGATTATATAAAGCGACATGATGCAGACTAGTGCAGTATTGACAACATATTCAAGCGTAAGCTATATGCAAGCTACACACAAATCAATTATCAACATTAGCTAGGAGTGTTCCATCTCTCTTTAATTTATTGTCTGTAAGACCATATAATAACATTTAATTCATTTACTCATAACGTCGGAAAGAAGGTTGTCCGATTTCAATAATAATCAGGACATGTCGCGTACAAAACACTGAATGATTATTGTTGTAATATTTTAGTTAAAACATCTTTTCTTTTTATTTACAGAACTGATGTCATTTTCGAATGAAAGAATCGCGTTTTTAGTAGTATTCCTGACTTTGACCAATCTGAGAAACTGAGCATTTTCCTGTAATGTTCTTATCGTGGAAGATACAGAGAATTCAATTTAAAGCGTAAATTTTAGATTTAATTGTAAATTTGGAATCATTAAGCTTATTTTGCCACCAGTTGGTACTTGAAGTTTCGAATCTTCTTTTCTTATAAATCAGGAACGTTGTATGGATTGTTTGAGGCTAATTTAAGATTCGTATCGGTTTTATTCTTTCCATCTTAAACAAAAAAAGGAAAAGTAAAAGAAACAGAAAATGACTATAACCAATGTAGAAATCTGCTATTAAAATACTTACATAAGAATGGCTTCAGTCAACCAGAGTCTAAGCCGAAACTGTCTACTCTTCAATGTAGTATACTAATCTTAAATTTAGCGATATGTGTCCATATGGTTATATTCACATAGGTAGCTCGTGACTGATTACCGTGATATTTCGCGACTCCGATGCAAGTACGCTCCCACAATTCGTGACGTACAATCAACTGAGTCTTGTTGGAATATTAAGGACATTGCGGTTGATCCATTAGACATATATAAGTACCGTTCCTGTGATCCAAGTGATAAAAGAGACCGCCTCGGATGTGGAAGGTCTCGGGTTCGAACCTGACTTTAAAATAGTACTAACCGATACCAGGCTAGTTAGTCACACATAAACTGCCTCACTGCAGTGAATGGTTGTGTGTGATTTGGATTTTTAACTTAGCTTTAACAATGTTTCAGTCATATCTAACTGGAAGCATTATTAACCCTGGTTTATAATAGCATACCATATGAGGGCCAGGGTGTATATTTTATGTGATACTGATTAGGCCTAAGCCATTGAGGATAACTAGATCTGCCATCATAGTATGCGACGGCAGATCTAGGTCTTATGGAGTTCGCCGATGAATAAACTTTATACTCGAATTTACTTAATACCGATACACATTTCGTAATAACAAGAAAATGTTTCTGGAAATTACGGATGTTTTGGTGGGAAATCGGTTCTACATTGTTCCCGTACTAAGCTTTCGTTGTTTCATTGCTTGTTATGTATGATTTCGTTATACTTTGCAACATTTTAAACGTATTTCTTGACTTTTTAGGCTTGACGTTTTATCTTGATTTGTGCATGAAAGAATTGCACTTTGGTGCAGAATCAATTCGAAAGATTTAAAAATGCGTGTCACTTATATATGTCAGTATACCTTTTTATACCATTTGATATATATATATAAATTTCTTTATGTGTGTTATAATTCTAAATTAGTTATGAAGTAACTTGACTGGCATGAACAGCAAGTTATATAGCATGAAATACATATCCAAACAAGGTTTTGAACTTGTTAATGAACGTCATAAAGAGAAGAACAATCATACCTATTGATATTTTGTTTATACCCTAAATATTTCATATTATTGTGCACTCTGTGACACTTGTTAAAGAATAATGGACATTGTTATCATTCCCACTGGCAAAGGATAACATTCCAAGCAATAAGATAACACATTCTTTCAAACAAACCGTGCTATTTTAAAACTCACTATGAGTACGTCGATTATGTAATTACAGTCGGTCGGAGTGCTAGACATTTAATCTACAAGAACCTATTGATTACGACATTCTAAAAACAAATAGTACAATATATTAAATAGACCGATCTTTTCAAAATCTAATCTGCTAAACTAACAAACATTAAGACAAGCAAGATATTTTTTCTTGCAATAAATATTTAAAATTCATGTTTGCTTTATTACTACGATTTAAGGTCCTATTATATCTAACTTACATTGGTGTTTTACTGTAGTCTATTGTGTCTATATAATCACCTGCTTGTGGAACTGTCTATTATTAGCTTAACTTCCATAGAAGCACCACGATCTTTGGTTTCGTGGTTGACTTTTAATCTTAATTTGAGAACATTACAGGTGACACTACTATGCTTTATGTTGAGATCATCAAGAACGCGGATACTGCAGTCACGTGATGCATTATTTTATTTTTTTAATCTCTGTGACGCAAAATGCATATATCATGTCTTTGAGCATGAACATTGCTTGTTTTCGCATCAGCTCCTCTATCCATGTTCTTAGATGCAAACGACATATACCCTAATTTACCGACAAATACTGTGATGGCATAACATGATTTATCCTGTCCGATGATTTGTGTCTTTTTCAAAATTGATTTAAACTTTTGTGAATGAATCTTAGCAACTATTGGTAGTAATAATTGCTGTGATGTGATCAGGTGTGTTGACTGTTACATATTCATGCCTACAACCTGTCATGAAATTCGCTTTATTTCTTATCATACATGCATCACTAGATTTGTAACCCGGCAACGTGGGCGATCCATTCGTCGAACGAATCATTTATATCATTAATAAGGTGAGAGATAACAAGTTCAATTATATACTTAATTTTTACGTATATCCAGTCAGAGAACAAACGTTTATTGTTTTCACACGTGTCCTTTCGACCGCCCGAAGAAGCTTCATGCGTAAATATATATATATATATATATATATATATATATATATATATATATATATATAGATCGCACAAACATTCGCCGACTTGAAACTTGAAATTATGTGTTTCAATAAAGGATTGATGTTGAACCTTTTCCATCGCAAATTATAATTTGGTATTTATGTCACATTAATAGTTTTGGAAACTTGAAGCGCCAATATGTCAACAGCTAGCTGTTACAACTGGAGTTTGACAGAGAGACACGTACATATTCTTATAACAGACGGCAACCGACATATGCTTGGTCGTGTCCCAGTCTTAAAAATTCTATATCCAAAAAAGCTTATAATAATCTAATAGTTGGATTATTTATAAATAAACACTAATTGTAATAACGTATTTAAAATATAAGATTGAAATAATATATTTATACTACTCACTGACTACAAGAATAATTGTAGGAGTAAACATTCAGACAGATAACAAGAATTTCATAATCCCAAAGGCAGAATACGTGTACCTTGGGATTCGTATATATATATATATATATATATATATATATATATATATATATATATATATATATATATAAAACATCTTGTTGGCTCATGGTAACGCAACGTGAAATCAGACTAAACAAAATAATATTTGAAACGAAACATATGTGCCACAAATAAATATGCAAACTAACGCTTGGGTTTCACATTTAAATATAATAAGTGAATAGCTGGTATATATATATATATATATATATATATATATATATATATATATATTCTTCTTGATTAAACATACTTAAGGAATTATTATTATTAGTTCATGCACAAAATTCATCTTTGTTGAGGCAGAATGTTTTCTACTAAATTTATATTTAATGATATTCTGGTATATATACAGTTTTCAAATACACTAAAATAGGTACTTTATCTTTCTAAAACAGCATATGACTAAAGCCTTTTAAATATTGCTTTGTCTACATGATAATCAGATCGTTCAGATGTAAAACAGCATAGTTTGGTTTCGTAGGTTATGTCTGACTTTTATAAAGTAATATACCATCTGGGATTCTAACACATAGATAATAAATTGGCATTACATGTTATGTTTTCACACTACTTGTTTCGATTTCATTCACTGATGGTGAATAATAGTATCTTAGCTAATTAAGAAAACAAATTAAGTTGATGAACTACATAATAATGAACACAAATTAGAATCATGACTACTGTTGCGTTACTTGGAGTTGTATCTGTGAAATCTAGTAATATAAGTTCCTTAACGCATTTTTCGAATTAAAACAGTGTATTCGTTTCATTCAATCGCCAACACATTATTGTTTTCAATTGATTAGAATAGAAAGAAGAAAAAACGTTACCGATTTTAGAGAAATTTGGGATAATTTCTCACTGGAAGTCACTGACCCTTGGATGGGTTAGGGCACATTCCATATGCATTCCCGATCATTTGAATAAACAGTTTGATCTGTAACGTGGGTTATATTGCGCCACAGACTCATAATATACCCTTTATATTGTACGTCAGGTGGAAACTGAGTCGTAAATTCATTTATATTCCTAATTCATTCTTTTCTCATATTCTTTTTTCGTATGGTGCAATTAGTATGCAGATGTGTTTAATACTGAGTGATAGATAGATAGATAGATAGATAGATAGATAGATAGATAGATAGATAGATAGATAGATAGATAGATAGATGTATGGATGGATGGATAGATAGATAGATAGATAGATAGATAGATAGATAGATAGATAGATAGATAGATAGATAGATAGATAGATAGAATGGGGGATGTGGGGTTATTATTAGAAATTTGTTGGTTTCAGTGTACGATAAGCATCTGAAGAGAACTGTCTATCTCACTCTAAAGATAACGATATGAAGGATATTGTCTAACATTGAGTAATGATAAATGTGTAAAGATAATTCTCTATATTTAAGGATAACAGTGTGAAAAACATTGTCTATATTTGTTTACATATGACAGTTTGAAGAGAATCGTCTATCCTAGTGTAAAGATAACCGTCTGATGATAATTGTCTATCACAGTCTAAAGATAAATGTCTAATGGAAATTGTATATCACGGTGTAAAGATAAATGTCTGATGGAAATTATATATCACGGTGTAAAGAAAACTGTCCGATGAGAATTGTCTATCACAGTGTAAAGATAACCGTCTGATGATAATTGTCTATCACAGTGTAAAGATTACCGTCTGATGAGCATTGTCTATCACAGTGTAATGATAAATGTCTGATGACAATTGTATATCACAGTGGAAAGAAACCCGTCTGATGAGAATTGTTTATCACAGTGTAAAGATAACCGTCACGATGAGAGTTCTCTATCACACTGTAAAGTTACCCGTCCAATGAACATTATATACCACAGTGTAAAGATAACCGTCTGATGAGAATTTTATATCACAATGTAAAGATGGCCGTCTGATGAGAAGTGTCTATCACATTGAAACGATAACCGTCTAATGAGAATTTTTTGTCCACCACAGTGTAAAGATAACCGTCACGATGAGAATTCTCTATCACAGTGTAAAGATAAATGTCTGCTGAGAATTGTATATCACAGTGTAAAGAAAACCGTCTGATGAGAATTATCTATCTCAGTGTAAAGTTAATCTTCTGATGATTATTTTATATCACAGTGTAAAGATAACCGTCTCGATGAGAATTGTCTATCACAGTGAAAAGATATCCATCTAAAGAGAAATGTCTATCACTTTGTAAAGATAACCGTCTGATATGAACATTGTCTATTACAGTGTAAAGATAACCGTTTGAAGAGACATGTCTATCACAGTGTAAAGATAACCGTTTGAAGAGAATTCTCTATCCCAGTGTAAAGATGACCATCTGATGAGAATTGTCTATCACAGTGTAAAGATAACTGTCTGATGAGAATTATCTATTATTATTGTTATTATTATTATTAATATTATTATTTGAAGTATTATTATTATTTCAAGTATTATTATTATTTGAAGTATTATTATTTTAAATATTATTAGTATTGTTTCTATCAAATATACGGCGACATATTTATAATTATATTTATATCTTATTTCTTACTTGGTATTAACCTCTTCTTACTCTGGACAGAAGACTTTTATGGTAATAGTGACATCGTTGTTTCTTACGTCGTATTAACTCTACCAGCTGAGAATGCCTTAGCCCTGAACTGGAACTAAAGTTTCGATGTGCGAAATATTAAATGCCTCTTTTGATACACTCTGTGGTCAAGTTTGGTTTGAAATGTCCACGGAAAAATGTGTTTCTATTCCCAGTTACTTTTTCTGTTATGATAGTGCGTTAAGTTTTAATGTCTTCTTGTACTAAAACATTAATATATTAATACGTTCGTTGTTAGTCTACATATGTGAGGAAGCTTTAACGTTTTATTGAATGAGGTTTAAGTGTTACACGATGATGCGATTATTCAACGTATTGGTTTCACGTTTTGCAGTAATTTTGTTGTTTAGATGATGTTCCATCTTCTTTCAAGTCATCTCTTCTATTTTACAGTACATTACAAGCTGCCTTTCACCCACTTTTATGAATCCCGTGAATGAAAAATTCTCTGTGTTGGTAGGGCAGGTATTTGTTTGGCGAAATACAATATATCAACATAACTTAGTTTGAAATGTTAATAATTAAAACGTTGACCAACTTTCTACATTACCAAGATGAGATGTGTTAGTGGCATGTAACGGTTAGAGTTTTATACCAAGAAACTATCTGTGTCGGGTATCACTGTCAATAAGTGGGATGGAAGATGATATCAAACATAACAATTCTCCTGGCATAAGGATTATACAATAACACATGCCCATAATAAATGTATGTTAATTGGAAATGACAAAAGTGTTATTGGAAATGGTATTCTCTTCCAATACTGACGATTGGTGGATAATTATATCATAACAAACACGTGATCTTTACCTTCAATCGTGAATTTTATTTTGTGATGTCCACCACGAGAGCATTGTGCACAAATATGCAGCCACTTACCGACTGACATCCATAATTTGATATGCGATACAAATAATTCAGTTTAACCAATGTGCATTTAAAAGTGAGACGTGGTTGAAATTAAGGTATGTAGCGAAATGGGCCGATATCTATAATACATTTTGGAATGGAAAATGCTGTTCATGTTACCATTTGTTTCTTCAACATTCGTAGTTTTTATTGGATAAGAGAATTAATATATATATACATTTTGGAAATGCTGTTCATGTAAACAATTCCTTCTTTAACATTCTTATTTTTTTGATTGGGTACGTTAATTAATTCTAGAACCATCTTACATCAGCCCATAATTCTTATTCTTAGAAATGAAATAGGAAGTTTCCATTATGTTTCAATGTTGGATTGGAAAATTGCACCATCATTCGTACACCTGTGCCCATTAGGTGGAATATTACTATTCTATATTCTTGCTTGTATCAGGTGTTGGTGTTTATGAAACAATGCTTTGAAGTATGCTTAATTTGATCAATCAATCAAAGGTAGCAGCAATGATAATCTCTAGAGATGAAACTAACGAATGCCATATTAAAGAATGCGATGACTACTATAATCAAATATTTGCAAAGTCTAGTACTTTGGCAGTACGAAGATATAAGAAAAAGGAAACCAGCAACCAATAGCGCTACATTTAATAGATTTGATAGATGAATATAACATTGACAACTGTTTATTGGTATCAATACTTTTTCCCAAGAGTTGTGAACTAGAAACAAATGTATTCAGCATTGTAAACAATATCAAATTACATTATCCGTGGACAAAATAAATTGAATGCAGAGAAATTAAAATGTTTCAATCCGATGACAATCGTCTTTAGAAAGGAGCAAACGAAATAGCTAAACATGAATTTGAGAAATACAATTCATGTAACTAACATACTTGTTGTATTGTGACAGTACTAATTTTTCATTAGAGAATTTCATTTTCTTTACTGAAACACACAATTTCGCCAAAAATATAAACGATGATTTCTCTTCCAGAATAGATCTTGACACTTGTGCACCATGTGCAGTACAGTTTTGACGCCATTCTATAAAAGGTTTGTCCAAACCATCGTTGTGATACAAATTATATTTATCTTATTATTGAAATTTCTCTGCCAGCCCAACATGCAAAAAGGTTTCTATCTAAAGTCTTCAATTTCCGAGAAGAAGAACACTCCAGAAACTTAGTTTTTCCACCACCACCCCAAAAAACATTTTTGTCACGTAGTTTAATGATTGTTTATTTCATAATCAATTGATACATCATTGTGTTATTATATTGAATCTAAGGTATGGGTGGTAATATAAACGTTAAACAACACAGACATGTTTTATGCCCAATCGAAAGTGTTCCTGTAATATTTGAAGTTGTTAGATATGATAATGTTCTAAGGTTAACCGCCCTCTATTCTCTTGCCCGGTTCGCGTAAATATAATAATAAGTGATGAAATTATATGTAATTTAGGTAGAGATCTTAGCAGGGATATATATATATATATATATATATATATATATATATATATATATATATATATATATATAACCCGATCCCCCATAAAGGTAAACAGACAATTTAATCAATTACATAAAACAAACTAAGAGAAGTCATTAAATCAGGAGTATACTCTGCTTTTAGAAAACAAACCTTTCTCGAATTACAAAGGAAAACACAAATAGATGTAAATAAAACAGCTGATCTTTTTACTTTAGTTTATCACAGGATCGAGTGAACAATTGAAGTCAACGTCTTGTACGACTGCATAACCTGTATCTTCCGTATACTATACTCTCACTTACCAGACCCTTGGATCTCAGGATGCTTATTTTCACAATCCGTCTTTGGATAGTCTCAGAATACGTCTCAGAATTGATACGTCGAAGGACTACTTCACAGGAGTGTAAGTCCATCTACATTTCTCTCGATACTTCACACTATACGTCTAAACATTGATAAGCCACAGAATTGCGCACATGATTATAGTCTCTAGAGCTATTTTCTCCCTTTTGAATAAATGTAAATATAGACAAATAAAATGTCTTGATATTTATGATATATGAGAGTTTGCATTATTCCCTCTTCGTTATCAGATCGTCCTATCGGTTTTAAACAGATGATAAAGATATCGATCGACTGATGTCCTATAATGACCCTAGTTAGTCAAATGGCTAATTCGTCACGCATTAACATCACTCAATAACACACACCAAACGAGACCTAGCGGTACTGAGCGAGCCTCAAGTTACACAGCAAATAAATTAGATACATTACATCAGTTACTACGTCATTTCACACTTACTATTAATCATACTTGAAATCGCCTAAATTTGGTGAATTCACACGGATTCTTGTAATCGTATTAAGCAATGTAATGCATTAAATTGAAAACTTTTTTTTTGTGCAAGCAAGACGATGAAATCAAACAATTCATCCAATTCATCTAAAGATATAAGACTTTCTATGTATCAACTCAATACCGTTATAGCTCATAAAGAGAATTAGTATTCGAATGTATAAACAAAATCATGCAAATATAAGTAAATAAATTCGGCCAAGCATGATATATGGCATCAACGTCACTCCTTCTAATTTCCAAATTAGTTGGTCGGTTTCCTTTGACAGCAGTCCCCTTTAGACAACTATTTTCACGAAGGAATTTCTTGCAAATCCCTCCGGAGCCTACTCTGTTTTCTCTTGTATTATAGCTTACACTCAATGTAAGGTTATTTTCTTGTGGGAAACACACTCCAATATTATTGTAACCAATCAGTCAAATCTGTCTTCCGCCCTTCTCAGAAGTGCCAAAATTGAGGTCTAGTGTGACAGCTGTACAATGTAAATAACGTTTACCGTGTCCCTAAAGGTCAGTCTGGCTGCTCCCGAAACAAATGCTCAGCTAAAAGTAACTTTTCGCTCCTCGAAAGGACATTCTGAATATGGCAGTATGGCGATTGATACGGGTCTGTTCTTCATAAATTTAATTAATGGTTCTCTAGTCTCAACTAGTGTATGCTCGTTAGGTCGCTAGAAATGGGCCCCATTGCATTGTCCACGTTCGGACCAGTACAGTAAGATGGGATGGGGTAGGGGTAAATAACACAAAGTAGTTTTACTTTGTGGTATGCTTGACTAAACGAACAAAATAATTTTGCCAAGGTTACATATGAGCTGCATGATGATCAGTAAATTCAGTGACAATGTTACAAGTGCAGCATATGCAATGAAAGTTACGAGAATAAGCTATTTAAAGCAATTATAGGAAATGAATGTTTGCAATAGTCATTGATTCCTACCAACAAATTACTGTTTGATCCTTATTGGTTTGAACTAAGGACATACAGTAAGTTGAAAGTTATTCATTTATACTACGTCCGAAGTTTGTTACTGTTTTAATATCTTCATCGCCAGAGGAGTTAGAATTATAACATGCATATTTAGAATAAGTTAGAATAAACCATTCTTCAATGTTGCTGCTTCAATGAAGACGAGGTAAATGCACATTACTACAATGATTAACTAAAGGTGCTAGCATTACAAAGTTTACCTTGACTTACGTCAATTTAATGTTTTACTTAAATGTTTCGATATTATTAATATATGTGAGTTTTTCTGACTTACCAACAATAGCAATTAAAAATGAGTTGTTTCCAATCGATTCACACCTGTTTGTTTAGGAATGTTTTTAACATAGTATTGACTATTATACGCAAAGGAAATAGGAGCAAGTTCATTTTCCATGTGTACACGTGCGCGTAAGCTGGCATCTAAAGGATTACGAGCATGAAGCTCTAAGATCTGACTTGCCGTGCTTCAAATTACCAAAATATCATTTTGAGTTTCTTCGATTATTTTTTGTTTACTTTTGTTTTCTGCACAGATCGCCTATATTTAGTTTTGGGAACGCATGCTGCTTTTGCGCATTTCCTACAGTGTGTGATATTTTGTGGGAAATACTTATTAATGTATCAGTATGCAATATTATGTTTGACTAACAATGACCAACATGTACAAAGCAACGAAACGGATATGAGGTATACGATAGCGTCAATTAAAACGTTGTAGTTCTCATATACACAAAACACTTATGTAGTAGCATAAACTAGGTGAAAGTAGATATTGAGAAAAAACACATTATTGAAGATGTATGTTTTAGTAGTGAAAAACAAGATATACAAATACATATTGGGATAGATTGAGGAACATATCTGCGAGTATAAGATATGTGGCTCACCTGGAAGTGACCGTTGGGCTTTGTCATATTTCTAGTATGATACACAGATGTCATCTAGGCCTGTCTGTAGAGAGTAAGCACATACGCTGACCAAGATGGAGAGTTTGATCTCGGGTTCATTAGCCACCATATCCCAGCTTTCAAACATTGCGAGTAGTAAAGCTGCATCTAGACGCAATGCAACTCCGGTGCCAGAAGTTTGTCCTCACAACTCCATCAACCTTTATTAAACCTGTTCCCAATTCAATTGAGTAGTGATTAATCCAGCTCCTTCATTACTATATCCCAATCCAGTTTGTCGTACTCAGACGCTCTCTTTATTTCAGCTATGACTTCCTGTATCACGTCTCCAGTAACTTAATTTTCCGACTTGAGGGTGATTATTTCTATTTTAACTTGCATTCAATACTGGACGACTTTGAGTCACAATTATCGCCAGTGATGCACGCTGATGTCCATAGTATATTCACTTAGTACAAGGTTTCGGTCAAATTTATGATATCAGCCCACGTATACACTATTTTGCAGAAAGGTTAATCATTTCTCAATCTGAACGCAACTGAGACTTATGCATATCAATCACTGAACCAGGGAAAATCCAGACTTTAATATGATGAGAGGACTCGACATGACTTCTTTGATAAAAGTTGATATTAAAAAGGATAATAAATGATGTTTAGGTATTGTTATGATTAGTATATGTTTAACTGCGTATGTTTTGAATAAATATATAAATGGATTACTAAAACTGTTTGTAATACATATCGACTAAAAGAAGATGAATTATAGTTCTCATAAGTAAACATTTTTGGTAGATAGAGAGGAATGTATATGAATGTAATTGGCAGCATAATTATCTTTTTAAACGTTTTGATTCTTATACCAAGAATAAGTACCTGATGATTATTCTTAACATGATAGTAATTTTTCGTGGGAGAAAGTGCTTTAATGACATACTGATACTAATAATAGTTACATTTAAATTTATTGAAGAAATGACCAGAATAATTACAACACAGTTTTTCAAGTAATATACAAAGTGTAACTTCAATAAATTTTAAGTGCATTATATAGGGACATATTAATTTATGACCCATCATGATTCAGTGGTAAATTTTATTTCAGCATTCTTCGATTATGATTCTATCAAAATAATTAAATAATTGAGTGACTAAGGGTGTTCTCTGTATGTATTATTGGGGATTCTGGCTCACTCTGTACGCTGTGTTACAGATGTGCATGTAATATAGCGATAATGTATCATCATTGTTAAGCATGGGGTGTATATCGATAGGGATTCAGTCAGAATGAGTCCATAGAGTGGTTGAAGCCTGCGAAGGAGTTTATAGCTGGGAAGCTGCTCTCAGATGAGCTCCATGCCATCAGCGATGTTCGAATTTAAAATATTTTTTCAGGTACAATTGTTAAGAATTAACAATTCTCAGTTTGCAGGATATAAAAAAGAACGATTCTTCGTGTTTTTTTGTTCTTTATTGCAATTTTTCTTTTAATAACTCGTGAAGTTTGACTGATATCGTTTAACCGTGGATATAGTGTATCAACCTTTTTCATGAATAGCGTTTCGTATTGTTTCAGGCCAAGGTAACTGCACTCTTCTTTTTCGCCCCATGCACCTTACTCATTACACAATGATTCTCAGGGTGGTGTAGTTAAACCTGCCTGCCCTGGCAAATATGGCGAGTCTTGCTGAATTAATAATAATAATAATAATAATAATAATAATAATAATAATAATAATAATAATAATAGTAATAATAATAGTAATAATAATGAAAGTTACAGTTATGCATATCGAAATATTAACATTATATTTATTTTTATACCTATACTACTTTCATATAATGATCATTAATATTAATAACACATTAACACTATTAGTATTGACTTCATTGTTGTAAAAGTATTGACACTACTTCCGCTGATCGTACAACTACTGCTACTACCTACCACCAATGTTACTATTGATGAAAACAATGATTCATGCTGTTATTACTACGACCAAACTACTTCTTTACTACTTATATTATTACAACAACCACACTACTATTTTTACTACTACCAAGGACTATTGTTAATATTGATGAAAACAATGAATAATGCTGCTAATACTAGTGCCAAAAACTACTTATGTACTACTACTATTAGTACTACGATCACACACTACTACCACTATTATTATTACTGCGACCAAACTACTCCTTTACTACTAATATTATTACTACGACTACACTAATACTACTACTGTTGCTACTACCTACCACTTTTGTTAATATTGATAAAAAACATTGAATAATGATGCTACTACTACTACCACGCCCACAATGCTAATGTTGCTACTGTTACTACTACTACTATAACCACAACTTCTACTACTACTTTTGTACTACTACTAATGTTGCTACTACTACTACTAATACTACTAATGTTGTACTACTACTACTACTACTACCTCTACTACTGTTGTTCTACTACGGTTGCATTACTTCTACTACTACTACTACTACTTCTACTACTACTTTTGTACTACTACTGATACGGTTACATTACTACTACTACTTGTACTGTTATTGTTGTACTACTAATAAAACGGTTGCATTACTACTACTATTATTCATATTACTACTACTACTACTTCTACTGCTACTTTTGTACTACTACTAATGCTAAAGTGCATTTCTACTACTACTACTACTATTATTGTTTTACTACTAATAATATGGTTGCATAACTACTACTACTACTATTGATACTAGTACTACTACTACAACTAATACTGCACCACCATCACTACTAAGAATTTAACATTAGAAAACAATACATTCATGTATGATATAGATGATACATGAATTACTTTAATATCTCTCTGTACAAATATAATTTGCCATATTACGTGTGCATATAGTGATCTCTAAAAACATGTCTATATATCTAATCAGCTTTCCTTGCACTGAAACACTTATTTGCAGACGTATACCTGTTTTTCTGCTCTACAACATTAAGACGTCCAGACATAGCAAAAGTTAAATATATCCATACTTCTCCAACGTGGTTTACATCGAGACTTCAAATGAGAACTACAATTTGAGATCTAAATTACGTATATAAATGCCATTATACTTTGCTAATCTTGGATACGTTTCTTTTGGAACATATCATTTGGAGTATGGAAACATTGTCATGAATATCTGGAAGAAGACAGGAGTGATATAGCAAACTAGTTTATTGCAAAGCATAAGCTTCGATGTCTTCCAAATGTAATGGAGTAAAATTACTAGAGTTTGGACTCCCTTTACATACACCTTTCGACGGTCTCTGAATATGTACTTACTTCCTATAGAAGCACACGAATTATCGTTGCAAAGATCGTCTCCACAGCATATGTCGCATACATTAACTTGTCGTTTTCTCCCTACTATTTCACCAGTTTCTTGAAGATGCTGCAAATCAACGCCAGTGGCGATGCCATGAGTTTCGAGACTGACTATTGTTAATATTTGACATTGCTGAAATTGAGAGCGTAGAGTAAAATAACTTTTTCTTGATTCACATATTTTATTAAATGAGTCATATTGGCATACGGAAAATAAAAACTATTAAAATAGATAACTGCACCTGGTGTTATGTAACTCCTTGCACATATCAATATATAATTGTTATTCATTAATACCAGTTGAAGTGATCATCATTTGTTGAAATTTCATACCGGCATAGGGTATATTTATTTTAGTAATGACCATATTACCGCATAGGACATCTAATTAGTATGTGTTACAGTTACTAACAATTAAATAAATTATTAAATATGTTTACGAAAATCTCGCTTTTTCGAACTTCATAGGTTGGTCACATGGGATCTTCGCAGAATTAAGGAATCTTCATTAGGTTATATCGTGAGAGTCATTCTACGATTTATCAAATTGTTTCCTGTACGTTTTCACCCTGTTGCTGGTACATAATTAGTGTAGTTTGATAAGTATCGCCATTCTTACTTCTCGTGTCCGTTTTGCAACATAAGTATGCAGAAGCATCTTATGTTGTCCATATTTATATATATTATTTGAGCCGAAAATATCCATTTGTTACGATTATTCGTTGGAAATATAATGAATTGAGCACTGACTGTATCATACCGGAACTGATTGCATCATCGTGTCAATGTATGTCACAAATGCTTCTAAGCATCTTCACATTTATACATTTATATAATGTTTGTTTGGATTAACATAGGTCCATCATTCTTAAAGAATGAAAACACAAAATTATTTGATGTCCGAATTCGAAACACTTTTGAATTTCTTCTTCTTCACATCAAAGTTTTATACAAATACTTTATTTCGCGTTATAATGAGACACATTTCGATGCTTTGCAGGATACATTTCTGCTTATATGAGAGCTATTAAAATACGTACGAACTAGGTTATGTTAGCCAACTAGAATCATTAACTAAACTTTTAAAGCGTATTTAAATTAAATTGATAGGTCGGACGTTATGGATCTCAACATTAATGTCTTATACATCAGTGTGATGGATAGCGATTAACAAATTCCTGCAATGAGCAATGTACATATATATATATGTGTGTGTGTGTGTGTGTGTGTGTGTGTGTGTGTGTTTGTGTGTGTGTGCACCATCTAGGAAAAGATGTAACTCACTAACTATGATCCGCAGTTATGATTACAATCGTATACTCATAATAAATTGCCAATTGAAATTAGACAGAGAGATCCAGTGATCCGTTTCAAGAGGGCTTAAAACACATTTTGCGACTGCAAGGGCAAATTTAAACACCTAATAATGTTTTCTAGATTTAACATTTTCAGTTTGTTTTATGATTTCAAATTTCATCGTGTTTAGTTTTGTTTTGATATTTGTAGTTGTAAAATGTTTAGAACTTCCAAAAATTTGACGTTATAGAAGGTCTTCCTCTTCCTTATTATTATTATTATTATTATTATTATTATTATTATTATTATTATTATTATTATTATTTTTATTGTTATTATTATTATTATTATTATTATTATTATTATTATTATTATTATTATTATTATTATTATTATTATAAATTAGTCATGACATTCATTCAGAGACCACTAACGACTGCCAAACGATTAAACCACGACACACAAAGCGTGTGCGTGGCAAATTGTATTTGACGGCAGCATGATCTATAATTATCTGCACTATTCTGTATTGGACCTACTACGATGTATACAGGCCTGAACCTTTAAGTTATTTATTCCTATCTTTGGAATTGAGCTTAATAAAATAGATGTGCCAGAGTTAAAAGAGTGGTGTTATCCAAAGGTTCACTGAGATTGTTAGATATACTCTTTTTTAAGTTGAAGTCGACCAGAACTCCCCCTTTTACAGGCTACAAAAAAGTAATATACCTGGTAGCCAACACGTATTGACCGACACATTAGTGATATGTATTGTAATATTTAATTTACACATACGATTTAATTATCCAAAGAACTGTAGATCCAAGTATTGTTTAACGAATACCATCAAGACTTGGATAAATACAGTGACTGAGACAGTCTTATTTCTAAATGGGAATAGTAACATAAAGAATAGAAAATAGTTGACTTCATAGTATTTAATAATCCAAATAACTGTAAATGCAAGTATTGTTTAACGAGTACCATAAAGATATGGATAAACACAGTGACTAACGTAGAATTATTTCTTAATGGAAATAATGAAATAAAGTTTAGAAAATAGTTGAATTCAAAGTATTTGTTTGTCTACAAACCTATTTATGTTTCATCGTTACTTAGGTAATACTTTGATATGATAGCCCTATCTACACTTTGACACATCGAGCCGATATGTAGGTGCCTCTTCGCCACCTTATCCAAACAAATTTATGTAATTCGAACTTGAACACTGGTCCTGCATGCTCGAGACATAGGGGAGTACATAACTTGAATGGACTGGAAAATATTCATCTTCCTATGTCCGTCCGTAATTATACAAATACCTTTCATACAAATATACCTGTATTGACTTACCTCTGTAACGTAATCATAATTTCAATGTTACACTTAAACGTTATCCGTTTAGCACAATTCTATCCACAATTTTGGAACGATGTGCAATACATATATATCGTTAGGACAAACACAAATACTGGTGTTATACCATCGCTGTATTAATCAAATTTGCAGTATAAAAATATAATAGTTTGCGTGTATATACCATAAATCAATGTATTTCCGCCATAAGTCACTTTTATTGATAATCAACACTAACATAAAACAAATGGTTTTTCGGTTGAATTAAGGCCAATTTAAGATATATGTAACTTTTATTATACATTGAAAACTACATTTGACTATACCGCTGTATCCAAAAACATTAACTATCTGATAGTATTATGAATGAGTCAGTCACAATAAAAAGCACACCATATTGTGTACCTTGTGAGTTAATGAATGATTGTGATCCATAAAACGTTATGGAAAGTTAGAAAAGACTACATTTGTACAGCAATATGCTTTAAAGCGTGAAGTTAATACTGTCCTACATCAAATAAGTCTATTAACCCAAACTGGATTTATCAAAGTTCAAGATCCACTAAGCTATTTGTGATAAGGATCTATTTGTTTTCAATGTAAATACAATACATATTAAAAATATTATTATATATATTGTTAGTCCCAGTAAATCATCGTTGAAATATACTATGTTTTAGGAATTTTTTATACAACTTAAATATATTTTTCAGCGTGTTTACAAATCTATTTTCATTATCTCAGCCATTTTGCAACAAACGTCTACTAAATTCCCAAATTGTTAAGCCGCTATATCAAAAATAAATTAGAAAATTACGAATTTTAATTTATATATCATGTAATGATATATTTTGCACCAGATTATTTACACCCAACCTTCTACACCGATGCTCTCGATAAATCCAATGGTATTGATGTCATGTCGAGCAGGTGAGGGGCGAACAGACCAACTTTTTTTTTGGCGTCTATTCGGAAAACCAAGGCTTCCTCGTAAATGCTTAATAGAAGCGTCCATTTGGCAAAATAGAATCGAAAACAAAAAGGACGACAACGTCGTTGTCACTCACCCCCTCTGATGCTATGGGGTAAAACATTGTTTCAGGATTTCAACCGAATATTTGACCTAATCCGATTCGATATCTTGTTTAAGGATCTATTAGATTTATCGTTACAAATCCATGTGAGTTAATTCAGCGTGACTAAAGAAATTTTTAGATTGATTAAAATCCATATCACTGCACCAGGTTTGCCACATATTTCTTTGTGTATGAATGTCAACTCCGTTAAACATACATAACAATCTGCGGTTATCTCTGATGACTTTAGGTATTTGCGTGTACCGTTGAGTGACATATATCTCGTCAGTATTTTTATGCCAACCTGTGGAAAATATCCTAGCTGGATTCTTTTGATTGTCTAACATCACATCATCATATACGACTAAATTGTTAATACTTCCATCGATATCATCAATATACAGTGCTTCCTCGATATCGGTTATAAACTTAATAACACCCTCGCCGGCAATCTTTGCGGCTCTTTCGTTGTAATCTTTTAATACCCGGTAACATCGTTGATCATCTACGGTCGGGAATACTAAATACAACTGGTCTCATTTCATCCATCTTATTATCATATCAATTAACAACTGTTTTACATCTCCCTGAAGGTCCAATGATAATCATTCGAATAGAGTTTGGTAACATGACGTGATGTTTTACGGGTTCTGGTTCTAGTGTTGATGAATAATGAATTACATTCATATCCATATAACATAAATATATTATGGATCTATATTGTGTGAAGTGTAAGAAGCGTACTGGCACCGATGACTTGACGACGATTACAACTAAAAATAACCGATCAGCACTTTCTGGTAGGTGTCTACAATGTAGTACAAAAAAAATTAGATTTTTAAAACAAAAGTCGGAGGTGATATTGCAGCCAAGTTAGTAAAGCTCCCAGGAACACCACGGGCAAAGTATCCAGGAGAAAAACACCTTCCATGGTATAGTTATTGTGGACTCGGGACCAGACTCGATATCAGACTCGATGATCAAAACCAACCCCGACCGGGTGAAGCCCCAATAAACGCTATTGATAAGGCGTGTCATGCTCATGATGTTGCTTATAAAAGCAGCAGTCTGCAACACAGACACCTCGCAGATGTAAACTTGATTCACGCGTTGAATTCTATCACTGATAAATCCTTCAAAGAAAAATTGGCTTCATGGTTGATAAAATCGGCAATGAAAGGTAAATTGATGTTAGGTGCTGGTAATTAATAACAACATGGAATCTATTTATTATTTTCCAAAAGGATACTGGAGGGGTAAAGCAGCAATCGGTAAACTCGCTAGCACCGCGAATGTTAAATATACTACAGCAGCGGATTGGTTATCTAAACAGGCCATATGGCAGATTTATTTACCACCGCCTAAACAAATTAACTACTCGCATTTTGATGTGACCGTTTCTAACGAAGTTAATCAGGCTGATATATTATTTCTGCCGCATGATGGTGTTTACAAATACGCTCTAACTGTAGTTGATGTTGCGAGTTGATACAAACAAGCAGAGCCGTTAAAAACAAAATCATCAACTGAAGTCGCTTCTGCATTTGAAAGGATTTATCGAAGGGGTCCTCTGCGCTGGCCAAATCTATTACAAGTCGATTCTGGCAAGGAATTTCAGGATGCGGTTCTATCAGCAATGAAGAATCATAATGTCACCATCAGACGAGGACATACTGAACTACATCGCGATCCGGCAATTGTTGAACGATTTAATCGGACGCTTGCTGAGCGGTTATTTGGATACCAATACGCGAAGGAATTCATTCAATATAAACGATCTCGTGAAAGGGTCGAGATTACCAGCTGTGATTACCGCGCTAAATAATGAGATTTCTCGAACAATTAGTATGAAACCTAACAACGCTATTTAAAAATGGAAATACCTGTAAAACAGCAAAATGATTTTTTGAAAACAAGCAATGCATGGCAATGTCACTATTAGGTATTTATATGAATCAGGAGAGCTCGAAGGTGGCAAAAAAAGAGCTTCTGATCCTATCTGGAGTGTCAACGTGCATAAAATATCTATAACACGATCTACGGGTAGACCAGCAATCTATAGACTGGATTCAACTGCCCGTCAGCGTGGGTTTACTCGTGAACCACTACAAATGATACCCGAGGATACTCAATTACCGCCGCGTGGTCTTAACTAGCACCTCTTCGCCTGTTGCACTCAAAACAGGTCAGCATCACATTATCTCTAGTATGACCAGCGCTACTATTTTTTCTGTCTACGGTAAATTGGCGAGGATCTTTATCCGACCAATACCAACTCATTATACAATTGCAACTCGCGCAGTGATTATTCTGTTGTTGTTTTAGTGTAATTATTAATTCAGCATCAATATCAAATTCTCTATTATTTTTTTTATCCTGCTGTTTATAACCAGATAGTTTTTTTTACTTCTGATTATATCATCGTTGACAATATCACTTATTGTAGTGTCTTTATTATCTAGAACAACTCTTCGAAGCTGATTTATTCTTCGTACCCTGGATACTGCAAGATAAACTAAACTCGATCAGGAGTCCATTCGTCACCTTTCCATCGAAAGAAGCTGTGATAAGTGCAAGCATTAATTCCTCGTTGTTTCATCTCTCTGGCAAGTCTATGGGTCGGTGTTAGAACAATCATGTGTAATGCGTTTCTACGAAATAATTCAATGGCACGAGTCGTCTTTCCTGACCCGCCATAGCCGTTTAAGTAAACGGTTTTATATCTACATATTGGATCAGACATCGAAGGTGCATTAGATAGTTCTGATATCTGATTATTTTTCAAGTAATTGTTGTATATCGTAACATCGGTTGATTCGGAGTAATCATGCGGCATCTCTTTTTCAATTCTTCATGATCCCCAACTCTCGTCTGAATTAGTGAATTGAGCCACTGCTTCACTGTGTTTCGCGTTTATATAAAATGAATCAGTGGCTACTCTAACCGCAGTGTCAGGAAATCTATTTATCATCGAAAATAAATTGATAGAAGCATAAGCCAGCATAGATGCCCTCAAATGTTTATACTGAAGACTGTATCCATCGTTGTAAGTAACAATTGTACCCAATTTGGTTCCATCGGACAAGAAAGCGTCTTTACGATTGACATATATGCCTTTGGATGTTACATCCGCGATTATAAAATCGCACTCAACGCTATCTATAATCAACCGTGAAGAATATCTTGTATTGTCGTATTTTCCACCCTGAGTGAATTTATCAATTATTCTTCTACCGAGTTCTTTTGCTTGTCTATTTTCAATTTCAAATAGCGGTTTGGACCATTTCAAGATATCTTCTTCGTCGAGATCGGGAAACTGTTTTCGTTGTTCGTGTATTATATGATCTAAATCAGATTGTGGTAACCAGACTTCAGTCTGAGCTCGATATGATATAATCGCTTCACTGACAATCAACGATTTTAGTATACCGCAATCAATCATATATCGTAATAGCACTATTGGCATCCAGTGTTTTTCAGAGATGTGTCTACCAATCCAAACATAACAACATGGATGAAGTCCTGTAGCCAGTTCAAATGATACCACACGAGTGAATCCGGTTAAATCAAAATCAGGGAATCGTCCATTAATCGCAACGCAGGTCATTTCATGTGTGGGATGTCCAAATCGTTTAAAGTACTTAGCACACTCTCCGTACCCGAAAAAACTCCCGGGATAACACGCAACCATATCAACCGAAATAATATTTTCAGATGTGTATTTTGTATTCCATAATCCGCCGTGGTTGTATGCGATGCAGATTGATTTGATGTCTGTGAGAAATGCAGCTCTTGTTGGTTTCCACGTGTTTTTCTTTCTCGCAAAATGAGCTGCAACCGACGGAATTGAAAAATAATTTGTTAGTAACTGTTAGTCGTGTTCTATTGAAAAACTACTAGCTAGTTTTTTCATCGCATCATGGAGAGTCTCAGTGCGGTATAGTTCGCCATTGGGTCTTACAAATTGATCGAATCTGCCCTCTGAATTTTCAAAACTGTGAAGTAACCACACTGACACAGGATCGTTTTTACTCAACTGGTGAATAAAATCAAATAGTTTCTCCTCCGGAGAGAATTCCGGGGGGAACTCCACGGGTATATATTTTATTATTCGTTCCCGTGGATATATTGTCACCGCAGATGTCCACGCGTGTTCGTTATGATCAATAATTTTGATTGCAGCTCCTCTCGATTTATATTTCGGTGAGTATAATATCTCGCCGGTTATTGTCGTTACCGATATTGGGAATTTTAGTATTCGTTCTAACTCTGCCACATTCTGAATTGTTGCTTCGCGCTCCTTTACTGTTAGTCCCTATTCGTTTATTTTATATGCGTCTTAGATCAGTCAATTTCTTTCCACGCAACTCATTTGTAAAGTGTTGCATTATTCATTCTGCTACAGAATTAAGTTTTGACAGTTTCATGGGTTTTAATTTTTCAATACTCGGTTTATCATTTAGCGGATATATCCCATAAACAACTGCTGTTACAGGATAGGATCTCTCGTAGTACGGTTTGTCAATTCCAGTAAGAATTCCTGGTTTGGAATCTTGACTCACAGTGATAGTTTTTTTATCATTCAAGATTGGTTCAAATTATCCCTGATAATCCAATCTCGGTTTTCTGAACGTATAATGAATTTCACTCTAAAAAAATACCTTTTTCGCCCAAGATGTGAGATTATCTTGGCTGCTTTTTCGTCGTTCATGGTAACATCAACACTACCATCAATTCGAAATGTTGACCAACACTGAGATGCTCCATCGTGTTTGAATTCCTCCAAATAATCACGAATTTTACTTATGATGGTTCTATCACTTATTAGACTTGTTGGTTTATCAGAGACTCTATCGAGATTGAATTAAACATTTTTCCAAGGATTAATTTTAGATAATCTCTCGAACAACTTCATGCTATAATTAAAACAAGTGTTTAAATAAGAAAATTATTACATAATGAATCATTGCAAATGGCTTATGATTGGATCAGTAACCCCGTGTAACAAATCATGCAGAAAAGAATTCTGTGGGTATCATTTACAAAGCGTTCGAAAGGGGAGTCTTGGGCCTGACCCTGCCTACGATGTGGGGTAGGAGTTAGAGGAATATCGCATTTGTGTCTCGGTTGTGGTGGCAAGAGATGCAGAGAGTTGAAGCGTTATTATGATAAACTAAATAAAACTCCATCAATGGCTCTACCTCTGACTGTGTCAGTGTCCTTGACAGAGTCAAGGATAAAATTATAAGAACACCCCAAGACTACGTTGATAGATTCCCAAATAATGTAATAATTCAACCAAACAATGAATTAGACAAATAATAGTATAGTATATAATTGGACCAAACATTTCAACCGCATCCCGTGATTCCCAACTACGAAGCGTCCCGTGACGGTATTGTCAGACACTGCAGGCTGAAGAAGCCAGTCGGTTTTGTGACTAATATGGGGTATTTGATGTTTGGTGCTGGAGGGAAAGATTATCCTTATCATCGTTTTGTGTATGAAGTATATAACGGATTGATCAAAGATGGTTTTGTTATCGATCACATAAATGGTATTAAGACTGATAATTACGTCGAGTGAAAATAATGCGTTTGGGAAAACTGTGAAACATAAAATAAAATGCAAAATGTATAAAATCATTTAATACAGTAACTAATGAAGAAATAGTATTTCAATCAATGAATAAAGCCGGTAGGTATTTCGATATTTGTAAAACCTCAATACGATTTTTTGCAGAGAATATAACCAAGACCGATGTCTCCAGAAAAAATGGACAAAAAATTCAGTTTTCGTATATTTAATCATGTTTTATATAACACCAGCGGAGATAACTCGTGTAGGTGTGTTACGGCTTATGAAAGAGTTACGGATCTCTATAGATTGTGTCATATGATTTTTGATTGGTTGATTTTATACTATATGATAATCTATTTTGTGAGGAAACGAATTAAATACGCAGTGTTTACAAACGGCTGTATTCTTTTTTTGGTGTGTTTTTCAAGTATTCGGTTGTCAATACACGAAAGTTATATGGATTCATTCATTGTACATCGCACCCGAAATTCAAATCGTGAACCAAAACATTACCTAGCAAAATTCCCAGGTGTTTATAAATAGAAGACATCAAATCGCCTGGTATTTCCATAAACCACACCATCACGTGAGTCAGTGGGTTTTTCCCTCTTTGTGTGTATATAAACAGCTGTCACCCCTTGTGCCGCGCGTATTCATTGGAATTCGCTAGCCTGCCAACAACAGGCTAGGTGTTCTGATGTACCGCCTATATATACACTAATATGTATATCTCTAGGCGCGATAACATTCGAGGGCATTTTAAAGCGAATAGAGATTGTGCCGTCTATATATCATATATACTTTAATTAAGAAATGTATATAAATGTGCCATCCATTCATAAAATATATCCTCTTGTTGGTCTAACCCGGTATTTGGCGAATTAGACCAACTCGCAGGGGAATATATTTCATGAGATGTATTGTCGTGTATGTAATTTCTGGGCGCCTTCGATGTATAAATACACCGAAGGGATTCCAAATGGGGTTTTAATTGTAATGTCTAGAAGCTCCCTAACAAAACGGGGTAGCGGCATTGTGCTGTCCTTAATTAAATATACTCGTAGAGCCTAGAATACCCCCTAACAAAACGGGGTAATGGCATTGTGCTGTCCTTAATTAAGTATAATCGTAGTGCCTAGAAAACCACCTAACAAAACGGGGTAATGGCATTGTGCTGTCCTTAATTAAGTATATTCGTAGTGCCTAGAAAACCCCCTAACGAAACGGGATAATGGCATTGTGCTATCTAAAAAACGGGTTAAAATTGACCCCCATTTGTTTGTATTAGAAATATATAATTATATAAAATATGAATCCTGAAAATATCAATGAAATCATAACCGAAATTTCAGTTTTGAAATATCGAGGGGTTAAATTATCTGATAATTTAAACTGCGATCAAATTATGTCCGACTTTCAGGATATCGAATTCGCTACTATGAATAACAAATATGTCCTTTCAAAGAAGTATGCACTGATAAAACGAATCCAGTATTCTATCCACGACTATCTTGTATTTTGTAAAGATGTCAGTGTGTTTGTCCCGTTATGTACTATCGTGGAAAGGGTAAGAAGAGATTTGGGGCAGGAATATGAAAATAAAAGGATGATCAATTCGAAGGTTAGAAGTATTAGAGCGCTGATCAGTCAAAACCAAAATCTTCCCTCGGTCGATTATACTGAAAGTCACTGAAAAACACTTCACGTCCGCCATTTTCTCTATGTTCTGATACAAAATGCTTTAATACACGCCTGTTGAATACAAAACACTACATCGACATGTATAAATAACACAATGGACAGGTATGTGCGTTCAACCAACAAGTTGGTTTGTACTCAATAATGGCGGTGAAATTCTATACTGGTGTATATCAATGAATGTGTTTTAAGTACCAGGAAGTTGTGAAATATTTGTTTTGGTCTGATTTTAGTCGACTTTTGCCATTTATTGACTGATTTTGGTCATTTATTGACTGATTTCAGTCGCTTTTTGAGGGCAAAAACCCCGCATTTTATTTAGAGAAAATCAACTTTGCAATGAAATTTTCAATGATAGTGTCACTGGGTTGGGTTCACGGGATTCCACTAAAAATCTTCTATGTTCCAATCATTTTTCGGGTGACAAAATCACTGCATTTAGATTGAAATCTCTTTGAGATTGAAATTGGAAAATTGCTTTACTGTTTCAATAATGGTAAACGAAGCATTAACAACCAGATTGGCTCGTGAGCGGCAAACTGCAATTAAAAAGTATATACCCGTACGCGATTCTGTACGAGAAAAACTACAAGCTAGACAGAGTCTTCAGGTTGGTTTTGCTGCAGGATCTGAAGAGTTGTTTAAATCGATAACCACGGCAACGAAAGGGGTAATATCAGCCACTGAGCGAGCAATGTATGGAGATGCCCCCAAAGAAGGATCAAGAAAAGAAGCCCTCCATCTTCCTGTGCTTGAAAAAATAGCAACAGAAACTGAAAAAACATCATCGTTGTTAACAAAACCACCTCCTGATCCGAAAAAAACAAGTGTTTCTCTCGTGCATAAATATACCGATGAGGCTAAAACACAAATACAAAATTTTAAAGTATTAAAAGAAAAGGATTATCAAGCTTTTGGTGAATTTGCTGCTAAAAGCTATAATTCAGAAAAGGAGTTTTTAAAGGAAATGTATAAAGATGATAAAATATCAAGCGATGATTGGTATGACTGGTTGTATAAAAAAAAACAGATTGGTCGGTTGAATAAGGGAGAATTGGGGTATAAGAATTTTCAAAAGGGAATCAGAAATTATAAAAAGGAAGTAATAGAAGAGCAACAACGAGAAATAGAAGAACGACAAGAGCAAAAACGTCAAACTCCAACACGGAGACAAACATGAAGACAACGAAAACAAGAAGAACATTATATACCATCTAATGGAGACGAAGATGATGATGACTATGCAACACCAACCAACGAAGATGATACTAAAAAGCACGGACGTGGATACGGAGTTAGTTGTCCTGGTAATATTCTTGGTCATATAGCACGATTAGAAGTTCTCATAGGAGGGAAACGAGCTGGAAATAACTCACCGGAAATAATTAATGAAACAGCGGATATCTGCAGGCGGTTATTTTAAGGTGGCATCATGGATATCAAAATATATGGAGAACTCCTTGACGAGTTAGCCGAGCATCATGGTTATCACAGCGATTAGATAAATATCATTTAAATAAGAATGATCATACACTACAACCATGATACACCAACCAGTATCTATGTAGTAAATGCACTCAAGGGTATTACTGCTGTTGGTGATGCTGCCAGGATGGCGTTTTCCGCCGCTCGGGATGAAATAACAGCGCTAGTTCGACGGCGAAGGAAGCCACTGGGGGGGGGGGGGCGGGGCACTACCATCTACAACAGTGATGCCTGCAAACGTTAGTAAAATAATAAATAACGCAGTAGATCAAAAACTAGCGTCGTTGATGACTCCGTCATTGGCGACTTCGTCACTGGTGACCAGCAACCAAGATGATATCGCAAACATGATAGCGGGAAGTGGCTTAAAACCACGACGGGGTTGACGACGATGAACATCGAAGATTTTTCATTGATGACTTTGTCATTCGATTTAGATCAACGAATATATAATAAAATGTTCAAACGGTCACCTGATACAGCCAAATATTTGATCAAGAATCGAACTTCAAGTTCATGATACTAGTACCCGGTAAATACTTTCTACCGTGCGAAGCATTTATCGAAGTAGAAGGAGAACTTGTAACAGCTGCTAATACTCCTGCTGTACCAGCACCGTATCCAGATGGTACCCAAGTCGGTTTTGTCAATAATGGCATCATGGCGCTATTCGAGAGTGCAAGATATCTCATTGATGGACAAGAAATTGAGTCGATAGAACGTGATGTTGATGTGGCCACAATAATAATAGGGCTAGCAAGATATTCCGATGATTATACGAGATCAGCAGGTCCTTCAATGATGTTTGCAAAGGATACTAAAAATACTACTGGAAGAAATCAATTTAATGTAGGACGACCACAGAATTTCGCTCGTAATGCTAATGCTGATGTTGAGAAAATGATCATAAGCGCTAATGAGAATTTCAATCTCGGAGCCTCAACACGCATGTCAATGTTGGAAGGGAGACGTAAATCATTTTCATCCGCGATTCCACTACATAATATATTTGGATTCTGTAGATATGTCCGAAAAGTTATCTATGGAGCAAAGCATACAGTAGCACTCGTGCGAAAAGGTACCGACGATGACGCAATTTGGAGGATTCCAGCAGACGCTACAAATCTCAATGCTGATTTCGGTAAAGTCATTTTAACAAAACTAACACTGTGGATGCCAGTACTGACTCCATCAATCACAGCAGAAGAACGATTACTATCATTTATTGATACAGGGGGAAAATCATTACTAAGTTGGCTAACAAGAACAACAGATATTGTACAATCAACTGTTAACGGTACATTTAATTGGAACCTGACATCAAAACAAGGTGTTTCAGCTCCGCGTCATATATTTATTGCGTTACAGGATAACACTTGAGTTGGCAATCAACTCCTCAGCCATATGATATTTGATCGATTAGGTGTTACTGACGTCTCCCTGAGAATAAACGAACAACAGGAACCATCCGAGGATTTACAACTTAATTACGGTGAAAACCATATTGCACGAGTTTATCATCGTCTGTTGTCATATTTGGGACGCGATCAAAATGTTGATACCGGTCTAAAAATATCACAACATGATTTTAGGAATTTATATCCGATCTATTACTTTTCATTGGAACATCTTGACTTAACTAGACAGTCCGTCGTTGATATACATTTTGGAGCTACTGTGTTTCGTGGTGCTATACCAGAATACAGAGCGGTTGATGTCATTCTCAGCGACAAATCAATGCTACTTTAAGGCGTTGGTGGACGAATGAGAGTGATAGATAGATGCACCAGTGGAAAACATGTAACAATTAGTTAAATCTTTTATTGTATAATGTCATATAGTCATATTAGTGTTACGTTGACTCCCGGTCAGATTAAAAAATTGCAATCGGAATCGGCTAAAAATGTGGAACCACAATAACGCTGAAACCCAATCAGATGACTGGCGGGGCCAATAAATTGTCACTGACAACTCGTCAGATAAAACATTTCAATGACGCGCTCAAAGATAAAAAAGGTGTCCATGTTACTCTCTCTCTCTCTCTGCAGCAGCGATCAAAAACATGATAAAATCGGGTGGTATATTCCCGTTGTTAGCTGCGATTCCATCGTTGATTGCGGCAGCGGCCCTAGCGGTGGCTAAAGAGGCGGCGTTAGGGGCCGTTGGTACCGCGAGAGGCATGGCACTAAAGAAAGCAACTGGGAAGATATATAAAAAAGGGAAAGGGTCTAAGACTACCAGGAACCCCGCATTCATGGTACAGCGGAAAAGGCCTGAGACTAGGACCGGTTTACTAGTTCCGTTGTCAAATTCTGATTTACTCGATGCTGCTAAAACTCTATCGATTAAAAACTTCAGAGGTGTCTTTATGAAAGATCAATTACCGGCACAACCAAACAGCGTTGAAACCGGTATTATTAATCTTGATAACAGCACCGGACCTGGAACCCACTGGGTTGCATACGCGATTGATCCACGTGCAATTGTTTTTTTCGATTCATATGGGTTAGCGCCGCCGAAAGAATTCATGCGTTATATACACCGCTTAAACACCCCTCGTTGGTATTCTACGCTACCAACACAACAATTAAATGATCCACCATTATGCGGCAACGAAGTATTGAATGTCCTTGATGTTATTGCAACATCTGGAAAACCGCCACATGTGGTCGTGAATGAATATACTAGCAATCGCTTTTTAGAGAAATAATTAGTGTTACAATAACATGATTGATATTTGGGGACGACCTCTATCACCATCGAAGAAACCCTCCGCCGATGGCACTGCAATCGGTGATATAAAAAACAAACTCATCGAAGATGAAATAGCTGAAGCATTGAACTTAGCAAGTATTGATCCCAATGAAATAGTTGTATTCCAAGATCGTCAAGTTAAATTGAAAACTAGTAATATTCCTCTGGATGATATTTAGTTAAACAACGAGACGCAGCAGAAAATGCTATCGCGGTAATTTCCGATCAGGGTACACTCAAACCAGGTGTACTTGTTTCAACGCTTGTGGATGCCCAACAAAAACTACAATCAGACTACAACGATCATATAATTAAATTTAATCAGCTTCAGCAGGATATAATCGATTCCATCGAAACCCCGATAAATAACTTCTTTGGTGTTCCACGTTCGCACCCCGAGTTGCATATCATACAAGTAAAAACCGCTATCGATAATTTAGCAAAATTGCGATCCGAGTATGACGCTCATGTAGTTCAATTTGGTAATGTAAGTAAAAATTTTAAAAAGACTGATGACGCCTTCGATGAATTATTTGGTAAAAACGTGATACACGAGAATATTAAAATAGATCTAGCTGATATTAGCACAAAATTCGATGAAATAACAGCGATTATTCAGCGAATTGAAGTTGTTCGCGAAGTTACGGAAATATTCATCGAAGCAATCAAAAATGATGCAACGAGGATGATAGAAATCATTGCAAAAAGAAACATTCCTCACACGAAGGAAAATATTAACAATATCATGTACACGATTCAACACGGATCATTTGAGTGGACACCTACAAACAACATTTTACAAATCACTGCGACCGTCAAAGGTATTTATCGATTAACACTAGTGACACCGACTCAATTTAATATATCATCGTCGAGTTCATATGGGGTCAGCAATATGATATCAACGATCATCGACAAGGATACAACTGAACAGTTCACGATAACATCCACTGATATAAATCTGGCTAGGGTTTCAGTAACATGGTATGTGGAATTCGTAGCGGATTTGAGTGAACATCTTAATTGAAATCGTAAAAGATTTGAAAATAAATGTCATCACAATACCGCTATGACACCGTCATGGAATTTTCAACAAAACTCAAAACTCTTTCTAAGAAGTACCGAACAAAAATGAAAAAATACCGACGAAGAATCACTGCCATCGATGTAACTGTATACTCGATGTCTGGTGTAATCGCCGGTGCTGGTGTTGTTATATCATCGGTTACAATGACCACTCTGGCTGTTATTCCAGTTTGTATAGCCGTGGTGTCAGCACAAAAACTAACGGATTACACCGTTAGATATTCTGCGGTATCTCGCTGATACTCGCAGTTATCCAAGTTGACAGCGTCGACACGACAATAACCGAGGATGAGTTTTCGAAAATGGTTCAGTTGTACGAGTCAACTATGTTAGAATTAGAGCGGGACAATATTAATAACAATGATAACACCGCAAGACCTACTTCAACGGATAGTAATAAATACCGAACCGATTCGGTAGATATCGGAGAACACAACCCCGGTGAAAACAAGCATTATATCAATAACATTAACCAGTCCTGAATTCAGTGTGAATTTCCCTACTCCGATTCCCGTGAAGGAGGTAGCGCTAGCGAAATTAGGAGTATACCATAGTTGGCCTACTATCAGATCGGTAGCATTTGATGGCCAGGAACCGAATAATTATTTGGTGTTAGCGTATTAGAATAAACCCGATGGAACTCCAGACTGGAACGTTGTTTCGCTACCAACTGGGTGTTACCAAATCGAACAAATCAATGCTGAATTAGCGCGTAGAATAAAATCCATTACTGGAAAGGAACCAAAAATCGCTATAACGGTTCACAAGCCGGCGTTATCATCCACGATTGAGATACACTCGCCCGGGTATGTCGCAGATATCTATCAGAGTTCTATAAGAACAACACTGGGCTGGCCTGAAATCCCACCTCGGACATCTTATCAAATACCAGAACCGGAAAAATCTGATTATGTCACGGAGACACAATCATATCATGAAATCAACCCATCATATCAAAATTATTTACTTGATATAAAAAATGCAAACTTAACTGATAGATTCACATTTCTTGATAACAATGCCATGCAATGGAAATTTGGTGTTGAGAAAACTCCTAGTTCATCGACTGCAATTGTATTCACGTTAAATAACGTCATTGATTATTTGAAAGAGATTAATCGATTACACAGAACACAACTAGAATGACTACGACGGAGCTTCCAAGAGTATATCTCTGATATAACAAAACCACGTGATGAGATCATAAAATACATTGAGATATTAAATCAACTTGTATTTGACATGGAATATATCAAGAAACGAATAATTCAAGTAATAATTAATGACAAGAACGGAGATAAAAAAAAAATCCTAAAAGGTTACAATAGAGGCCAATTTACCCGATTTCAAGTTGGTTGGGAATAACGCAAATGAACTAAAAAAAATCTGCTAACGATCTATTCAAGAAAGTTTTTCTCTGATACTCGCCAAATGGAAATAACAAACAACAATCCTCAGATATAATAATGACCCAGACGGCGGTGGTAGACATATCACTCCTCAAAATGTGAAATTACAAATTAGTCTGTTTGTGAAATCCTAAAAACGATTGTTAAACCCATAGAAGCAAAGGGACGCGACAATGACGCTGGCGTCTTTTTCTTCGACTTCGAGAAAGCGTTAGTTAGCCCGTGAACGCCTTTTTTACGATTTACGTGCAAGCCTCAGTTTGCTGAATCGACGCCGATAAAAAGTTGGTCTGTTCGCCCCTCTGCTATTTTGCCAAATGGACGCTTCTATTAAGCATTAAAGAGGAAACCTTAGTTTGCCGAATCGACGCCTATAATAAATTGATATGTTCGCCCCCTCTGCTGCTTGTTGTGATTCATGTTTTCACCAGTGTGCTTACAGCCAACCCTCTACGTACATAACCAGATCATATTTACTCACCAACAGACTGTGACAGTCAAACTCATGCGTAATTTGTTTACACCAAACCCTTCACTAATGTAACCATATCATATTTACTCACCAACAGCGAGTAACATTCAAATTCATATGTTTCTTTCCCAGCGGTATTTTTGGTTGTCGTCCTACACACCTGTAATAGAACAATAGTCAACATGGGGAATCTCAGGTTTTGTAAAACCCGATGTATGTGATAAATATTTAATATGGATTTGGTAATTAGATATACTATAAATAGCGTAGGCGCACAAACTCAAGAAGATTAGTTATAACGATAATTAATGATGTGCAAAAACTTCAATGATTGACCAGATAGCAGATGAGGTTGAAACTTAAATTAAGCCAACCCAAAAGAGTAATTACACTGCCTTTCCATGAATTGGCATATTCGTAGTTTCGTTATGTCAGCTTACTATAACGTTGAACATTCAGACGAAACCACAGCGTTAGTGATTGGTCTTTACAGGTGCTTAATCTTTTGTAATCATGATTTAGTTTGTTTGTTTGTTTGTTGGTTGATTTGTTTGCATGATTAGGATCTTTAACGTTTTAAGTGATATCGCTACGATTTTTGCAGTGAAGCAGTTTATGATGATGTCTAGCACCGGTACATCATGCCGCAAACATGTAGCATGATCTCCCACCCAGTCCTAACAATAACCGATAATGCTGAGCGTCAAACGAGGCAGCTGTTAGTACCAATATTGTAAGTCTTTGGTATGGCTCGGCCGGGTATTGAACCCACACCATCCCGCTGCCGCGACGGACGCTCTAACCACCATGTCACCGGGGCGGTTTAATCATGTGTTATTAATATTGTTTGAGTCATGCCATTGATTGTAATAATGTGTATATGTTTAAGTAGATTGATATTTGCTTTGCATGTAGTAATATTGTTTTAAACACTTCAGTTAGTGCCTTTATGCATCAACATACTTTTATGATGTTCCATTAGTTTTATTGAGTGTTGTAAATATTAAACAACACAATCAACAAATCTACTAAAATGTAAACTTTGACAAGTACTTCAAGAAACTTAAATAACCAAAGATATATCACTTTAAGATAGCACGACAATTCAGCTCAATGACAAAACAATGATCGTTCAATATATTATTAGCATTAGGGTGTTATTTTATCTACTTTTTGACGCTAATTCACCTGCATTTAAACATTTAGCTGACTTCAGCAACACACACACACACACACACACACACACATATATATATATATATATATATATATATATATATATATATATATATATATATATATATATATATATATATATATATGCCACATCTGTTAACTTCATCTTCATCTGTAAATATCAAATGTCGTTTCAAATTAAATATGTCAAACAATCATTGATGGAATCATACCCCTCAAGCATCTATACTGAATATCATTTGTCAGTCACTTCACGTTTGTTTGTTTGTAAGCATCTATTTATCGTATCATGTATACACGTACCTCATTGTCCTGACAGAATTTTATTTTTCGGCAAACTGATGGATGGACGACTTGATCATTTTCCCCGCAAGAATAACATCGATTGATCTGATTACTCACTACAATGAAGAAATGAACGTTAACATACCAACGTTGGTTTAATGAATGCACTGCGACATATTTACGTTTAAATATAGTTTTTGTAATTCAAAATTTCAAATTCGCCTGCAGAATGCGTCTTATTCAATAAATTAAAATTCTCTTGGACTCTCTCACCTCAGTTCTCATCCTGTTTCTTCTCTATGTTTCATGGTCTAACTTGCCATATGAAGGTCACGCTGTCTTCCTATGTACTGTATCGTTTATTCAAGCTTTTGGAATACGATTATATAAATCAGGTGTACAAGGGTTTCATAGTTTTCGTCTTCAAAACATTCTTACTTGGAACTCATATAAATAACAGATTTTCATGAAAAATGTCGTTAATATTTGTATTTATAAGTGTAATTTCCACTACAAATTGCCTGATTTTCCTAATTTCATTCGATATATTAAACTTACAATAGTTTTCATACAATTACAATATATTTGAAATAGAATAACCTAACTTTATAAGCTAGTCATATAAATCTTCTTTCTATAACCGAAATCAATATGTTTTTAGGAGATAATCTTTGTTCGCATCAACCCGTCTTGTTTAATCTTCATCTCCTTTTATCTCTTTCAGTTAACTAACTGGAATGCCAGTATTGTTGCTTTTCAGATCTAATATCAATATCCTTATACTGAGATAGCTAATATTATATCTTTTAGAAATCAGTACTTAATGGTATATGCATGGTTAATATCCAATAATATCAATTTAACTGGAATGGATTTATAATTGGCTTTTGTAATTTTAAGTACATGTCAAATACTTTTGATTGTTCTTTTTTTGAAATATAAATAATATGTATGCCATCACACATGTGATGTGTGTTAATACTGGTTTAATCCTTCAATCCAGCGATGAGAAGAAGACGCCTGGCATTTAGAAAGAAATATGTTAAAAAATAAAATCTCAATCCGGAAAAAAACTTACCATAATATGCCTGCGTGTAATAGCGCTTTTCGCATTTATTGACATTATTGCCTTGTTAATGTTTAGTAACCACAAGAAGCAGTGTTTGTGCTTAAAAAAACTACTTTATATGTTGAAAACAATTGGAATCTGCTTGGAGATGAGAGATGTAATTGTAACAACATTAAAGAGTTGCGTCTGCTAAATACAGTTGAAATATTTATAGTATTATCATACCTTACGTTCACGTTTGTCTTTATAACTCCGAATATTAAGTTAAACGTTTTATGGGAGAACGTACGTAAAGAATGCACACTCTTATTGGATACACCCTAAATAAACAAATATCACTATATATACTTACATTGAGACCCAACTGATGCAAAACCACTCGCAAGGAAAATACCTAATAAAAGTATTATATAAATACAGAAGAAAGATACATACAAAAGAAGTTACACGTATGCATACATACGCAACAAACTTTCTTATATTCGGTACTACATGGAAACGAGAAATATCAATATACATGTTAGGTACAGACGTATGCATGCATTCATGTATACAGCAATGTATGTATGTATGTATGGATGTATGTATGTATGTATGTATGTATGGATGTATGGATGGATGGATGGATGGATGGATGGATGGATGTATGTATGTATGTATGTATGTATGTATGTATATATGCATGCATGCATATATGTATGTTTGTGTGTATGATTGTATGTCATGTATGTATGTATAAACATATTTTCTTTTTCGAATATGAGATTGTCTATATTTTAATCGTTTTGATTGGAATGCTTAAGGATGATTTAGTTAGTTGTGAGAAACAAGATTACTTAAGTGTTGTCACCAACGTTTTACACTAATCGTATCACATAAAGTTATCAAAATACTTATCAAAATACCATTCTTGTTTTAGACCCCAATGATTTATCGTTCAAATTGTCAGAACACAAATATAAATATGATCACATCATACATCTTTGTTTCATATTTTCTTACAAAACTACTGTTTTGCAAAACAATCGTTTCTGTTTCATTAGTTAACACAATTTTTGCCATCTTATCGTGATCATTAAACTAGTGTGAAGAATTAGAGCACATTCTAAAAGATGGCAAGGCAATAGCAAATGATACATACCAGAAACCATTGGATATAGACAATAATGGTTGTGTAATGGTCTTAAGTGTTCGTCCTCTAAATACAAAATAAGATAACTAAAACAACGACATTATAGTCATAGAACACGCCTGTACTGCAAAAAAGATGGTTCGTTTTAAGATCATAACATAACAAAATGCTAGAACACAACGATAGGAGACATTCTGGGCTAAATCTTGAAACCAGAGTGTTATATAAAAAAAATACTCTGGCTGATAAATGAGTGGGAACAGGGTTTCGAAATCTGGGTCTTTTTTATTAGATAAAAGGAATCCAAAAAGGGTTTCTATATTAACGTTTTGGTCCGTTATTGTTATATAATAGAGAGATTAACCCTGAACATTATTCGGAGGATAAATAAATGAAACAGAACTAAGTCTGTTTTCATAATCCGAAATGTGAGAGCATCGCGAATAAAATTTCATTTCGGAATAGGATATTACGGAGTTTGGGACACTATTGCATTTTCCAACTTGTCCAGTTTCTTAACGGATTCAAGCCTGAGTTATTGGTGGCCAGGATACATCTACAAAGAATCAAGTGCTTCTTTATTTTGGGACGGAAACAACTTTATTAACTATATATTAAGTGCTGGTGATTTCCACCTCTCCCAAAAAGGCTTTGATAATGAGTTCGTACAAAAAATACAGAAAATGATTACAAATGCAAAAGTAAACATAGGGCCTGGTTATTGTATTAGAAGTGGACTTATAACAGCAGTCCAACAGTTCAACCCGTCAGGTCGATTAGGCATGAATATATTTATCAAAATCAAAATAACTAAAATGTTCGTACAGATATTTACGTTTACGTATGACAAATATCGTCCTTGAGTTGAAATATTCATATCTTTAGATAGTATCATTGATACTATTTAAACAACAATAAGCCCAACGAAAAATACATGTCACATTGGGGGAAGCTAACGGAATACCAATGTGACCTCGACAAATAAGACGAGTACTGAACAAGTGAATCTGATTTATGGATTATAAGGTCGTCATGGAATGATTTTCACCTTTCTGTACTCAAAATCACCAATAAAGATATTTATGGTGTTACGTAAATTTGATTCAACCCATTTGTTTTTCTTTTCGGGAAAATATTTGTGCTAAATAAATTGTTTATTAAGTTTTACAAGCTTTTTATTTTCACTCTTTCTATGTTACTCTTTATTCGAGCCTAAGAACGTGACATAGAAATTGGTGGCCTTGTCCGAGATTGGGATCAATTGGAATTTGGCTAGAATTTTTGTTAGAAAACTTTAGTTTTAAATTTGAATTTCTATAGTTTTTGAATTTTTTTTAAAAATCTTTATTGAGATTGAGAGGCTTGTATTAAAATGACATCTAAATTAGAAATATTTCTTTCTAATCCGATTCAGGAGCAATTAGATCTTTTGAAAAAAAGACGAGTTGATTCAAATTGCCAGAAAATAGGATCTTCCTTAACTCAATGCTTCTTTGACGAAACAAGATATCAAAAAGGTTTTGGTCCAATACTTGGTAGATAAGAATGTTTTGGAAGAAAAGTGCTTTGATTTCGGTCAGTAAGTCTGCATCAGACTCTGACATTAAAATAAAGAAATTGGAATTAAAATTCAAGATGGAATTAGAGTTGAAGAAGCTTGAATTTCAGGAAAGGGAGAAAGAAAAACAATTACAATATGACAAAGAGGAGAAAGAAATACAATTACAATATGAAAAAGAGGATAGAGAGACACGAAAGGGAGAACGAAAGGCAATAACAATGTGACAAAGAGGAGTAAGAAAGACAATTTGAATTACAAAATGAGCAGATACACATTCGGTTACAAGAAAAAATAAATTGATAAAGAGAGATAGAAGGAAGAATGAAAAATGAAAGAAATTGAGCTGGCAAGTGAAAAACACCTTCATACTTCAAATTCAAATTTAAGTTTTGATTTAGCGAGGAATATTAGATTAGTGCCCACTTTCAGAGAAAAAGATGCAGACAAATACTTCACTCGTTTTGATAAAGTTGCAGAACATTTAAGGTGGCCAAGGGAGCATTGGACTCAGTTATTGCAATGTGTACTCACTGGTAAGGCTAGTGATATTTACACTTCACTGTCTGTTCACAAAATCGATGACTATGATGTGGTTAAAGAATGCATTCTAATGGGTTTTGCTTTAGTCCTTGTAGCTTATCGGTAAAATTTCAGAAATTACAGAAAATAAGCTGGACAAACTCATGAAGAATTTGCCAGAGAAAAAGAGCAGTTGTTTGATAGATAGTGCTTAGCCAAGAAAGTCGAACAATATTATCAAAATCTAAAGCAAATTATGTTAAGTGAAGAGTTCAAAAACTGTGTTCATAGTGACGTTAAGTCTTATCTTGATGAGCATAGGATTGAAAACTTGGAGAATGCTGCTCGAGCTGCTAACGAATATTCTTTGACACATAAAGTTCCTTTTGTTAACAAGACTTCTACTCAACAGTCTTACGACAGAAATGTATTTCAGCCTAATACCAGCCCTTTTAAAACTCAAACTAGCACAACATTCAAAAATCAAACTTCAGAGAAGCTTGATTCTAGATCCTTGAATCCAAGTGTACCTATTGCAAGAAAAAAGGATACGTTTATTCTGATTGCTACAAATTGAAAAATAAGCATCAGAATCAAGACAGACCTCTTCCAAATGCTCTTATTTCTAGAGGTCGAGGTCACGGTCATGTATTGAAATCAATACATTTGTTGGGTCTAATAAATCCCAGTCTGATTTTATTGGTGAGAATTATGAACCTTTCATATCGAAGGGTTCTATATCACTCTTGGGTGATTCAGCCAATCCCACCCCTATTAAAATTTTAAGGGACACAGGAGCTTAGCAGATTCTTTTATTGTCAGGAACTTTGCCTTTTTCTGAGAAGTCTTCTTCTAATGAAAGTGTTCTTATTCAGGGAGTAGAGTAGGTCTTTGTTAATGTTCTTCTCCATTGTGTAAATGTGTCATCAGACTTGGTATCAGGACCTGTGACAGTCGGAATAGTCTCGGTTTACCCGTTGAGGGCATTCATTTATTGCTAGGCAACGACTTAGCTGGAGACAAGGTTGTGGTTAATCCACTTGTAACTGACAAGTCTGATTTGGATCAGAACGTTGATCCAATTGAAAAAGAATTCCCTGATATATTTCAAGCATGTGCAGTTACCAGAGCTATGACAAATAAGCTCTTGAGAATGATGTTGATGAGGCAGTATTCCTTTAGCTGACACGTGTATAGGTCAGGCTTTTAATGAGGTTACTTTTACTCCTTGTTTGATCAATCAGAAGGTATTGATCATAGTGATCCTCTTTTAACAACTCATTCTCTAAAGTCTAATCAGAGTGATAAACGACAATTACTTGTCGTCGAACAGGAAAAGGATCCTGAGATCTCTTTTTTGTTTCAAAGGTCCATAAGTGAGACTAAAGCCACTGAAGATCCTATCATTATTTCATTAAAAATGGAATTTGTATGAGAAAATGGAGACCTCCCGAAGTACCTGTGGTGATGAGTGGTCGGTGAACTATCAAATAGTAGTTCCAAAACCTTACAGACAGGAAATACTTAATCTGGCCCATGAAACTCCTTTCGCCGGTCATTTAGGGATTAATGAAACTTATCACAAGATCTTGACTCACTTCTATTGGCCAAAAATCAAAAGTGATGTTGCCAAATACTGTAGATCTTGTCATACTTGTCAAATGGTAGGAAAACCAAATCAGAAGATACCTAAAGCTCATCTACAACCTATTCCTGCCTTTGAGGAACCATTTAGTAGAATTTTGGTAGATTGTGTAGGTCCCTTACCCAAGACCAAGTCAGGTAAGCTGTCAGCTGTTCCGTTGAAGAATATAAAATGTAAAACAATAGTAAAAGCTTTGATAAAGTTTCTTACTCAGTATGGCATTCCCAAATCTGTTCAGTCTGATCAAGGTTCAAACTTCATGTGTGGAATTTTTGAACAAATTATGCATGAATTGGGCATTCAGCAATTCAAATCTTCTGCCTATCACCCTGAGAGCCAAGGGGCATTAGAAAGATTCCATCAGACTTTGAAAAATATGATCTGATCATATTGTTTTGATACAAATAAAGATTGGGATGAAGGCATTCATTTACTATTGTTTGCTGTTAGAGAATCAGTTCAAGAATCTTTAGGCTTCAGTCCCTTTCAACTGGTTTATGGAAACACTGTGCGTGGATTATTGAAGTTATTGAAAGAGAAACTTGTCTCTAATAAAGATACTGAGATCAATCTTCTTGATTATGTTTCCGATTTTAGATACAACAAGCAAAGGCTTGTGAGGTCGCAAGAGCAAATCTGCACTCTGCTCAATCTAAAATGAAATCAAGATATGATAAAAATTGAAGGAAAGGCGTTTTCAGCCTGGTGATAGAGTGCTGGCTCTCTTGCCAATGTCACAAAATCCTCTTCAGGCCAAATATTATGGTCCCGACACAGTTGATTGGAAAATTAATGATATAAATTACATCATAAATACTCCTGGGAGGCGCAAACAAAAACAACTCTGCCATAAAAACATACTAAAAGAGTATATTGAAAGAGATAGCCATGTTAAACCTGTAATTGATTTAGATATACCTGTCCCACTCAGTGAAGGAATATCACCAGATTCTACTGATATTGAAATGACAAATCTTTGTAAATCAGAAATTATGAAAGATCTAGACCAGAAACTTTCACATTTGCAAGTGCAAGAAAAACATGAACTGAAACAGTTATTATTTGAATATGAGCACTTATTTCTAGATGTTCCTACAAGGACAAACAAAATTTTTTATGACGTTGAAATTGTAAATTCCAAACCTGTCAAACAATATCCATACAGGATGAATCCACTCAAACAGGAATACTTTAAAAAGGTAATTCAATATTTGCTGGAGAATGACTTTTGTCGAGCCCAGTAAAAGTGATTGGAGTTCACCATGCATACTTGTTCCAAAACCAGATAAAACTTTCCGTATGTGCACTGATTATAGGAAGGTAAACAGTGTGACAAAAAGAGATTCATTCCCATTACCAAGAATTGACAATTGTATTGATAAAATCGGGAATGCCAAGTATGTCACCAAATTTGACCTTCTGAAAGGATTTTGGAAGATTCCACTAATGGAAAGAGCAAAGGAAATTTCGGCATTTGTGACTCCAGATGGACTTTACCAATATAAACTATTGACGTTCGGGATGAAAGAGTCAACAAGTTCATTTCAACATCTCATGAATATGATCACCTCTGGTCTAGAAAATTGTGATGCCTATATAGATGACGACATCATCTACAACGACACCTGGATAGAACATCTAGCAACAATTCGAAATATTTTTGACAGACTCACTGATGCATGTTTGACAGTTAATTTATCTAAAAGTGAGTTCTTCCGTGCTAGTGTGACTTTCTTATGACATATTGTGGGACATGGACAATTTAAACCAATATATGCTAAGGTTGAGGCTATTTCTAAATTCCCTGTGCATGAAAATAGAAAGCAACTGATGCGATTTTTAGATATGGCCGGATGCTATCGGAAATTTTATTCCAATTTTTCTATACTTGCTGAACCCTGACAAATTTATTAAAGAAGAAGAACAAGTTCTTTTGGACTGAAAAATGTCAGGAGTCTTTTGACAAGTTAAAAGCCATACTTGAAACATGACCAGTTCTTGCAGCTCCAAATATCAGTCAGTCTTTCAAATTATCTGTCGATGTAAGCGATGTTGATGTTGGAGCAGTTTTATTTCAAGAAGACAAAAATGGTATTTAACATCCAGTGTGCTATTTTTCAAAGAAATTAAATAAACACCAGAGAAATTATTCAACTATCGAGAAGGAATGTTTGGCACTGATTTTGGCTTTACAACATTTTGAAGTTTATCTTAATTCAGCTCCTTCTTCGATTATTGTTTTTAGTAACCACAACCCGATTACTTTCATTGGCAAGATGAAAAATAAAAATCAACGATTACTAAGGTGGAATTTGTTATTGCAGGAATATAATCTTTACATCCGGCACATCAAGGGAAAAGATAATTTAATAGCAGACGCACTTTCCCGTGTATAAAAATATATTATATCATATACACTGTGTAATTTATACGAGTTCTTTTAAACTCAGGTGTAAATTGGTTTGTGGTAAAAAGAAAGTTTAATCATATAAACCTTTCCTTTTCTTTTATGGGGTAAGGTGTTACGTATATTTGATTTAAGTCATTTATTTTTTTAATTGTTTGTTTATCAGATTCAATTTGACATTTTAATCTTTAAAAATGATTGGTTGATTCCATGGACATTATCGAGCTTTGTTATAAACATCTTTCTATTTTTAGTTGGGTCATACGGTGTGTACGAGATTTTTTGAACGTAAATTTGTTCTAAAAGATTCTAGAAGATCATGTGACCCCCTCCTTGTTTACGTAAAAACAGGTATATAAATTATGTTTTGGAGCGAACTATTTAGTAGACGTTGGGATGTTAGAATATTACGTTGTGTCGTTTTGAGTTATTTTAAATTACCTTCTATTGGAAATTATTTCAATTCCTTTGGATCAAGAGGATTTATATTGTTATTTATCTGAAAAATAATTGTGCTCATTGAATTTCATAAGACCAGAACTGACTTCATCACGTGACATCGTCTTCCATCTTGGATGCTTCACCAAGATTCGAACTTGAAATTATTAGGACATTTTATTACCAGGACGTTTGCAATTTCACTAGTGGTTAATATTTTGAATTATTTTTGGATTAATTTTGGAATTGATTCTTAAAACCGTCAGTTTTTTTTTATTCTCTTGAAAATATTTGTGCTAAATAAAATGTTTATTAAGTTTTTACACGCTTGTTATTTTCACTCTTTCTATGTTACTGTTTATTCAATCATAACCACGTAAGAATTGATAAACGTTAATAACACTCAATTAATAGATTGCAAATGTTGATGTTCGGACAGCTGTGTGGATGCAAGGCTTTTGATCCTCACTCTGCATGGAAACTGAGTCAATTAAATTGACAAATTGAATGCAGCTATATCCAGGTTGTCGCTTTTTTGTGGGCCAATGCATGAATTTGATTTGAACTTAATATTTAAACAAGCTCATCCACATAATATTCAATTGTTGAACGCGTTCATATCAGGCACTATCTAGACGACTAACCATAATATCGCCGACCCATGGAACCCCTTCTAAGATAAACCCGGGTCATTCATCAGTCCCATCACGTTTGTCTGCGAGCACGCGCATATGTCTACCATAAAGATGATCGGTCACTCAAGAACAAATGTTAGAGAACACCAACAGCCCAGATCTTATCAAATGTAGAACTGATTCACGATATAAAGACCGTCACAATACATGCCAGCTGTGAGATATATACCGCATGATCATCACTAGTGCGATAAATGCTAATGGACAGAAGTGAGGCTCTTTATTGCATCCGCCTATTACAACATCTGGAGTTATTTACAGTGGGTGGAGGCTGATCAGATGTTTGGCGCCATTGCCTTGGCCTGGATATACGCTGACTTTTAATGTCTTGAGAAAACATACTTTGAGTCAGAGTTTGACATATCGTCACTCAACGAGGTTTTCCAGACCAATTAAATATTACAGCGCACGACTAGGCTGGATTTCACAATGCTGGATGTGATTAACCTAACTTGGTGGATGAACCCATTGCGAGAAAGGTCACCCAGGATGCCCTTTTGTTGATGCGAATCTACAAGCGTTGACGGAATAGATGCCCAAGCGACCAGCGTCCACCAAGAGTGGATTCTTCGACTAAAGGTGATGGTGTCACTCCATTGGTCATCAAGTTCCGTATGGTAGTTAGATATGTTTAAGACTGATGAAAATTCCTTGGCCAGCGTGACATATGATAGCTCGATAAGTCATCTTTGTGATGTGTAATAAACTGTCTATTTTCCTTTTACGGGAAAGATTCAAGGTCATACAGAATAGAAATAAAACATATATCCGAATGCTCTTTTCCTTTAGCGGAATTGCCGTTGAGTGGTTTGATGGATATCGCTAAATTGTATAACGCTTGTATCATGGAACTTTTTTTTCTCTTTCTGACTGCTGTAGTATAGCTCAGGCCGTAATTGAAAATAGATGTGCGTTTGGAAAGTCTCACGTATTGTTGAGGTGTGCATTCCTGGCTATTCATTGGTATAAATTCTATATTTCCTACTCCAATAACACACTGTCATCCTCAGTTTATAAACTTTTGTCGTTATAAACGAAACTCACCCTTTAAATAGTTATATTAAAATTCTTACATCAGTGATCCAGTTCAGCGAGGCCGGTATAGATGAAACAATTGATGCGGTATACTTTATTAAGTGGAGAGATAAAGCGTTTTCCCCAAGGTATATATGTTAATCCAATACAGGCAGACGTTCCGTGTGGTAGGATTAGAGGGGCAATTGCATATTCACTTGTTTGTGGGTGGACTTTGCAGTCACTTTAATAACCTTTGACATACCTCTGCGTAAACTCTCTAGACGATAGATGCACATCGAGATCAGTGAGCATATGTATCTTGTATTGTTAGCAAGGTCAACCAGCTCATTCAATAGGTGATAACTGAGTTGGAGGTCTGCGTTATTCTAACGTTTTCAAAGGCATTCGCCGGAAGGTGCATTTCGAGATAATGCCACATTTTCTCCATGTCAATGGTTTTCCCAGGTAAGTCGATTCACTTTTTCATCCAAGGCAGTTCCTTAAAACGTGACTCGGGAGTGGTCAAATCATTATTTAGTGGGGAAAACTGGACAGGATTGTTAATTTTAGTATATTGGCTAAATCAACCTTACGGCACAGGCAAATGCAATGGGCAGATTCCCCTGCCACATAAATTACGTCCCTTGGTATCCCGTCTATTTTATTTATGTGCTCAATACGATAGTGCGGATAGCAAGAGTATCCATTGTTCAGTATGCTGATACGGATATACAACATTTGCCAAATCGTGATCAATATACAGACGATGATACAAAACTCTTTCCAATCTATTTAGTTGCAACGCGATTCATAAAAGAAACATACAGCCCTCTATGAACTGGAGCTTAGATAATATGAAACTCATGACATAATCAATGTTCCTAGGTATGTTGCTTAGGGTGTCATTGGATCTGACAATTGTTTGGTGTGAAAAGGGCAATATTTTTCCAAGCTTAAATATCAATTAAAGATCGCAAAAACCATAAACGTTGCTGCCATAAAATATATGCTCAACGAAAAGATGTTAAATGAACCTTAACGTTGTTTAATTGCAATTATATTCCATTCATTCTTATTCATAAGCTTGAACAGGTTTCTTGTTTCATTACGGGTTAATTGGTCTTCGTTCCTGGTTATTTATTTTGATATTCTGAAAGAAGTACACACATCCGTATATACATATAATTTAGTTATATTGATCTGTTTTGATTTATTTAACCGAATGTATATTTATATATACTCGTTTGTGTAGGGTTGTGCTTTATAGGTTCGCACGCATTTCGGAGTACGTTAGTACATATGCATGCATGTATATATGTATCTATATATGCGTGTTTATATATACATGGATGGATGTAAATTGAATGACGGCTTCATTTATTTTTCTTCTGTTGTGTTGTTATTCAGCTAATGTTTAATGTGTCAGGTTTCCATGTAAATAATACTTACAGCAAATCAGTAGGGTAGTCGACATTGCTTCGCTTGAAAGAACAAAAATATATTTTTAAAAATCAAATATTGGCAACAATTATTTAAGACAAACAACCTAACCATTACATTGCGTAACGTATCCCTCAAAAGCCTTTTTATCTGTCACCTAATTTCACACCTACTGTTTAAGAGCATCAGCTGAAACACATAAGCAGGCAGATGATATGGGATGACATATATAATAAAATATTTCCACTTGACCTGATACCCTAGACCGAAACAATAAAAACGGACGCATTATAATTACAGGCGAAGTATCGTCTTGTTGGTCCATAGGGTATAATATTACCCTACGATATACTGCCTGTACGCGTCTAAAGCATACACGAAACAAAATATTAATTTCTTAAAATGTATTTGGGACAGATACGCACACATTCGTATAAACATATGCATATATATATATATATATATATATATATATATATATATATACATATATATATATATATATATATATATATATATATATATATATATATATATATATATATATATATATATATATATATATATATATATATATATTCATGTGCTTGTGTTCATATTTTTCGCACCAAAAGTGTTCGATGTCCAACCAAGTCGCGTAAACCTTCCATTAGACTAACCAATCCTAACTCAACTCTCTTCTTGATGAGGGAGGCAACTGCTAGGTCGAATTTGTAAATCCACGACCTCTCGCATCCAAGGTAAACGCTCTAACCACATATAATACGTAAAGAACTACATTTTCTGGAGACATACTGTGAAGGGGTTTGCAGAGTTTATTTAGACTATGCTATTGTTTTTGTATTAGTATTTAAGCCAACATTGACCGCATATGAAAGTGAGTTTTTGTATCAGATAACTCAATTATATGTATAGAATGTACGCTCGATATTGGACATACTAATCGGGGAAAGTATATTTAAGTAACAGGAAAATAGGCAAGCTTCGTTTCTTTTTAATCAAATTCATTCACAACTCCTTGTATATATTGCTCCCGAAATTGATATTAGTATCCTTCTTCTGACCTAGTCTCAATTCAGATATTCGTCCGAGCACAGATAACAAGGAATTTACCAAGGAAATGTCACTAAAATCAGATTCCTCTTTCAAATCCATGGTATTCAACATTATGTTTGGTGTAAGACAATATCAAATATAAAATACACTTATATATTTGAAATTATTAGAGCCGTGATTTAATATTTAGTTTGACAATTGGCAAGGAAGGAAACGTTTTGTGCTGATAATTCCTTTATCAATTGTGATCCCAATGTTTGTAGAAATTGAAATTTATGAAATAATTCAATAGCGTGCATCAATGCATATAATACATTTTTTTGTATAGTATGGCTATCGATGTGTTGCCATTACAATTAGGTAATTTACTTAGTATTTGGAATTAGTGGACCTGAGGTAATAGGGCTCGGAATGCCTGATCAATTCATGCCAAAATGAACGAAGGACCAATTTGTATTACTATTTTCATTATACAGTATACCTAAAATAAACTGTTATGTTATCTTCTATTAATAATATAATGCAACCTTTACAATTATTACTAATATAAACTGTTATGTTATCTTATATTAATAATATAATGCAACCATTACAATTTTGACTATGTTTTATAGACTAAGAATGAGAGACACCACTAAACTATCTCGGGACATTCTCATTCATCAGTGAACTTCGCTGTCTGTCAATGAGCACGGACTGTTATCCAAAGAAACACAACGAAAGTTTACTATTTTTAATGGATCTTAAAAGATACTTAAATAATATATTTCTTTCATTCGTTAATTTATTCTAACTCTTGATCTGAACTAATATTGTTATCGAGAAGCAAGTATAAACATAGTCTGTATAAATCGATCTGAAATCGTACTTGAAGCTAATAATTAGTACCATATTAGTTATATAATACTACAATATAAAATAGCATCTACACGTTATTAGACCTAATTAATTATGTCATCAATATGGTTATTTTATTCTGATCCTGTCGGACGTTTCAGCAATGTTCAAGCAAGTTCAATCCAGCAGCTTTTAGGTATTTGTTAATTGTGTAATCAATGTGAACATATACATTGTACACCCTGTCGATTCCACAAAGTCCTTTTTCATCATTCTGGTGTTTGCAGAATCATTGGTTCTGATTTTGTAACATGGGACAAATAATCGATAGATTCATAACACGCTTCGGCTCGTTTTGCACCAGTTATTACACTGTTATTATTCAGAGTTTTTTGTTATGTCCATTATTTCCCCGGCCAACACAATTCCGTTTGTTCCATTCTTGGTGCACATAATGATATTTGCCGTGTGATTTGTAAATTTTATATATAGCAGTTATTAAAGAGAAAGACAACATTTATCCAATTATGTATCAAGATTCACAATAATCTAACACTAACAACATTTTCAATCACAAAATATGTGTAAAAAGCAAACATAATAATAATAATAATAATAATAATAATAATAATAATAATAATAATAATAATAATAATAATAATAATGAAGAATTTGGATAGCGCCTAATCTTTCGAAGCTCTAAGCACTTTACACCATCAATAATGATATAATATACTGAATAAGAATGATAAAATTAATACCCCCAGAATGTGTCGAAAATATGGTTTATTAACACTTTATTCAACATTAACTCACCTACTCATGCCTGAAATTCCTTTGAGACGTCTTAAGATATTGTGATAACTAAGCTCAGGCTGCCTAATCCAGTCTTTACATGCTAGATAGACAAACCCCTGACTCACCGAGGGTTTAAGACCCGTCGGCTACCCTCAGCCTGGTTAAGGCGGTCAGTAGAGGCCGTTTTCCGGAATGTGGTCTCTGCTCATACCATATGTTTTTGGAGCCACAGGTACGAGTTGAGTGCCAAGTGCGGAACGAATGTGTGCCAGCTACCCCTGAAGGCGTACGACTGCTTACCGAAGGAGTACGACTGCTTAGCCAGCCAATGGCGATACCCCTTCGCAGGACACACAACACACATCATACTAATTTGATCTATTGCTCTAACACACAATGTTATTGGCTGTATGATTTATAACCTTGTATATATTTATTTGTTTACGATCAAAAATAAATCAGACTGATATATGAAGCATCACAATGCAAATGAGAGCGTTATTGTTTACATTTACAAGCGAATCAATTTTCCAACGGAAGACAAATTTTCCTTTTTATTGATAAATGTATATAGCGTTATTTATTTAAATAAAATAAATGTATCGTGCAGAGAATAGTATATTTAAATGATGACGTAGCAAACATGACCTGGCAGTGCTTGTGCTTATCAGTTCATGTCAACCTTCAACAAATGAAATTAGCCAACAAAAAGAAACGCGCTAGGTGATTGTTTCCCTTTAAAACAGTCTTTCACATGTTCCATCACATATCGTTTTCATTTCCGAAGAGCAGTTAGGAATAATAAATAAGTATACCTGTTGAAACCATATACAGAATAATACTAATAAGTATTTAAAGCCAAACATATGCCAATATGGTATGACACTGGATATCTTGCGATGTTTCTTGACAATTTAAGTTGTTGCTATTTGTACAGGAACACTAATGGTAGACATCATCAGAATTTTCATCAAACATTCAAACTGCATCGTGCAATAAAAAGGAAAAATCTATGAAAGTTTATCTCTCAGTGAAAGTTCATTTTTGTTTAAATCATGAGAGTTTTAATGTTTATTGTTTTCTATGCCCTTAATATTCGAAATTTAGAGTTTTCTTCTCTAAGTTGTAGTTTTATGGAAAATGAGATATTAACTTTATAAGTGAATTTTTATTCTTCTCGAACAGTTTCCAAAGTCCATGTAAGATTCTCTGCTTGAGCATGTCTGGCGTTGACTATTTAGAGTCTGATGTGAAACTGATTATCTGTTCTATGTAGGACGTTAGTTTGAAACGCGATGTAAGTGTCACTATGGTTATCTTAACATAGGTAACGCGTGACTTGTTAGAGCTAGGAGTAGACATTGAATATGCTTTAAAAAAACAATGAACCAAATTATAAAACTGGACAAAAACTGTATTCAAGCAACATTTTGCCATCCTCTGACTCAGCTACTCGTGCTTTAATTTCCATGGAGTAATATTATCATATTGTTGATACATACTATTTATAGACATCACTTTGTGCGCGAGCTCATGTATTGGCCAACCTAAGATGATGACGTTATCTAGCACGCGACAACAAAACATTATACAGGTAAACTAGACACAGCATAAATTGGATCTTCATGTTATAGGTAAAACTACACTGCCTCTAACAAATGAAACTTTATAAAAATATTGCCGTCGCATTCATCAATGCCCACGATATGCAATTTATGTATTATGACTATTGTTGTGTTGCCAATAGGAATAGGATGTTAGGTGCTATTATTACTATTATATTGTTTCCTCACAGTAAAGTTTGTTCACGGCTTTGTTTCTTGTTTTCTTTGTGTAATTATTCTTCTCTTTGCGGCATTGAGAAAGTAATTGGTATTTACTGAAAGCCGTTTGGCCGGTTTCACTGAAATTTTGCGCTGCAGCTATACGGTTTGTCAGTCATATCAATATATCCAGCATCCCGTTTTCTCGCATAATATATCTATTCTGTTTGTGATGGGTAACTTTCATATATTGTTATGCTTAAAGACAAAGAGAGGAACAAAGTGATTATATAAAGCGACATGGTGCAGACTAGTGCAGTATTGACAACATATTCAAGCGTAAGCTATATGCAAGCTACACACAAATCAATTATCAACATTAGCACGGAGTGTTAAATCTCTCTTTAGTTTATTGTCTGTAAGACCATATAATAACATTTAATTCATTTACTCATAACGTCGGAAAGAAGGTTGTCCGATTTCAATAATGATCAGGACTTGTCGCGTACAAAACAATGAATTAGTGTTGTTGTAATATTTTAATTAAAACATCTTTTCTTTTTATTTACAGAACTGATGTAATTTTCGAATGAAAATATCGCGTTTTTAGTAGTATTCCTGACTTTGACCAATCTGGGGAAACTGAGCATTTTCCTGTAATGCTCTTATCGTGGAAAATACCGAGAATTCAATTTAAAGCGCAAATTTCAGATTTAATTGTAAATTTGGAATCATTAAGCTTATTTTGCCACCAGTTGGTACTTGAAGTTTCGAATCTTCTTTTCTTCTAAAGCAGGAACGTTGTATGGATTGTTTGATTGTTTGATTGTTTAAGATTCGTATCGGATTTATTCTTTCTATTTTAAAGAAAAAAAGGAAAAGTAAAAGAAACAGAAAATGCCTATAACCAATGTAGAAATCTGCTATTAAAATACTTACATAAGAATGGCTTCAGTCAACCAGAGTCTAAGCCGAAACTGTCTACTCTTCCTTGTAGTATACTAATCTTAAATTTAGCGATATGTGTCCATATGGTTATATTCACATAGGTAGCTCGTGACTGATAACCGTGGCTTTTCGCGACTCCAAGGCTAGTAAGACCCCACAATTCGTGACGTACAATTAACTGAGTCTTGTTGGAATATTAAGGACATACTTACCGTTCTGGTGACCCAAGTGATAAAAGCGACCGCCTCGGATGCGGGAGTTCGCGGGTTCGAACCAGACTTTAAAATAGTACTAACCGATACCAGACTAGTTAGTCACCATTAAGAATTTAGTGTTAGGACGTTTTAGACAACATCATAAACTGCCTCACTGCTGTGAATGGTTGTTTGTGATTTGGATTTTTAACTTAGCTTTAACAACGTTTCAGTCATATCTAACTGGAAGCATTATTAACCCTGGTTTATAATAGCATACCATGTGAGGGCCAGGGTGTATATGTTATGTGATACTGATTAGGCCTAAGCCATTGAGGATAACTAGATCTGCCATCATAGTATGCGACGGCAGATCTAGGTCTTATGGAGTTCGCCGATGACTAAACTTTATACTCGAATTCACTTAATACCGACACAAATTTCGTAATAACAAGAAAATGTTCCGGGAAATGACGGATGTTTTGTTAGGAAATCGGTTCTACATTGCTCGCGTACTAAGCTTTCGTTATTTCATTGCTTGTTGTCTATGATTTTGTTATACTTTGCAACATTTTAAACGTATTTCTTGACTTTTTTAGGCTAGACGTTTTATCTTGATTTGTGCATGAAAGAATTGCACTTTGATGCAGAATCAATTCGGAAGATTTAAAAATGCGTGTCACCTATATATGTCAGTATACCTTTTTATACCATTTGATATATATATATATATATATATATATATATATATATATATATATATATATATATATATATATATATATATATTACTTTATGTGTGTCATAATTCTAAATTAGTTATGAAGTAACTTGACTGGCATGAACAGCAAGTTATATAGCATGAAATACATATCCAAACGAGATTTTGAACTTGCTCATGAACGTCATAAAGAGAGGAACAATCATACACATTGATATTTTGTTTATACCCTAAATGTTTCATATTATTGTGCACTCTGTAATACTTTCTAAATAATAATGGACATTGTTATCATTCCCACTGGCGAAGGATAACATTTCAAGCAATAAGATAACACATTCTTTTAAACAAACCGTGCTATTTTAAAACTCACTATGAGTCCGTCGATTATGTAATTACAGTCGGTCGGAGTGCATTTAATCTACAAGAACCATTTGTAAGAGTCAGTATATTGATTACGACATTCAACAAACAAATAGTACACTATATTAAATAGACCGATCTTTTTAAAATCTAATCTGCTAAACTAACAAACATTAAGACAAGCAAGATATTTTTTCTTGCAATAAATGTTTAAAATTCATGTTTGCTTTATTACTACGATTTAAGGTCCTATTATATCTAACTTATATTGGTGTTTTACTGTAGTCTATTGTGTCTATATAATCACCTACTTGTGGAACTGTCTTTTATTAGCTTAACTTCCATAGAAGCTACACGATCTTTGGTTTCGTGGTTGACTTTTCTTCTTAATTTGAGAACATTACAGGTGACACTACTATGCTTTATGTTGAGGTTATCAAGAATGCGGATACTGCAGTCACGTGATGCATTATTTTATATTTTTAATCTCTGTGACACAAAATGCATATAGCATGTCTCTGAGCATGAACATTGCTTTTTTTGCATCAGCTCCTCTATCCATGTTCTTATATGCAAACGACATATACCTTAATTTACCGACAAATACTGTGATGGCATAACATGATTTATCCTGTCCGATGATTTGTGTCTTTTTCAAAATTGATTGAAACTCTTGTGAATGAATCTCAGCAACTATTGGTAGTAATAATTGCTGTGATGTGGTCAGGTGTGTTGACTGTTACATATTCATGCCTACAACCTGTCATGAAATTCGCTTTGTAACCCGGCAACGTGGGCGATCCAGTCGTCGAACGAATCATTTATATCATTAATAAGGTATGAGATAACAAGTTCAATTATATGCTTCATTTTTACGTATATTCAGTCAGCGACAAACGTTTATTGTTTTACACACGTGTCCTTTCGACCGCCCGAAGAAGCTTCATGCGTATATATATATATATATATATATATATATATATATATATATATATATATATATATATCCCACAAACATTCGGAGACTTGAGACTTGAAATTATGTGTTTCAATAAAGGATTGATGGTTAATCTTTTCCATCGCAAATTATAATTTGGTATTTATGTCACATTAATATTTTCGGAAACTTGAAGCGCCAATATGTCAACAACTAGCTGTTACAACTGGAGTTTGAGATAGAGACACGTACATATTCTTATAACAGACGGCAACCTACATATTCTTGGTCGTGTCCCAGTCTTTAAAATTCTATATCCAAAAAAGCCTATATTAATCTAATAGTTGGATTATTTATAAATAAACACTAATTGTAATAACGTATTTAAAATATAAGATTGAAATAATATATTTATACTACTCACTGACTACAAGAATAATTGCAGGAGTAAACATTCAGACAGATAACAAGAATTTCACAATCCCAAAGGCAGAATACGTGTACCTTGGGATTCGTATATATATATATATATATATATATATATATATATATATATATATATATATATATATATATATATATAACATCTTGTTGGCTCATGGTAACGCAACGTCAACTCAGACTAAACAAAATAATATTTGAAACGAAACATATGTGTCACAAATATGCAAACTAACGCTTGGGTTTCACATTTAAATATAATAAGTGAATAGCTGGTATATATATATATATATATATATATATATATATATATATATATATATATATATATTCTTCTTGATTAAACGTACTTAAGGAATTATTATTATTAGTTCATTCACAAAATTCATCTTTGTTGAGGCAGAATGTTTTCTACTAAATTTATATTTAATGATATTCTGGTATATATATAGTTTTCAAATACACTAAAATAGGTACGTTATCTTTCTAAAACAGCATATGAATAAAGCCTTTTAAATATTGATTTGTCTACATAATAAGCAGATCGTTCAGATGTAAAGCAGCATAGTTTGGTTTCGTAGGTTATGTCTGACTTTTATGAAGTAATATACCATCTGGGATTCTAACACATAGATAATAAATTGACATTACATGTTATGTTTTCACACTATTTGTTTCGATTTCATTCACTGATGGTGAATAATAGTATCTTAGCTAATTAATAAAACAAATTAAGTTCATGAACTACATAATAATGAATACAAATTAAAATCATGACTACTGTTGCGTTACTTGGAGTTGTATCTGTGAAATCTAGTAATAAAAGTTCCATAACGCATTTTTCGAATTAAAACAGTGTATTCGTTTCATTCAATCGCCAACACATTATTGTTTTCAATTGATTAGAATAGAAAGAAGAAAAAACGTTACCGATTTTAGAGAAATTTGGGATAATTTCTCACTGGAAGTAACTGACCCTTGGATGGGTTAGGGCACATTGAATATGTATTCCCGATCATTTGAATATGCAGTTTGATCTGTCACGTGGGTTATATTGCGTCACAGACTCATAATATACCCTTTATATTGTACGTCAGGTGGAAACTGAGTCGTAAATTCATTTATATTCCTAATTCCTAATTCATTCTTTTCTCCTATTCTTATTTCGTATGGTGCAATTAGTATGCAGATGTGATTAATACTGTGTGATAGATAGATAGATAGATAGATAGATAGATAGATAGATAGATAGATAGATAGATAGATAGATAGATGGATGGATGGATGGATGGATGGATGGATGGATGGATGGATGGATAGGTAGGTAGGTAGGTGGATGGATGGATGGATGGATGGATGGATGGATGGATGGATGGATGGATAGGTAGGTAGGTAGGTAGGTAGATGGATGGATGGATGGATGGATGGATAGATAGATAGATAGATAGATAGATAGATAGAATGAGGGATGGAGGGTATTATTAGAAATTTGTTGGTTTCAGCGTACTATAAGCATCTGAAGAGAACTGTCTATCTCACTCTAAAGATAACGATATGAAGGACATTGTCTAACATTGAGTAATGATAAATGTGTAAAGATAATTCTCTATGTTTAAGGATAACAGTGTGAAAAACATTGTCTATATTTGTTTACATTTAACAGTTTGAAGAGAATCGTCTATCCTAGTGTAAAGATAACCGTCTGATGTGAATTGTCTACCACAGTGTAAAAAAAATGTCTGATGGGAATTGTATATCACGGTGTAAAGAAAACTGTCCGATGAGAATTGTCTATCACAGTGTAAAGATAAATGTCTGATGGGAATTGTATATCACGGTGTAAAGAAAACTGTCCGACTAGAATTGTCTATCACAGTGTAAAGATAACCGTCTGATGATAATTGTCTATCACAGTCTAAAGACTACCGTCTGATGAGCGTTGTCTATCACAGTGTAATGATAAATGTCTGATGACAATTGTATATCACAGTGGAACGAAAACCGTCACGATGAGAATTCTCTATCACAGTGTAAAGTTACCCGTCCAATGAACATTGTATACCACAGTGTAAAGATAACCGTCTGATGAGAATTTTATATCACAATGTAAAGATGACCGTCTGATGAGAAGTGTCTATCACAGTGAAAAGATAACCGTCCGATGAGAATTGTCCATCACAGTGTAAAGATACCCGTCTCGATGAGAATTGTATATCACAGTGTAAAGAAAACCGTCTGATGAGAATTATCTATCTCAGTGTAAAGATAACCGTCTGATGACAATTGTCTATCACAGTGCAAAGATAACCGTCTCGATGAGAATTGTCTATCACAGCGTAAAGTTAACCGTTTGATGATAATTTTATATCACAGTGTAAAGATGGCCGTCTGAAGAGAATTGTCTATCACAGTGAAAAGATATCCATCTGAAGAGAAATGTCTATCACTGTGTAAAGATAACCGTCTGATATGAAAATTGTATATTACAGTGTAAAGATAACCGTTTGAAGAGACATGTCTATCACAGTGTAAAGATAACCGTTTGAAGAGAATTCTCTATCCCAGTGTAAAGATGACCATCTGATGAGAATTGTCTATCACAGTGTAAAGATAACTGTCTGATGAGAATTATCTATTATTATTATTATTATTATTATTATTATTTGAAGTATTATTATTATTATTTGAAGTATTATTATTATTATTATTATTATTATTATTATTATTTGAAGTATTATTATTATTTGAAGTATTATTATTTTAAATATTATTAGTATTGTTTCTATCAAATATACGGCGACATATTTATAATTATATTTATATCTTATTTCTTACTTCGTATTAACCTCTTCTTACTCTGAACAGAAGACTTTCATGGTAATAGTGACATCGTTGTTTCTGACGTCGTATTAACTCTACCAGCTGACAATGCCTTAGCTCTGAACTGGAACTAAAGTTTCGATGTGTGAAATACTAAATGCCTCTTTTGATACACTCTGTGGTCAAGTTTGGTTTGAAATGTCCACGGAAAAATGTGTTTGTATTCCCAGTTACTTTTTCTGTTATGATAGTGCGTTAAGTTTTAATGTCTTCTTGTACTAACTAAAACATTAACATATTCATACGTTCGTTGTTAGTCTACATATGTGAGGAAGCTTTAACGTTTTATTGAATGAGGTTTAAATGTTACACGATGATGCGATTATGCAACATAATGGTTTCACGATTTGCAGTAGTTTTGTTGTTTAGATGATGTTTCATCTTCATTCAAGTCATTTCTTCTCATTTACAGTACATTACAAGTTGCATTTGAGCCATTTTTACGAATTCCGTGAATAAAAACTTCCATGTGTTGGTAGGGCAGGCATTTGTGTGGCGAAATAAAATATATCAACATAACTTAGTTTGAAATGTAGCAGCAGAGGGGGCAAATCAGATAACTTTTGGAGGCGTCAATTTGGCTAACTAATGCTTTCTCGAAATCGAAATAAAAAAGACGCCATGGTCGTTGTCGCACCCCCTCTGCTGCTATGGGGTTAAAAATTGTTGAAATTGTAAACGATTTAAACCGAATATTTTATCAAGTCCGACACGATATCTTGATCTAGAATCATGAAAATGTATCTTTACAAATCCATGTGGGATTGACTGAGCGTGACTAAAGAAATTTCTAAAGAGATTATAATCCATGTCGCCGTTGCACCAAGTCTGGTGAATATTTCGTAGTGTATGTGTGTCAACTCCGTTGAATACAGCAGAAATATTGCAGTTATCTCTGATTACTTTTGGTATTTGAGTGTATCGTTGAGTGACATATATCACGTCAGTGTTTTTATGTCTGCCTCTGGAAAATATCCTAGCAGGATTCCTTTGATTGTCTAACATCACATCATCATATACGACTAAATTGTTAATACTTCCGTCAATAATATCAATGTTTGGTGCTTCCTCGATATCGGCTATAAATTCAATAATACCTTCACCGGTGATTTCTGCTGCTTTTTCGTTGTAATCCTTTAACACCTCGCAACATCGCTGATCTTCTACACTAGGGGCTACTAAATACAACATATCCCATTTCATCCATCTCGTTATCAAATTTAGTAGCAGTTGTGTCTTGACACTTCCAGATGGTCCGATTATAATCATACGAATAGTATTTGTCAGTGCTGCATGATGCTTAACTGGTTCTCGTGTTTTTGTCGCCGAAAAAATCAATTACATTTATGTTATTATATATATATATTATGGATCTATGTTGTGTGAAATGTAAGAAGCGTACTAGCACAAACGACTTGAAAACGATTACAACTAAAATAACAGATCAGCACTTTCTGGTAAGTGTGTACAATGTAGTACAAAAAATTAGATTTGTTTCTATGAAATCTGCAGATGATTTTAAAAGAAAACGAGGAGGTGATATTGCAGCCAAGTTAGGAAAACTCCCAGGAACACTATGGGCGAAGTATCCAGGAGAAAACATCTTCCAGGGTATAGTTATTGTGGGCCCGGATCCAGACTCGATATCAGATTCGATGATCAAAACCAACCCTGACCCGGTGAAAACCCAATTAACGCTATTGATAAGGCGTGTTATGCTCATGATGTTGCTTATAAAAGCAGTAATCTGCAACATAGACATATCGCAGATGTGAACTTAATCCATGCATTGAATTATATCACTGATAAATCCTTCAAAGAAAAAATGGCTTCATGGTTAGAAAAATCAGCGATGAAAGGTAAATTGATGTTAGGTGCTGGTAATTAATAACAACATGGAATCTATTTATTATTCTCCAAGAGGATACTGGAGGGGTAAAGCAGCAATTGGTAAACTCGCTAGCGCCGCAAAGGTGAAAAATACCACTGCAGCGGATTGGTTATCCAAACAGGCGATATGGCAAATTTATCTACCACCGCCTAAACAAATAAGCTACTCGCATTTTGATGTGACCGTCCCTAATGAAGTTCATCAAGCTGATATATTATTTCTGCCGCATGATGGTGTTTACAAGTATGCGCTAACCGTAGCTGATGTTGCGAGTCGATACAAACAAGCAGAGCCGCTAAAAACAAAATCATCAACTGAAGTGGCTTCTGCATTTGAAAGGATTTATCGAAGGGGTCCTCTGCAGTGGCCAAATCTATTACAGGTTGATCCTGGCAAGGAATATCAGGGTGCAGTGTTATCAATAATGAAGAATCATAATACTGCGTTACGACGAGGACATTCTGCACTACATCGCGATCAAGCAATTGTTGAACGATTTAATCGCACACTTGCTGAGCGGTTATTTGGATATCAATACTCGAAGGAATTTATTCAGGATAAATGATCCCGTGAATGGGTTAAGAGGTTACCAGGCGTGATTACTGCGCTGAATAATTAGATTACTCGAACAATCAACATGAAACCTAACATCGCTATTAAAAAAAGTAAATACCCATAAAACCACAAATGATTTTTCAAAACAACCAATACTCGGCAATGTCACTGTTAGGTATTTATATGAACCAGGAGAGATTGAGGGTGGTAAAAAAGGGCTACTGATCCTATTTGGAGTGTCACTACGCATAAAATATCTAGCATAACACGATCCACGGGTAGACCAACATTATATAGATAGGATTCAACTGCTCCTCCACGAGGATTTACTCGTGAAGAATTGCAAGTGATACCCGAGGATACTCAATTACCGCCACGTGGTCTTAACTAGCACCTCTGCGTTTGTTGCACTCAAGGCAAGTCAGCATCACATTATCTCTTGTATGACCAATACTGCTATTTTTATGTCTACGGTAAATTGTCGAGAGTCCTTTTTCGACCAACACCAACTCATTATACAATTGCAACTCGCGCAGTGATTATTCTTTTGTTGTTTCAGTGAGATTATTAATTCGGCATCGATGTCAAATTATCTATTATTCTTTATATACTGTTGTTTATAACCAGAAAGTTTTTCTGATTATATCATCACTGACAACATCAGTTATTGTAGTGTCATTATAATCTAGAACAACTCTTCGAAGTTGATGTATTCTTCTTACTCTGGACACTGCGAGATAAACTAAGTTCGACCACTCGATGTGATTATCTACCATCCAAACAATTGTATCGGATATAGTTAATCCCTGTGAAGAATGTATTGTTGCTGCGTAACCTAGCGTCCATGGGGATTTATCAGCGAACAATGCATTTTCGACGACGTTGATATCAACCAGCACAATATCATTTAATACGAGAATTTGCTTCATTTTTCCCTGGAATATCAACTTCGATATTTTGTCTTCGTGTATCCTTGGGTCTATAACACAGCGGCGTTGGAAGTGTTTCGCATTTTTCTTTATGAAATTCAAATAACTTCATCTGAAGTGTGTCTCTGACTATTTTTTTACTTGCCATTATTAAATCGTTTGGTCTCCACGATTCCCAGAAATCATTTAATGGGGTTTCCGAAATTATTTCACGCGCTATTTCACATTGGATTCTATCCGGCCGTAATCTAATTAATTTCTTGATTTCGCGTAATTGTTCATCAAGTGCTCTATGATCATTATTAATTTCTTCATAATAGTCTACAAAATTCTTTAGCCAACCATGTGGGGATAAACCGACAAATGGTGGTGGTTGTCCATGATCGCCACACATTATTACTTTTGTATTCGATAGTAATAACCACTCGAGAATTTTTTGTAATACATCTAACGACACCGTGCATATCTCATCCCAAGTAATGACTTCAGGAATAAATTTCTCACCCATTCGATCAGGACTCCATTCATCGCCTTTCCATCGAAAGAAACTGTGATAAGTGCAAGCATTAATTCCTCGTTGTTTCATCTCTCTTGCGAGTCTGTGGGTCGGTGTTAGCACAATCATGTTTGATTTGGAAATGCTAGCGTGACAATCCGTGCGATTTTCCCCACGAAATAATTCAATCGCACGAGTCGTCTTTCCTGACCCACCATAGCCGTTTGAATAAACTGTTTTATATCTACATAATGGATCAGATATCGACGGTGCATTACATAGTTCTGAAATCTGATTATTTTTCAAGTAACTGTTTTTAATCGTAACATCTGCAGATTTGGAATAATCACGCAGTATTTCCCTTTTAATTCTCCATGATCCCCAACTCTCGTCTGAATTAGTGAATTCGGCCACTGCTTCGCTGTGTTTCGCGTTTATATAAAATGAATCAGTGTCAGGAAATCTATTTATAATTGAAAATAGATTAATAGAAGCATAAGCCAGCATAGATGCCCTCGAATGTGTATACTGAAGATTTTTTCCATCGTTGTAAGTAACAATTGTACCCAATTTGGTTCCATCAGACAAGAAAGCGTCTTTACTATCAATGTATATACCCCTAGATGTTATATCCGCGATTATAAAATCGTATTCAACGCTATCAATAATCAACCGTGAAGAATATCTTGTATTGTCGTATTTTCCACCTTGTGTGAATTTACCAATTATTCTTCTTCCGAAATCTTTTGCTTCTTTATTTCTAACTTCAAGTATCTGTTTGGACCATTTCATGATATATTCTTCGAGGAGGAGGGACGGGAATTGGTTTTTGTTTTCGCTGATTATACTATCTAGACTATCGGGTTGTGGTAACCAGACTTCAGTCTGCGCTCGATATGATATAATCGCTTCACTGACAATCAGCGGTATCAGCATTTTAGAATCAATCATATACCGTAATAACACTATTGGCATCCAGTGTTTTTCAGAGATGTGTCTACCAATCCGAACATAAAAGCACGGATGAAGTCCTGTAGCCTATTCAAATGATATCACACGAGCGAATCCGGTTAGATCAAAATCGGGTAGTGGTCTATTAATCGCAAGACGAGTCATTTTATGTGTGGGATATCCAAGTCGCTTGAAGTAGTCAGCACATTCTCCGTACCCGAGAAAACTCCCAAGATAACACGCAACAATATCAACCGAAATAATACTTTCGCGGTCATATTTTGCATTCCATAATCCGCCATGATTATATTCCTTAAAACTTGATTTGATATCTGATAGAAATTCAGCTCTTGTTGGTTACCACATGTTTTTCTTTCTCGCAGGTGTCCACGCATGTTCGTTATGGTCAATAATTTTGATTGGGTCTCCATTTGATTTATATTTCGATTCGTGCAATACTTCTCCTGTTATTTTCATTATGGTTATTGGGAATCTTAATGATGTTTCTAGTTTGGCTATATCCTGGATTGTAGCTCTGCGCTCCTTCACTGTTAGTCCCCATTCATTTATTTTTTGTGCATTAGATCCATCAATTTGTTTCCACGCAACGCATTTGTGAAGTGTTCTATTATTCGTTCTACTACACAATTTATCCTTGACGAATATTTCATTGGTTATAGTTTTTCAATACTCGGTTTATCATTTATCGGATAGATTCCATAAACAACTGCTGTTACAGGAAAGGATTTAATTATATCCTGGATCGTTGCTCCACGCTCCCTTACTATTAGTAACCATTCATTTATTATTTTGCGTCTTAGATCAGTCAATTTGTTTCCGCGCAATGCATTTGTTAAGTGTTCTATTATTCTATTATAATGATTTTCACTCTAAAAATTACTTTTTCTTGTCAAGGTCTGAGATTATCACTGCTGCTTTTTCGTCGTTCATGGTAGCATCAACGCTACTATCAATTCGAAATGTCGACCAACAGTTAGATGCTCCATCACGCTTAAATTCATTAAAACAATCACGAATTTTACCGAACATGGTTCTATCACTTATTAGACCCTTTGTTGCTACGGAGACTCTATCAAGATTGAATTTAGCATTTTTACAGGGCCTAATTTTCGATAATATCTCGAACTCATTGATATTATAATTAAAACAAGTATTTAAATCAGAAAATTATTATATAATGAATCATTGCAAATGGTTGATTATAGGATCAGTAACCACTTGTAACAAATTATGCAGAAAGGAATTCTGTGGGTATCATATGCAAAGCGTTCGTCGGGGGATTATAGGCCCTTACCTTGCATACAATGTGGGGTAGGTGTGAGAGGAAAATCGCAGTTGTGTCTGAGTTGCGGTGGTAAGCGATATAGAGAGTTGAATCCTTGCAAATGGCTTATTATAGGATCAGTAACCACTTGTAACAAATCATACAGAATGGAATTCTGTGGATATCATATGCAAAGTGTCCGTGGTGGGTGTTGTGGCCCAGTCCTTTGCATACAATGTGGGGTAGGGGTGAGAGGAAAATCACAGTTGTGTCTCGGTTGTGTTTGTAAGCGATATAGAGAGTTGAAGCACTATTGTGATAAACGAATTAAGAATTCCATCAAAGATTCCATCATTGACTCTGACCCTGACTGTGTCAGCGTCCTTGACAAAGTCATAAGAACGCCTTGAGATTATATTGATAGATTCGCAAATAATGTAATGATTAAATCAAATAATAAATTAGACAAATAATATCATAGTATATAAATGAACCAAGAATTTCATCCCCATTCCGTGATCAGCGTTTATGAGGCATCCCGTGACGGTATTGTCAGAAACCGCAGACTTAAAAAATCAGTTGATGCTGTGAATAATCAAGGGTATTTGATGTTTGGTGCTGGGAAGAAGAAATATCTTAATCATCGTTTCGTGTATGAGGTATATAACGGATTGATCAAGGATGGTTTTGTTATTGATCACATAAATAGAATTAAGACTGATAATTCTTTAGATAATTTACGAGATGTTACACAGAGTGAGAATACTACATCTGGGAAAACTGGAAAATACTCGAAAAATGCTAAATGTGTAAAATCGAAAGATATTCATTCAGGCGAACAAAGGATATTTCAATCTATGAATGAAGCCGGAAAATATTTTGATATTTGTATACCCTCCGTACGACGCGTTGCAGAACGAGAACAGCATTTTGCGTTTTCGAAGCGTTTTAAAAATAGAATTCAATTTATTTACATCTAAATTTCATTTTGTACTATTATATATAACACCAAAGGGAAATAACTCGTGCGGGTATGTGTCGGCTTATGAAAGAGTTTCGGATCTCAATGGGGTTTTCCGATTATTGTGCTGGTTTTAACTGTCATGAATCTCAACGGAGATAATCAATTATCTGTTTTTGTAAGAAAGCGAATCAAATACGCAGTATTTACAAACAATTGTATTCTTTTTATGTTGTTTTTTCAAGTAATCGGTTCTGTTTCAATGCTGTCAATAATCATTATTAAATACACGAAAGAATAAAATCGCACACCTCTGTGTTCTGTATTTATGTATAACCAGCTTATATGCCATATCGTCTGTTATATTATTGGGGCTTTAGCGTCGAAAATCATACGCGTATAATCATACAACCAACACACTATCACATGGTGTGTGGATGCTTTTGTATTCATACAACCTGGGATTTTATATTGGTTGTATGATTGTTCACGTATGAATGTAGACACCACCCCTTCATTATCATCCATTCATTCATTCATTCTTTCATTGTGTATATAATACCACGCCATTGACGTCATTCATTGTATATACATCATTCTATAATCCATTGTTATGTGTTGTATTGTCTTGTACTGTCCTCTATAATCCATTGTTCTTGTGCTGTCCTCTATAATCCATTGTTATATGTTGTATTTTCATCTGACGTCATTCGCCAAGCATACCTTCTAAGATTTCTAATCCGTTATTTGACGTATTTGACGAATTAGATATCTTCTCTGAGACTATGTTTAGTGATAGTGTTGTCTTATATATGTAGCCTCTGGGCGCCTCCGATGTAAATTACACCTGAGGAGTTCCAAATGGGGTTTTCATCATCATATATATCTCTAGGCGTGGTTAAGATGTGTGATACACATTGACACGAACAGAATTCATCATCATATATAATCGCATGATATCTCTAGGCGTGCTAAGATGTATAATAAACCTTAGCACGAACACGGTTCACATCTTCAAATATTATCGCATACATCATCATATATAATCGTATAATATCTCTAGGCGTGCTAAGATGTATAAAACACCTTAGAACGAACAGAGTTCATTTTTTGAAAAAATATATCAATGTATTTTTTGTATTAGAAATATGTATTTTTATATAATATGAATTTTGAAAATATTCATAAGGTTATAACTGAGATTTCAAATCTGAAAACTCAAGGGGTTCAATTGTCAGATAATTTAAATTCTGATAAAATCCTCTGCAATTTCCAGGATATTGAATACGGCACTCAAAAGAATAAATACACCCTTCGTAAATCGTATTCATTTATTAAACGAATTCAACACGCGATATATGACTCTTTAAAATATGAAAATGACGTAAGCATATTTGTCCCGTTATTTATTATCGTGAAAAGAATTAGGAAAAAATTAGGAAATGAATATGAAATGAAACGAGCAGTTAATTCAAAAATTAAGAATATAAGAATGTTGATCCAACAAAGCGAAAATCCCCTTTTGGTTACCTCAGCGGAGTTAACAATTCTCACTATGAATCAACTATAATACAACAGACAGGTAAAATTCTCACTACGAATCGACATGTATAAATACTTGTTTGCAATACAATGAACAGGTAAAATTCTTACTCAACATGTATGGTGTGTGTGTGTGCGCTCAACCGGAACAAAATTCCTTACTGGTTTTATCAATAGTGGCTTTGAAATTCTATACTGGTTTTATCAATGAGCGACTTCTTTATTATAAGGAAGTAATATGAAACACTGTAGTAAAATGTTCATGAATTTTATTAATTAACAAAAATATTTCGGCAATTTATTTGTTTTACTCGATTTTTGGTCATTTTTGTGATGTTTTTAGTCATTTTTCATCGAATAAAAATGGCCAAAAATGACCAAATATCAAAATTTTTTCAGTTGGGTAAAAACCCCAGGAATTCATTTAGAGAAAATCGATTTTCAATGAAATTTTCATCAAACAATGACTAAAAATCCTGGTCGATTGTTTATGGTTACTGTCACTGCATCGTACATTAATTGGAAATTGCCTTGTAATTTCAAGAATTGTAAACGAAGCACTAACGACTAGATTAGCTCGTGAGAGATTATCTACAACTAAGAGGTTCATCCCTGTACGCGACTCTGTCAGAAATAAATTGCAAGCTAGACAGAGTTTACAGACTGATTTTTCGCTGATACGGAACAATTTTTTAAACCCATCACTGCCACGACCGAGAGTGTTATTTTGGGAGAGACTATTGACGAACAGGATAGAAAAATGGTATTCTTCCGTTGTTAAAACATATAGCTGAAGATAGACAACAACCACAGGGCAATGTTGTTGTTAAACAAGGTGGTGTTTCGTTAGTGGATAAATTTACTGAAGAGGCTAGAACAATAATAAAACTATTTCAATTATTAAAACAAAAGGATTATCAAGCCTTTGGTGTTTTTGCTGCTAACAGCTATCATTTAAGGAGGGAGTTTTTAATGGACGAGTATAAAGATAGTGAAATAAAAAGTAATGACTGGTTTGATTGGTTGTATAAAATAAACAAAGGGATTAATCGTTTAGATAAGATTGAGATAGGGTATAAAGAATTTGAAAAAGGAATTAGTAATTATGATAAACGACAAACAGAAGAACGATAACAAGAAATAGAAGAACGAGAACAAGAAAGAAAGCGCCCAACACCAAAACAAACACGAGGACGGAAAAAACAAGAAAGGGACATACTAGAGGAAGAGAGTCAAACACCAACACGAAGACAGAAAAAAATAAGAAGAACCCAGTTGGATGCATCACTTGACCAACTCAAAGATAATGATGATGATGATGATGATGATGATGATGATGATGATGATGATGATAATGCTGATGATTATGATGATGATGATGATGATGATGATGATGATGATGATGATGAACTTTTAAGGTATTTACAAACCGGGGAGGGATTTTATAGGAGTGAAAGTCCAAGTGGAATTTCAGGTAGTGGTCTTGTTCGTTGTCCTGGTAATGTTCTCAGTGATATAGCACGATCACAAGTACTCATCGGAGGGAAACGAGGTGGAAATAACTCACATTAAATAATTAATGAAGCAACTGATATCTGTAGGCGGTTATTTCAAGGTGGCATCATGGATATCAAAACATATCGAGATTTTATCGATGAGTTAGTCGAGCATCATGGTTATTACAGTGATTAATCCCCACATTAAATAAATATCATTTAAATAAGATGATCATACACTACAAACATGATAAACCAACCAGCGTCTATGTAGTAAATTCACAATTGCCTGTTTATAGAGCGTACTATGGTGATGGTCTTGGTGTTACCAATGCAGGGTTATTTGCAATAATGGCTCCAAAAGTAGCACCAATCGCAAAAGAATTATCAATGAAAGCCATTGATGTTATTCGTGTTAAGGGTATCAGCGCTGTTGGAGATCTTGCAGGATAAGCATTTTCCGCTGCGAAGGATAAACTGATGTCGTTAGTTCGACGAAAGAAACCACCGGCGATTTCATCACTGCCGTTATCATCTACGGAAGTAATGCCTTCGAGTGTTAGTAAAATAATAAATAACGCAGTGGATCAAAAGTTAGCGTCGTTGGCGACTTCATCATTGACAGCAAGCGACTTGAATAATATTACCGAAAATATCATAGCGGGAAGTGGCTTAAAACCACGACCGAAATCGCGATTTAGATCGAGGAATATATAATAAAATGTTCAAATGATCACTTGATCCAGCCTTTGATATGGACGCCCCAATGCGTAAAGATGATTCTGTACGCAATTATCAATTTTATTCTTATCATGAAGTACAACCAGATCTTCGATCAAGAATCGAACTTCAAGTTCATGATACCAGTAAATATTTTCTACCCGCTGCAGCATTTATTGAAGTGGAAGGAAAACTTTTAACAAATGTTGCAGCTAATACATCATAGGCAAATGATGCAAATATTCAAATCGGTTTTGTTAATAACGGTATCATGGCGTTTTTTTAAAGTGCTAGATATATGATTGATGGAAGAGAAATTGAATCTATAGAGCGTGATGTTGATGTTGCCACAACAATAGTGGGGTTAGCAAGATGTTCTGATGATTATACAATACCAGCTGGTCCATCTATGATGTTCTCTAAGGATATGACTAATCACCATGAACACATCCAGTATTCTAGAGTAAAGGCAACAAATTATGATGCAGTTGATCCAGCACCAGCCGGATATGTAAGCCATCAGTTTCGAGACTGACTATTGCTAATTTTTGACATTGCTGAAATTGAGAGCATAGAGTAAAATAACTTTTTCTTGATTCACATATTTTATTAAATGAGTCATATTGGCATACGGAAAATAAAAACTATTAAAATAGATAACTGCACCTGGTGTTATGTAACTCCTTGCACATATCAATATATAATTGTTATTCATTAATACCAGTTGTAGTGATCATCATTTGTTGAAATTTCATACGGGCATAGGGTATATTTATTTTAGTAATGACCATATTACCGCACAGAACATCTAATTAGTATGTGTTACAGTTACTAACAATTAAATAGATTATTAAATATGTTTACGAAAATCTCGCTTTTTGAACTTCATAGGTTGGTCACATGGGATCTTCGCAGAATTAAGGAATCTTCATTAGGTTATATCGTGAGAGTAATTCTACGATTTATCAAATTGTTTTCTGTACGTTTTCACCCTGTTGCTGGTACATAATTAGTGTAGTTTGATAAGTATCGCCATTCTTACTTCTCGTGTCCGTTTTGTAACATAAGTATGCAGAAGCATCTTATGTTGTCCTTATTTATATATATTATTTGAGCCGAAAATATCCATTTGTTACGATTATTCGTTGGAAATATGAATTGCGCACTGACTGTATCATGCCGGAACTGATTGCATCATCGTGTCAATGCCACACATGCTGCTAAGCATCTTCACATTTATACATTTATATAATGTTTGTTTGGATTAACATAGGTCCATCATTCTTAATGAATGAAAAGACAAAATTATTTGATGTCCGAATTCGAAACACATTTGAATGTCTTCTTCTTCGCATCAAAGTTTTATAGAAATACTTTATTTCGCGTTATAATGAGAGACACATTTCGATGCTTTGCAGGATACATTTTCTGATTATATGATAGCTATTAAAATATGTACAAACTAGGTTATGTAAGCCAACTAGAATAATTAAGTAAACTTTTAAAACGTATTTAAATTAAATTGATAGGTCGGTCGTTATGGCTCACAATAGTAATGTCTTATACATCAGTGTTATGGATAGCGATTAACAAATTCCTGCACTGAGCAATGTACATATATATATATATGTTTGTCTGTGTGTGTGTGTGTGTGTGTGTGTGTGTGTGTGTGTGTGTGTCTGATTCTAAAAATAAAAAGATCATTTCAAAATGGATTGGACAATATTTTCGGGATTTATTTCGCTTTTACATTAATACATCTGTAAGTCATCAATAAAGATGAAAAAATGCAGAAACTGTTTGTTCCGATTGTAGAATATTTGCCACCGTTAATTTGTAACGCGTTGTTCCCAGTTAGTTTTTGATATTCAAAATATTTTGTATGCAATGAATTTAATTTAATTTCATTGATATTCTCCAAACAGACATGTGTAATATTACGAATAAAGGTCTACGTAACGAATCAGAATATAAATTATAAGAAAAGAAAATGTTTCCACCTAGGACGAAGATATATGATCGATAGCATCATATGAAAGGGACCACTTGCCTTAATTTAACTTCCTGAAATAGTGTATGATTCGTGACCGTCGGTGTTGTGATATAATTCAATTTCTGTTTTTGAGAGTTTTAAGACCATTGTTTTCTAACTCGAATACAATCTGGGCGATACGCTTGCAGTATATTTCTAGGTTGCGTTAAGTTTTTGTAATTTGTTTGCAATATGCTTCGATATTTGCACATTTGATGTATCAAAAACCCATATTATCCAGTATTATCTAATAGAATTTGCACCATCTAGGAAAAGATGTAACTCACTATGATCCGCAGTTATGATTGAAATCGTATACTCATAATAAATTGCCAATTGAAATTAGACAGAAAGATCCAGTGATCCGTTTCAAGAGAGCTTAAAAAACTTTTTGCGACTGCAAGGACAAATTTAAACACCTAATAATGTTTTCTTGATTGAACATTTTCAGTTTGTTTTATGATTTTAAATTTCATCGTGTTTAGTTTTGGTTTGATATTTGTAGTTGTAAAGTGCTTAGAACTTCCAAAAATTTGACGTTATAGAAGGTCTTCCTCCTCCTCCTCCTCCTCCTCCTCTTTATTATTAATATTATTAATATTAATATTATTATTATTATTATTATTATTATTATTATTATTATTATTATTATTATTATTATTATTATTATTATTATTATTATTATTATTATTATTATAAATTAGTCATGACATAACCACGACACACAAAGCGTGTGCGTGGCAAATTGTATTTGACGGCAGCATGATCTATAATTATCTGCACTATTCTGTATTGAACCTACTACGATGTATACAGGCCTGAACCTTTAAGTTTTTTTATTCCTATCTTTGGAATTGAGCTTAATAAAATAGATGTGCCAGAGTTAAAAGAGTGGTGTTATCCAAAGGTTCACTGAGATTGTTAGATATACTCTTATTTAAGTTGAAGTCGACCAGAACTCTTCCTCTTACAGGCAACAAAAAAGGTAATATACCTGGTAGCGAACACGTATTGACCGACACATTAGTGATATGTATTGTAATATTTAATTTACACATATGATTTAATTATCCAAAGAACTGTAGATCCAAGTATTGTTTAACGAATACCATCAAGACATGGATAAACACAGTGACTGAGACAGTCTTATTTCTTAATGGGAATAGTAACATAAAGAATAGAATATAGTTGACTTCATAGTATTTAATAATCCAAATAACTGTAAATGCAAGTATTGTTTAACGAGTACCATAAATATATGGATAAACACAGTGACTAACGTAGATTTATTTCTTAATAGAAATAATGAAATAAAGTTTAGAAAATAGTTGAAATCAAAGTATATTTTTCTCTACAAACCTATTTATGTTTCATCGTTACTTATGTAATACTTTGATATGATAGCCCTATCTACACTTTGACACATCGAGCCGATATGCCGGTGCCTCTTCGCCACCTTATCCAAACAAATTTATGTAATTCGAACTTGAACACTGGTCCTGCATGCTCGAGACATAGGGGAGTACATAACTTGAATGGACTGGATAATATGCATCTTCCAATGTCCGTCCGTACTTATACAAATACCTTTCATACAAATATACCTGTATTGGCTTGCCTCTGTAACGTAATTATAATTTCAATGTTACACTTAAACGTTATCCGTTTAGCACAATTATATCCATAATTTTGGAACGATGTGCAATACATATATATACACAAATACTGGTGCTATACCATCCTTGCATTAATCAAATTTGCAGTATGAAAACATAATGGTTTGCGTGTATATACCATAAATCAATGTATTTCCGCCATAAGTCACTTTTATTGATAATCAACACTAACATAAAACAAATGGTAGTTCGGTTAAATTAAGGCAAATTTAAACTATATGTAACTTTTATTATACATTGAAAACTACATTTGACTATACCGCTGTATCCAAAAACATTAACTATCTGATAGTATTATGAATGAGTCAGTCACAATAAAAAGCACATCATATTGTGTAACTTGTGAGTTAATGAATGATTTTGATCCATAAATCGTTTTGGAAAGTTAGAAAAGACTACATTTGTACAGCAATATGCTTTAAAGCGTGAAGTTAATACTGTCCTACATCAAATAAGTCTTTTAACCCAATCTGGATTTATCAAAGTTCAAGATCCACTAAGCTATTTGTGATAAGGATTTGTTTTCAATGTAAAGACAATACATATTAAAAATATTATTACATATATTGTTAGTCCCAGTAAATCATCTTTAAAATATACTTTGTTTTAGGAATTTCTTATACACCTTAAATATATTTTTGAGCGTGTTTACAAATCTGTTTTCATTATATCAGCCATTTGCAACAAATGTCTACTTAATTCCCAAATTGTTAAGCCGCTATATCAAAAATAAATTGGAAGATTACGAATTTTAGTTTAGATACCATGTAATGATATATTTTGCACCAGATTATTTACACCCAACCTTCTACGCTGATGCTCTCGATAAATCGAATGGTATTGATGTCATGTCAAGCAGGTGAGGGGGCGAACAGACCAACTTTTTTGGCGTCTATTCAGAAAACCAAGGCTTCCTCGTAGATGCTTAATAGAAGCGTCCATTTGGCAAAATAGAATCGAAAAAAAAGGACGACGACGTCGTTGTCACTTACCTGCTATGGGGTAAAACATATTTTCAGGATTTTAACCGAATATTTGACCTAATCCGATTCGATATCTTATTTAAGGATCTATTAGATTTATCGTTACAAATCCATGTGGAGTTAATTCAGCGTGACTAAAGAAATTTTTAGATTGATTAAAATCCATATCACTGCACCAGGTTTGCCACATATTTCTTTGTGTATGAATGTCAACTCCGTTAAACATACATAACAAACTGCGGTTATCTCTGATGACTTGAGGTATTTGCGTGTACCGTTGAGTAACATATATCACGTCAATATTTTTATGCCTAAATCTGGAAAATATCCTAGCTGGATTCTTTTGATTGTCTAACATCACATCATCATTTACGACTAAATTGTTAATACTTCCATCGATATCATCAATATACGGTGCTTCCTCGATATCGGTTATAAACTTAATAACACCCTCGCCGGTAATCTTTGCGGCTCTTTCGTTGTAATCTTTTAATACCCGGTAACATCGTTGATCATCTACGGTCGGGGATACTAAATACAACTTGTCTCATTTCATCCATCTTATTATCATATCAATTAACAACTGTTTTACATCTCCTGAAGGTCCAATGATAATCATTCGAATAGAGTTTGGTAACATGACGTGATATTTTACGGGTTCTGGTCTAGTGTTGATGAATAATGAATTACATTCATATCCATATAACATAAATATATTATGGATCTATATTGTGTGAAGTGTAAAAAGCGTACTGGCACCGATGACTTGACGACGATTACAACTAAAAATAAACGATCAGCACTTTCTGGTAGGTGTCTACAATGTAGTACGAAAATTTTTTTAGATTTTTAAAACAAATGTCGGAGGTGATATTGCAGCCAAGTTAGTAAAGCTCCCAGGAACACCATGGGCAAAGTATCCAGGAGAAAAACACCTTCCATGGTATAGTTATTGTGGACTCGGGACCAGACTCGTTATCAGACTCGATGATCAAAACCAACCCCGACCGAGTGAAGCCCCAATAAACGCTATTGATAAGGCGTGTCATGCTCATGATGTTGCTTATAAAAGCAGCAGTCTGCAACACAGACACCTCGCAGATGTGAACTTGATCCACGCGTTGAATTCCATCTCCGATAAATCCTTCAAAGAAAAATTGGCTTCATGGTTGATAAAAGCGGCAATGAAAGGTAAATTGATGTTAAGTGCTGGTAATTAATAACAACATGGAATCTATTTATTATTTTTCAAAAGGATACTGGAGGGGTAAAGCAGCAATCGGGTAACTCGCTAGCACCGCGAAGGTGAAATATACTACAGCAGCGGATTGGTTATCTAAACAGGCGATATGGCAGATTTATTTACCACCGCTTAAACAAATTAACTACTCGCATTTTGATGTGACCGTTCCTAACGAAGTTCATCAGGCTGATATATTATTTCTGCCGCATGATGGTGTTTACAAATACGCGCTAACTGTAGTTGATGTTGCGAGTCGAAACAAACAAGCAGTGCCGTTAAAAACAAAATCATCAACTGAAGTCGCTTCTGCATTTGAAAGGATTTATCGAAGGGGTCCTCTGCGCTGGCCGAATCTATTACAATTCGATTCTGCAAGGAATATCAGGATGCGGTTATATCAGCAATGAAGAATCATAATGTCACCATCAGACGAGGACATACTGCACTACATCGCGATCCGGCAATTGTTGAACGATTTAATCGGACGCTTGTTGAGCGGTTATTTGGATAACAATACGCGAAGGAATTCATTGAATATAAACGATCTCGTGAAAGGGTCGAGTTTACCAGCTGTGATTACCGCGCTAAATAATGAGATTACTCGAACAATTAGTATGAAACCTAACAACGCTATTTAAAGAAAGGAAATACCTGCAAATCCGCAAAATGATTTTTTGAAAACAACCAATACACGGCAACGTCACTGTTAGGTATTTATATGAACCAAGAGAGCTCGAAGGTGGCAAAAAAAAGAGCTTCTGATCCTATTTGGAGTGTCAACGTGCATAAAATATCTACTATAACACGATCCACGGGTAGACCAGCAATCTATGGACTGGATTCAACTGCCCCTCAGCGTGGGTTTACTCGTGAACCACTACAAATGATACCCGAGGATACTCAATTACCGCCACGTGGTCTTAACTAGCACCTCTTCGCCTGTTGCACTCAAAACAGGTCAGCATCACATTATCTCTAGTATGACCAGCGCTGCTATTTTTTCTGTCTACGGTAAATTGGCGAGGATCTTTATCCGACCAAAACCAACTCATTATACAATTGCAACTCGCGCAGTGATTATTCTGTTGTTGTTTTAGTGTAGTTATTAATTCAGCATCAATATCAAATTCTCTTTTATTTTTTTATCCTACTGTTTATAACCAGATAGTTTTTTTTGTTTCTGATTATATCATCGTTGACAATATCACTTATTGTAGTGTCATTATTATCTAGAACAACTCTTCGAAGCTGATTTATTCTTCGTACCCTGGATACTGCAAGATAAACTAAATTCGATCAGGAGTGCATTCGTCACCTTTCCATCGAAAGAAGCTGTGATAAGTGCAAGCATTAATTCCTCGTTGTTTCATCTCTCTGGCAAGTCTATGGGTCGGTGTTAGCACAATCATGTGTAATGCGTTTCTACGAAATAATTCAATGGCACGAGTCGTCTTTCCTGACCCACCATAGCCGTTTAAGTATACGGTTTTATATCTACATATTGGATCAGACATCGAAGGTGCATTAGATAGTTCTGATATCTGATTTTTTTTCAAGTAATTGTCGTATATCGTAACATCGGTTGATTCGGACTAATCATGCGGCATTTCTTTTTCAATTCTTCATGATCCCCAACTCTGGTCTGAATTAGTGAATTGAGCCACTGCTTCGCTGTGTTTCGCTTTTTTATAAAATGAATCAGTGGCTACTCTAACCGCAGTGTCAGGAAATCTATTTATCATCGAAAATAAATTGATAGAAGCATAAGCCAGCATAGATGCCCTCAAATGTTTATACTGAAGACTGTATCCATCGTTGTAAGTAACAATTGTACCCAATTTGGTTCCATCGGACAAGAAAGCGTCTTTACGATTGACATATATGCCTTTAGATGTTACATCCGCGATTATAAAATCGCACTCAACGCTATCTATAATCAACCGTGAAGAATATCTTGTATTGTCGTATTTTCCACCCTGAGTGAATTGATCATTATTCATCTACCGAGTTCTTTTGCTTGCCTATTTTCCATTTCAAATAGCTGTTTGGACCATTTTAAGATATCTTCTTCGTCGAGATCGGGAAACTGTTTTCGTTGTTCGTGTATTATATCATCTAAATCAGGTTGTGGTAACCAGACTTCAGTCTGAGCTGGATATGATATAATCGCTTCGCTGACAATCAACGATTTTAGTATACCGCAATCAATCATATATCGTAATAGCACTATTGACATCCAGTGTTTTTCAGAGATGTGTCTACCAATCCAAACATAACAACATGAAGTCCTGTAGCCAGTTCAAATGATACCACACGAGCGAATCCGGTTAAATAAAAATCAGGTCGTGGTCCATTAATCGCAACACGGGTCATTTCATGTGGGGGACGTCCAAATCGTTTAAAGTACTTAGTAACTGTTAGTCATGTTCTGTTGAAAAACTACTAGGTAGTTTTTTCATCGCATGATGGAGAGCCTCAGTGCGGTATAATTCGCCATTGGGTCTTACAAATTGATCGAATCTGTCCTCTGAATATTCAAAACTGTGAAGTAACCACACTGACACAAGATAGTTTTTACTCAACTGGTAAATTAAATCAAATAGTTTCTCCTCCGGGGAGAATTCCGGGGGGAACTCCACGGGTATATATTTTATTATTCGTTCCCGTGGAAATATTTTCACCGCAGATGTCCACGCGTGTTCGTTATGATCAATAATTTTGATTGGAGCTCCTCTCGATTTATATTTCGGTGAGTATAATATCTCGCCGGTTATTGTCGTTACCGATATTGGGAATTTTAGTAATCGTTCTAACTCTGCCACATTCTGAACTGTTTCTCCGCGCTCCTTTACTGTTAGCCCCCATTGGTTTATTTATTTTTTGCGTCTTAGATCAGTCACTTTCTTTCCACGCAACGCATTTGTAAAGTGTTATATTATTCGTACTGCTACACAATTAATTTTTGACAGTTTCATGGGTTTTAATTTTTCAATACTCGGTTTATCATTTAGTGGATATATCCCATAAACAACTGCTGTTACAGGATAGGAACTCTCGAAGTACGGTTTGTCAATTCCAGTAAGAATTCCTGGTTTGGAATCTTGACTCACAGTGATAGTTTTTTATCATTCAAGATTGGTTCAAATTATCCCTGATAGTCCAATCTCGGTTTTCTGAACGTATAATGAATTTTACTCTAAAAAAATACCTTTTTCGCTCAAGATGTGAGATTATTTTGGCTGCTTTTTTGTCGTTCATGGTAGCATCAACACTACCATCAATTCGAAATGTTGACCAACATTGAGATGCCTCATCGTGCTTGAATTCCTCAAAATAATCACGAATTCTACTTATCATGGTTCTATCACTTATTAGACTTATTGGTTTATCAGAGACTCTATCGAGATTGAATTTAGCATTTTCCCGGGCTTAATTTTAGATAATCTCTCGAACTCCTTCATGCTATAATTAAAACAAGTGTTTAAATAAGAAATTTATTACATAATGAATCATAGCAAATGGCTTATGATTGGATCAGTAACCCCGTGTAACAAATCATGCAGAAAGGAATTCTGTGGGTATCATTTACAAAGCGTTCGAAGGGGGGAGTCTTGGGCCTGACCCTGCCTACGATGTGGGGTAGGAATTAGAGGAATATCGCATTTGTGTCTCGGTTGTGGTGGTAAGAGATGCAGAGAGTTTAAGCGTTATTATGATAACAGAAATAAAAACTCCATCAATGACTCTACCTCTGACTTTGTCAGAATCCTTGACAGAGTCAAGGATAAAATGATAAGAACACCCCAAGACTACGTTGATAGATTCCCAAATAATGTAATAATTCAACCAAACAATGAATTAGACAAATAATAGTATAGTATATAAATGGACCAATAATTTCAAACGCATCCCGTGATTTCAAACTACGAAGCGTCCAGTGACGGTATTGTCAGACACTGCAGGCTGAAGAAGCCAGTCGGTTTTGTGACTAATATGGGATTTTTGATGTTTGGTGCTGGAGGGAAACATTATCCTTATCATCGTTTTGTGTATGAAGAATATAACGGATTGATCGAAGATGGTTTTGTAATCGATCACATAAATGGTATTAAGACTGATCATTCTTTATCAAATCTACGAGCTGTTACTCCGAGTGAAAATAATGCGTTTGGGAAAACTGTGAAACATCAAAAAAATGCAAAATGTATAAAATCATTTTATACAGTAACTAATGAAGAAATAGTATTTCAATCTATCAATAAAGCCGGTAGTATTTCGATATTTGTAGAACCTCAATACGATTCTTTGCAGAGAATATAACCAAGACAGCTGTCTCCAGAAACAAATGGACAAAAAATTCAGTTTTCGTATATTTAATTATGTTTTATATAACACCAGCGGAGATAACTCGTGTAGGTGTGTTACGGCTTATGAAAGAGTTACGGATCTCAATAGATTGTGTCATATGATTTTTGATCGGTTGATTTTATACTATATGTTCATCTATTTTGTGAGGAAACGAATTAAATACGCAGTGTTTATAAACGGCTGTATTCTTTTTTTGGTGTGTTTTCCAAGTATTCGGTTGTCAATGCACGAAAGGTATATGGATTCATTCATTGTACATCGCACCCGAAATTCAGATCGTGAACCAAAACATTACCTAGCAAAATTCCCAGGTGTTTATAAATAGAAGACATCAAATCGCCTGGTATTTCCATAAACCACACCGTCACGTGAGTCTGTGGGTTTTTCCCTCTTTGTGTGTATATAAACAGCTGTCACCCCTTGTGCCGCGCGTATTCATTGGAATTCGCTAGCCTGCCAACAACAGGCTAGGTGTTCTGATGTACCGCCTATATATACACTAATATGTATATCTCTAGGCGCGATAACATTCGAGGGCATTTTAAAGCGAATAGAGATTGTGCCGTCTATATATCATATATACTTTAATTAAGAAATGTATATAAATGTGCCATCCATTCATAAAATATATCCTCTTGTTGGTCTAACCCGGTATTTGGCGAATTAGACCAACTCGCAGGGGAATATATTTCATGAGATGTATTGTCGTATATGTAATCTCTGGGCGCCTTCGATGTATAAATACACCGAAGGGATTCCAAATAGGGTTTTAATTGTAATGCCTAGAAGCCCCCTAACAAAACGGGGTAGCGGCATTGTGCTGTCCTTAATTAGTATACTCGTAGTGCCTAGAAACCCCCTAACAAAACGGGGTAGCGGCATTGTGCTGTCCTTAATTAAGTATACTCGTAGTGCCTAGATAACCCCCTAACAAAACGGGTAATGGCATGATGCTGTCCTTAATTAAGTATACTCGTAGTGCCTAGAAAACCAATTAACAAAACGGGGTAATGGCATTGTGCTGTCCTTAATTAAATATATTCGTAGTGCCTAGAAAACCCCCTAACGAAACGGGGTAATGGCATTGTGTTATCTAAAAAACGGGCAAAAATTGACCCCCCATTTGTTTGTATTAGAAATATATAATTATATATAATATGAATCCTGAAAATATCAATGAAATCATAACCGAAATTTCAGTTTTGAAATATCGAGGGGTTAAATTATCTGACAATTTAAACTGCGGTCAAATTATGTCCGACATTCAGGATATCGTATTCGCTACTATGAATAACAAATATGTCCTTTCAAAGAAGTATGCACTGATAAAACGAATCCAGTATTCTATCCACGACTCTCTTGTATTTTGTGAAGATGTCAGTGTGTTTGTCCCGTTATGTACTATCGTGGAAAGGGTAAGAAGAGATTTGGGGCAGGAATATGAAAATAAAAGGACGATCAGTTCGAAGGTTAGAAGTATTAGAGCGCTGATCAGTCAAAACCAAAATCTTCCCTCGGTCGAATATACTGAAAGTCACTGAAAAACACTTCACGTCCGCCATTTTCCCTATGTTCTGATACAAAATGCTTTAATACACGCCTGTTGAATACAAAACACTACATCGACATGTATAAATAACACAATGGACAGGTATGTGCGTTTAACCAACAAAGTGGTTTGTACTCAATAATAGCGGTGAAATTCTATACTGGTGTATATCAATGAATGTGTTTTAAGTACCAGGAAGTTGTAAAATATTTTTTTTGGTCTGATTTAGTCGATTTTTGCCATTTATTGACTGATTTTGGTCATTTATTGACTGATACCAGTCGTTTTTTGAGGGCAAAAACCCCGCATTTCATTTAGAGAAAATCAACTTTGAAATGAAATTTTCAATGATAGTGTCACTTGGTTGGGTTCACGGGATTCCACTAAAAATCTTCTATGTTCCAATCATTTTTCGGGTGACAAAATCACTGCATTTAGATTCAGATCTCTTTGAGATTGAAATTGGAAAATTGCTTTACTGTTTCAATAATGGTAAACGAAGCATTAACAACTAGAATGGCTCGTGAGCGGCTAGCTGCAATTAAAAAGTATATACCCGTACGCGATTCTGTACGAGAAAAACTACAAGCTAGACAGAGTCTTCAGACTGGTTTTGCTGCAGGATCTGAAGAGTTGTTTAAATCGATAATCACGGCAACGAAAGGGGTAATATCAGCCACTAAGTGAGCAATGTATAGAGATGCCCCCAAAGAAAAGAAGCCCTACATCTTCCTGTGCTTGAAAAAAATAGCAACGGAAACTGAAAAAACATCATCGTTGTTAACAAAACCACCTCCTGGTACGAAAAAAACAAGTGTTTCTCTAGTGGATAAATATAACGATGAGGCTAAAACACAAATACAAAATTTTAATGTTTTAAAAGAAAAGGATTATCAAGCTTTTGGTGAATTCGCTGATAACAGCTATAATTCAGAAAAGGAATTTTTAAAGGACATGTATAAAGATGATAAAATATCAAGCGATGATTGGTATGACTGGTTGTATAAAAAAAAACAACAGATTGGTCGGTTGAATAAGGGAGAATTGGGGTATATGAATTTTCAAAAGGGAATCAGTAATTATAAAAAAGAAGTAATAGAAGAGCAACAACTAGAAATAGAAGAACGACAAGAGCGAAAACGTCAAACACCAACACGGAGACAAACACGAAGACAACCAAAACAAGAAGAACATAATATACCATCTGATCGAGACGAAGATGATGATGATTATGCAACACCAACCAACGAATATGATACTGAAAAGCACGGACGTGGATACGGAGTTAGTTGTCCTGGTAATATTCTTGGTGATATAGCACGATTAGAAGTTCTCATAGGAGGGAAACGAGCTGGAAATAACTCACAGGAAATAATTAATGAAATAGCTGATATCTTCAGGCGGTTATTTCAAGGTGGCATCATGGATATCAAAATATATCGAGAACTCCTTGACGAGTTAGCCGAGCATCATGGTTATCACAGCGATTAGATAAATATCATTTAAATAAGAATGATCATACACTACAACCATGATAAACCAACCAGTATCTATGTAGTAAACGCACTCAAGGGTATTAGTGCTGTTGGTGATGCTGCCAGGATGGCGTTTTCCGCCGCTCGGGATAAAAAAAAACAGCGCTAGTTCGACGGCAAAGAAAACCACTAGCGGGGGGGGGGGTACTACCATCTACAACAGTGATGCCTGCAACGTTAGTAAAATAATAAATAACGCAGTAGATCAAAAACTAGCGTCGTTGATGACTCCGTCATTGGCGACTTCGTCACTGGTAACCAGCAACCAGGATGATATCGCAAACATGATAGTGGGAAGTGGCTTAAAACCACGACGGGGTTGACGACGATGAACATCGAAGATTTTCCATTGATGACTTTGTCATTCGATTTAGATGAACGAATATATAATAAAATGTTCAAACTGTCACCTGATACAGCGTGTGATATGGACGCCCCAGTGCTGAAGAATGATTCCGTGCGCGATTATCAATACTATTCCTATCATGCAGTACAACCAAATATTCGATCAAGAATCGAACTTCAAGTTCATAATACTAGTAAATACTTTCTACCGTGCAAAGCATTTATCGAAGTAGAAGGAGAACTTGTAACAGCTGCTGATACTCCTGCTGTACCAGCACCGTATCCACATGGTACCCATGTCGGTTTTGTCAATAATGGCATCATGGCGCTATTCGAGAGTGCAAGATATCTCATTGATGGAAAAGAAATTGAGTCGATTGAAAGTGATGTTGATGTGGCCACAATAATAATAGGGCTAGCAAGATATTCCGATGATTATACGAGATCAGCAGGTCCTTCAATAATGTTTGCAAAGGATACTAAAAATACTACTGGAAGAAATCAATTTATTGTAGGACGACCACAGAAGTTTGCTCGTAATGCTAATGCTGATGTTGAAAATATGATTATCAGCGCTAATGAGAATTTCAATCTAGGAGCTTCAACACGCATGTCAATGTTGGAAGGGAGACGTAAATCATTTTCATGCGCGATTCCACTACATCATATATTTGGATTCTGTAGAAATGTCCGAAAAGTTATCTATGGAGCAAAGCATACAGTAGCACTCGATGACGCAATTTGGAGGATTCCAGCAAACGCTACAAATCCCAATGCTGATTTCGATAAGGTCATTATAACAAAACTAACACTGTGGATGCCAGTACTGACTCCATCAATCAAGCAGAAGAACGATTACTATCATTTATTGATACAGGGGGAAAATGATTACTAAGTTGGCTAGCAAGAACAACAGATATTGTACAATCAACTGTTAACGGTACATTTAATGGAACCTGACATCAAAACAAGGTGTTTCAGCTCCGCGTCATATATTTATTGCGTTACAGGATAACACTTGAGTTGGCAATCAACTCCTCAGCCATATGATATTTGATCGATTAGGTGTTACTGACGTCTCCTTGGGAATAAACGGACAACAGGAACCATCAGAGGATATACAACATAATTACGGTGAAAACCATATTGCACGAGTTTATCGTCGTCTGTTGTCATATTTGGGACGCGATCAAAATGTTGATAACGGACTACAAATATCACAACATGAATTCAGTAATTTATATCCGATCTATTACTTTTCATTGGAACATCTTGACCTACTAAGACAGTACGTCGTTGATATACATTTTGGAGCTACTGTGTTTCGTGGTGCTATACCAGACTACAGAGCGGTTGATGTCATTCTCAGCGACAAATCAATGCTACTTGAAGGCGTTGGTGGACGAATATGAGTGATAGATAGATGCACCAGTGGAAAACCTGTAACAATTAGATCAATCTTTTATTGTATAATGTCATATAGTCATATTAGTGTTACGTTGACTCCCGGTCAGATTAAAAAATTGCAATCGGAATCGGCTAAAAATGTGGAACCACAATAACGCTGAAACCCAATAAGAAGACTGGCGGGGCGAATAAATTGTCACTGACAACTTGTCAGATAAAACATTTCAATGACACGCTCAAAGATAAAAAAGGTGTCCATGTAACTGTCTCTCTCTCTCTCTCTCTCTCTCTCTCTCTCTCTCTCTCTCTCTCTCTCTCTCTCTCTCTTCAGCAGCAATCAAAAACATGATAAAATCGGGTGGTATATTCCCGTTGTTATCTGCGATACCATCGCTGATTGCGGCAGCGGCCCTAGCAGTGGCTAAAGAGGGGGCGTTGGGGACCGTTGGCACCGCTAGAGGCATGGGACTAAAGAAAGCAACTGGGAAGGGATATAAAAAAGGGAAAGGATCTAAGACTACCAGGAACCCCGCATTCATGGTACAGCGGAAAAAGGCCTGAGACTAGGACCGGTTTACTAGTTCCGTTGTCAAATTCTGATTTACTTGCTGTTGCTAAAAAATCTATCGATAACAAACTTCAGAGGTGTCTTTATGAAAGATCAATTACCGGCACAACCAAACAGCGTTGAAACCGGTATTATTAATCTTGATAACAGCATCGGCCCTGGAACCCACTGGGTTGCATACACGATTGATCCACGTGCAATTGTTTATTTCGATTCATATGGGTTAGCGCCGCCGAAAGAATTCATGCGTTATATACACCGCTTAAACACCCCTCGTTGGTATTCTACGCTACCATCACAACAATTAAATGACCCACCAATATGCGGCAACGAAGTATTGAATGTCCTTGATGCTATTTCAACATCTGGAAAACCGCCACATGTGGTCGTGAATGAATTCACTAGCAGTCGCTTTTTAGAGAAATAATTAGTGTTACAATAACATGATTAATATTTGGGGACGACCTCTATCACCATCGATAAAACCCTCCGCCGATGGCACTGCAACCGGTGATATAAAAAAAACTCATTGAAGATGAAATAGCTGAAACATTGAACTTAGCAAGTATTGATCCTAATGAAATAGTTGTATTCCCCTTAATGATATTTTAGTTAAACAACGAGACGCAGCAGAAAATGCTATCGCGGTAATTTCCGATCAGCGTACACTCAAACCAGGTGTACTTGTTTCAACGCTTGTGGATGCCCAACAAAACCTACAATCAGACTACAACGATCATATAATTACATTTAATCAGCTTCAGCAGGATATAATCGATTCCATCGAAACCCCGATAAATAACTTCTTTGGTGTTCCACGTTCGCACCCCGAGTTGCATATCATACAAGAAAAAACCGCTATCGATAATTTAGCAAAATTGCGATCCGAGTATGACGCTCATTTAGTTCAATTTGGTAATCTAAGTAAAACTTTTAAACAGACTGATGTCGCCTTCGATGAATTATTTGGTAAAAACGTGATACCCGAGAATATTAAAATAGATCTAGCTGATATTAGCACAAAATTTGATGAAATAACAGCGATTAATCAGCGAAAAGAAGTTGTTCGCGAAGATACGGAAATATTCATCGAAGCAATCAAAAATGATGCAACGTGGATGATAGAAATCATTGAAAAAATAAACATTCCTCACACGAAGGAAAATATTAACAATATCGTGTACACGATTCAACACGGATCATTTGAGTGGACACCTACAAACAACATTTTACATATCACTGCGACCGTCAAAGGTATTTATCGATTAACACTCGTGACACCTACTCAATTTAATATATCACCGTCGAGTCCATATGGGGTCAGCAATATGATATCAACGATCATCGACAAGGATACAACTGAACAGTTCACTATAACATCCACTGATAGAAATCTGGCTAGGGTTTCAGTAACATGGTATGTGGAATTCGTAGCTGATTTGAGTGAACAACTTAATTGAAATCGTAAACGATTTGAAAATAAAATGTCATCACAATACCGCTATGACACCGTCATGGAATTTTCAACAAAACGCAAAACTCTTTCTGATGAGTACCGAACAAAAATGAAAAAATACCGACGAAGAATCACTGCCATCGATGTAACTGTATACTCGATGTCTGGTGTAATCGCCTGTGCTGGTTTTGTTATATCATCGGTCACACTGTCCACTCCGGCTGTTATTCCAGTTTGTATAGCCATGGTGTCAACCATCGCAGGTGTGGTTACCGGAAAAATAAAAAAAATATTATCGTGCTCGACACAAAATCTAACGGATTACACCGTTAGATATGCTGCGGTATCTCGCGCATACTCGCAGTTATCTAAGTTTACAGCGTCGTTGGTCGACTACACGACAATAACCGAGGATGAGTTTTCAAAAATGGTTCAGTTGTACGAGTCAGCTATGTTAGAATTAGAGCGCGACAATAATAATAACAATGATAACACCGCAAGGCCTACTTCAACGGATAGTAATAAATACCGAACCGATTCGGCAGATATCGGAGAACACAACCTCGGTGAAAACAAGCATGATATCAATAACATTAACCAATCCTGAATTTAGTGTGAATTTCCCTACTCCGATTCCCGTGAAGGAGGTAGCGCTAGCAAAACTACAAGTATACCAGAGTTGGCCTAATATCAGATCGGTAGCATTTGGTGGCCAAGAACCGAATAATTCTTTGGTGTTCGAGTATTAGAATAAACCCGATGGACCTCCAGACTGGAACGTTGTTTCGCTACCAACTGGGTGTTACCAAATCCAACAAATCAATGCTGAATTAGCGCGTAGAATAAAATCCATTACTGGAAAGGAACCAAAAATCGCTATAAAGGTTCACGACCCGGCGTTATCATCCGCGACTGAGATACACTCGCCCGGGTATGTCGTAGATATCTATCAGAGTTCTATAAGAACAATACTGGGCTGGCCTGAAATCCCACCTCGGACATCTTATCAAATACCCGAACCCGAAAAATCTGATTATGTCACGGAGACACAATCATATCATGAAATCAACCTATCATATCGAAATTATTTACTTGATATAAAAAATGCAAACTTAACTGATAGATTCACATTTCTTGATAACAATACCATGCAATGGAAATTTGGTGTTGATAAAACTCCTAGTTCATCGACTGCAATTGTATCCACGTTAAATAACGCCATTGATTATTTGAAAGAGATTAATCGATTACACAGAACACAACTAGAATGACTGCGATAGAGCTTCCAATTTCAAGTTTGTTGGGTATAAAGCAAATGAACTAAAAAAAATCTGTTAACGATCTTATTCAAGAACGTTTTTCTCTGATACTCGCCAAATGGAAATCACAAACAACAATCCTCAGATATAATAATGACCCAGACGGCGGTGGTAGACATATCGCTCCTCAAAATGTGTGTATATTCTCGGTGATTGCATTGAATTTAGTATGTGATGTTATCGAAGGCAGCTATCAAATAAATCTCGAGCGATCAAATCAAGCTCAGCAGGGATATATTTTATATTCTTTTGCACCAACAGCTCCTCCAGGATTTTTAATTATTGAAGATCCAACTAATCCAGTTTATATGAGATGTCATAATGACTTGTTAACGAGAATTAATTTCAGACTCACTGACCAGTCCAATAATCTGATTGATTTACGAGGCGAGGTTTTATAAATTAGTCTGTTTGTGAAATCCTAAAAAAGATTGTTAAACCCATAGCAGAAAAGGAGCGCGACAATGACATTGGCGTCTTTTTTTTTCGACTTCGAGAAAGCGTTAGTTAGCCCATAGAAGCCTTTTTTACGATTTACGTGGAAGCCTCAGTTTGCTGAATCGACGCCTATAAAAAGTTGGTCTGTTCGCCCCTCTGCTATTTTGCCAAATGGACGCTTCTATTAAGCATTTACGAGGAAGCCTTAGTTTGCCGAATCGACGCCTATAAAAAATTAGTCTGTTCGCCCCCTCTGCTGCTTGTCGTGATTCATGTTTTCACCAGTATGCTTACAGCCAACCCTATACGTACATAACCAGATCATATTTACTCACAAACAGACTGTGACAGTCAAACTCATGCGTAATTTGTTTACACCAAACCCTTCACTAATGTAACCATATCATATTTACTCACCCACAGCGAGTAACAATCAAATTCATATGTTTCTTTCCCAGCGGTATTTTTGGTTGTCGTCATACACGCCTGTAATAGAACAATAATCAATATGGGGAATCTCAGGTTTTGCAGAACCCGACGTATGTGATAAATATTTAATATGGATATGGTAATTAGATATACTATGAATAGCGTCGACGCACAAACTCAAGAAGATTAGTTATAACGATAATTAATGATGTGCAAAAACTTCAATGATTGACCAGATAGATGAGGTTGAAACTTAAATGAAGCCAACCCAAAAGAGTAATTACACTGCCTTTCCATGAATTGGCATATTCGTAGTTTCGTCATGTCAACTTACTATAACCTTGAGCATTCAGACGAAACCATAGCGTTATTGATTGGTCTTTACAGGTGCTTAATCTTTTGTAATCATGATTTAGTTTGCTTGTTTGTTTGTTGGTTGATTTGTTTGCATGATTAGGATCTTTAACGTTTTAAGTGATATCGCTACGATTTGTGCAGCGAAGCAGTTTATGATGATGTTTAGCACCGGTACATCATGCCGCAAACATGTAGCATGATCTCCCACCCAGTCCTAGCAATAACCGATAATGCTGAGCGTCAAGCGAGGCAGCTGTTAGTAGCAATATTGTAAGTCGTTGGTATGGCTCGGGCGGGGAATGAACCCACACCATCCCGCTGCCGCAGCGGACGCTCTAACCACCATGTCACCGTGGCGGTTTAATCATTTGTTATTAATATTGTTTGATGATGCCATTGATTGTAATAATGTGTATATGTTTAAGTAGATTGGTATTTGCTTTCCATGTAGTAATATTGTTTTAAACACTTCAGTTAGTGCCCGTTATGCATCAACATGCAGTTTTTATGTTCCATTGGTTTTATTGATTGTTGTAAATATTAAACCACATAATCAACAAATCTCCTAAAATGTAAGCTTTGACAAGTACTTCAACAAACTTAAATAACCAAAGATATAACTCTTAAAGATACCACGACATTCAGCTCAATGACAAAAAAATGATCGTTCAATATATTATTAGTATTAGGGTGTTATTTTATCTACGTTTTGACGCTAATTCACCTGCATTTGAACATTTAGCCGACTTCATCTATACTGAATATCATTTGTCAGTCTCTTCTCGTTTGTTTGTTTGTTTAACGTATCATATATACACGTACCTCATCGTCCCAACACAATTTTGTTTTTCGGCAAGCTGATGGATGGACGACTTGATCATCTTCCCCGCAATAATAGCACCGATTGATCTGATTATTCACTACAACGAAGAAATGAACGTTTACATTCCAACGTTGGTTTAATAAATGCACTGAGAGATATTTACGTTTTAATATAGTTTTTGTAATTCAAAATTTCAGATTTGGCTGCAGAATGTGTCTTATTCAATAAATTAAAATTCTCTTGGACTCTCTCACCTCAGTTCTCATCGTGTTTGTTCTCTATGTTTGATGGTCTAACTTGCCATATGAAGGTCTCCCTGTCTTCTTATGTACTGTATTGTTTATTCAAGCCTTTGGAATACGAATATATAAAGCAGGTATACACGGGTTTCAAAGTTTTTTCCTTCTTCAAAACATTATTACTTGGAACTCATACAAATACCAGATCTTTATGAAAAATGTCGTTAATATTTGTACTTAGTGTGTAATATGCTGCATTTATAAGTGTAATTTTGACTACAAATTGCCTGATTTTGCTAATTTCATTCGATATATTCTACTTACAATAATTTTCATAAAATTAAAATATATTTGAAATAGAAGGACCTAACGTTATGATCTACTCATATAAATCTTCTTTCTATAACCGACATCAATATTTATTTTAGGAGATAATCTTTGTTCGCATCTACCCGTCTCGTTTAATCTTCTTCTCATTTTATCTCTTAGAGTTAACTAACTGGAATGTCAATATTGTTGCTTTTCAGATCTAATATCAATATCCTTATAATGAGATAGTTAATAGTATATTTTTAGAAATCAATACTTAATGGTATATTCATGGTTAATATCCAATAATATCAATATGACTGGAATGGATTTATAATTGGCATTTGTAATTTTAAGCACATGTCAAATACTTTTGGTTGTTTTTTTCTTCTGAAATATAAATAATATGTATGCCATGAAACATGTGATGTGTGATAATACTGATTTAATCCTTCAATCCAGCGATGAGAAGAAGATTCCTGGCAGTTAGAAAGAAATATGTTAAAAATTAAAATCTCAATCTGAAAAAAGGCTTACCATAACGTGTCTGCGTGTAATAGCGCTTTTTGGATTTATTGACATTATTGCCTAGTCAATGTTTAATAACCACAAGAAGCAGTGTTTGTGGTTAAAAAACTACTTTATATGTTGAAAACAATTGGAATCTGCTTGGAGATGAGAGATGTAATTGTAACAACATTAAAGAGTTGCGTCTGCTAAATACAGTTGAAATATTTACAGTATTATCATATCTTACGTTCACTTTTGTCTTTATAACTCCGAATATTACGTTAAACATTTTCTTTGAGAATGTAAGTAAAGAATGCACACTCTTATTGGATACACCCTAAATAAAAAAATATCACTATATATACTTACATTGAGACTCAACTGATGCAAAACCACTCGCAAGGAAAATACCTAGCAAAAGTATTATATAAATACAGAAGAAAGATACATACAAAAGAAGTTACACGTATGCATACATACGCAACAAACTTTCTTATATACGGCTATACATGGAAACAAGAAATATCAATCCTATATATGTTAGGTACAGACGTAGGCATGCATTCATGTATACAGCAATGTATGTATGTATGTATGTATGTATGTATGTATGTATGTATGTATGTATGTATGTATGTATGTATGTATGTATGTATGTATGTATGTATGTATGTATGTATGTATGTATGTATGTATGTATGTATGTATGTATGTATGTATGTATGTATGTATGTATGTATGCATGTATGTATGCATGCTTGTATGTATGATTGTATGTCATGTATGCATGTATAAACATATTTTCTTTTATGAATATGAGATTGTCTATTTTTTAATCGTTTTGATTTCAATGCTTAAGGATGATTTAGTTAGTTGTGAGAAGCAAGATTACTTAAGTGTTGTCACCAACGTTTTACACTAATCGTATCACATAAAGTTAACGTGTTTATCAAAATACCATTGTTGTTGTATACCCCAGTGATTTATCGTTCAAATTGTCATAACACAAATATAAATATGATCACATCATACATCTTTCTTTCATATTTTCTTACAATACTGTTTTGCAAAACAATCGCTTCTGTTTCATTAGTTAACACAATTTTTGCCATCTTATCGTGATCATTAAACTAGTGTGAAGAATTAGAGCACATTCTAAAACATGGCAAGGCAATAGCAAATGATACATACCAGAAAACATAATTGGATATACACAATAATGGTTGTGTAATGCTCTTAAGTGTTTGTCCACTAAATACAAAATAAGATAATTAAATCAACGACATTATAGTCATAGAACATGCCTGTACTGCAAGAATGGTGGATAGTTTTAAGATCATAGCATAACAAAATGCTAGAACACAACGATTGGAGATATTTTGGGCAAAATCTTGAAACCAGAGTGTTATATCAAAACAATAATAATCTGGCAGATAAATGAGTGCCAACAGGGTATCGAAATCTGGGTCTTTTATATTAGATAAGGGAATCCCAACAGGGTTGCTATATTACCGTTTTGGACCGTTATTGTTATATAAGAGTGAGATTAACCTGAACATTATTCGGAGAAGAGATAGATGAAACAGAACTAAGTCTGTTTTCATAATGCGAAATATGAGAACAACAACGCGAATAAAATTTCATTTCGTAATAGGATATTACGGAGTTGAAGACACTATTGCACTTTCCAACATGTCCAGTTTCTTAACGGATTCAAGCCGGAGTTATTCGTGGCCAGGATACTTTCTTCGGTAGAGACTGTTGGTAGCAAAACTACAAACACAACAAAAGCTTCACAAAGAATCAAATGCTTCTTTATTCTGGGAAGGAAACAACTTTATTAACTATATTTTAAGTGCTGGTGATTTCCACCTCTTCCAAAAAGGCTTTGATAATGAGTCCGTACAAAAAATATCCAAGGAAAATGATTCATAAGATATCATATTTAGAGCTCGGTTTCATCATGCAATAAATTTAATTACTCATCCATATACACAATTTCTTGATAAATATTAGTATGATAAACAACAAATTTAATTTGTCACATTGGGGGAAGCTAACGGAATACCAATGTGACCTCGACAAATAAGATGAGTACAGAACAAGTGAATCTGATCTATGGCTTATAAGGTCCTCATGTAATGATTTTCACCTTTCTGTACTCAAAATCACCAATAAAGATATTTATTGTGTTACGTATATTTGATTTAACCCATTTATTTTTCTTTTCAGGAAAATATTTGTGCTAAATAAATTGTTATTAAGTTTTTACAAGGTTATTATTTTCACTCTTTCTATGTTACTCTTTATTCGAGCCTAAGCACGTGACATAGAAATTGGTGGCCTCGTCCGAGATTGGGATCAATTGGAATTTGGCTAGAATTTTTGTTAGAAAACTTTTGTTTTAAATTTGAATTCCCCTAGTTTTTGAATTTTTCTAAAATCTTTAGTGAGATTGAGAGGCTTGTATTAAAATGACATCTAAATTAGAAATATTTCTTTCTAATCCTACTCAGGAGCAATTAGATCTTTTCAAAAAAAGACGAGTTGATTCAAATTGCCAGAAAATATGATCTTCCTGAACTCAATGCTTCTTTAACGAAACAAGATATCAAAAAGATTTTAGTCCAATATTTGGTAGAAAAGAATGTTTTGGAAAAACGTGCTTTGATTTTGGTCAGTAAGTTAGCATCAGACTCTTACATTAAAATAAAGAAATTAGAATTAAAATTCAAGATGGAATTAGAGTTGAAGAAACTTGAATTTCAGGAAAGGGAGAAAGAAAAACAATTACAATATGACAAAGAGGAGAAAGAAATACAATTACAATATAAAAAAGAGGATAGAGAGAGACAAAAGGGAGAAAGAAAGACAATTACAAAGTGACAAAGAGGAGAAAGAAAGACAATTTGAATTACAAAATGAGGAGATACACATTCGGTTACAAGAAAAAAAATTGATAAAGAGAGATAGAAGGAAGAAAGGGAATATCAATGAAAAATGACAGAAATAGAGCTGGCAAGTGAAAAACTGCTTCATACTTCAAATTCAAATTTAAGTTTTGATTTACCAAGGAATATTAGATTAGTGCCCCCTTTCAGAGAAATAGATGCAGACAAATACTTCACTCGTTTTGAAAAAGTTGCAGAACATTTACGGTTGCCAAGGGAGCATTGGACTCAGTTATTGTAATGTGTAATCACTAGTAAGGCTAGTGATATTTACACTTCACTGTCTGTTCACACAATTGATGACTATGATGTGGTTAAAGAATGCATTCTAAGGGGTCTTGCATTAGTCCTTGTAGCTTATCGGTAAAAATTCAGAAATTACAGAAAAGAAGCTGGACAAACTCATGTGGAGTTTGCCAGAGAAAAAGAGCAGTTGTTTGATAGATAGTGCTTAGCCAAGAAAGTCGAACAAGATTATCAAAATCTCAAGAAAATTGTATTAATTGAAGAGTTCAAAAACTGTGTTCATAGTGACTTTAAGTCTTATCTTGATGAGCATAGGATTGAAACCTTGGAGAATGCTGCTCGAGCTGCTGACGAATATTCTTTGACACATAAGTTCCTTTTGTTAACAAGACTTCTACTCAACAGTATTATGGCAGAAATGTATTTCAGCCTAATACCATTCCTTTTAAAACTCAAACTAGCACAACATTCAAAAATCAATCTTCAGAGAAGCTTGATTCTAGATCCTTAAATCCGAGTGTACATATTGCAAGAAAAAAGGATACGTTATTTCTGATTGCTACAAATTGAAAAATAAGCATCAGAATCAAGGCAAACCTCATCCAAATGCGCCTATTTCTAGAGGTCGAAGTCGCGGTCATGTATTGAAAGCAATACATTTGTTGGGTCTAATAAATCCAAGTCTGATTTTATTGTGGAGAATTATGAACCTTTCATATCGAAGGGTTCTATATCAATCTTGGGTGATTCAGCCAATCCCACCCCTATTAAAATTTTAAGGGACACAGGATCTTAGCAGATTCTTTTATTGTCAGGAACTTTGCCTTTTTCTGAGAAGTCTTCTTCTAATGAAAGTGTTTTTTTTCAGGGAGTAGAGTGCGTCTTTGTTAATGTTCTTCTCCATTGTGTAAATGTGTCATAAGACTTAGTATCAGGACCTGTGACAGTCGGAACAGTCTCGGTTTCCCCGTTGAGGGCATTCATTTATTGCTAGGCAACGACTTAGCTGGAGACAAGGCTGTGGTTAATCCACTTGTAACTGACAAGTCTGATTTGGATTAGAACGTTGATCCAATTGTAAAAGAATTCCCTGATATATTTCAAGCATGTGCAGTTACCAGAGCTATGACAAAGAAAGCTCTTGAGAATGATGTTGATGAGGCAGTATTTCTTTAGCTGACACGTGTATAGGTCAGGCTTTTGATGAGGTCACTTTTACTCCTTGTTTGATCAATCAGAAGGTATTGATCATAGTGATCCTCTTTTAACAACTCATTCTCTTTATTCTAATCAGAGTGATAAACGATAATTACTTGTCGTCGAACAGGAAAAGGATCCTGAGATCTCTTGTTTGTTTCAAAGGTCCATACGTGAGACTAAAGCCATTGAAGATCCTATCATTATTTCATTAAAAATGGAATTCTTATGAGAAAATGGAGACCTCCCGAGGTACCTGCTGATGATGAGTGGTCGGTGAACTATCAAATAGTAGTTCCAAAACCTTACAGACAGGAAATACTTAATCTAGCCCATAAAACTCCTTTCGCCGGTCATTTAGGGATTAATTAAACTTATCACAAGATCTTGATTCACTTCTATTGGCCAAAAATCAAAAGTGATGTTGCCAAATGCTGTAGATCTTGTCATACTTGTCAAATGGTAGGAAAACCCAATCAGAAGATACCTAAAGCTCATCTACAACCTATTCCTGCCTTTGACAAACCATTTAGTAGAATTTTGGTAGATTGTGTAGGTCCCTTACCCATGACCAAGTCAGGTAACCTATACCTGTCAACCATTATGTGTGCTGAGCTGCTCCGTTGAGGAATATAAAATGTAAAACAATAGTAAAAGCTTTGATAAAGTTTCTTACTCAGTATGGCATTCCCAAATCTGTTCAGTCTGATCAAGGTTCAAACTTCATGTGTGGAATTTTTGAACAAATTATGTATGAAGTGGGCATTCAGCAATTCAAATCTTCTGCCTATCACCCTGAGAGCCAATGGGCATTAGAAAGATTCCATCAGACTTATGATGGAATCTTTCTAATCTTTCAATATGATCCGATCATATTGTTTTGATACGAATAAAGATTGGGATGAAGGCATTCATTTACTATTGTTTGCTGTTAGAGAATAAGTTCAAGAATCTTTAGGCTTCAGTCACTTTGAACTGGTTTTTGGAAACACTGTGCGTGGATTATTGAAGTTATCGAAAGAGAAACTTCTCTCTAATGAAGATACTGAGATCAATCTTCTTGATTATGTTTCCGATTTTAAATACAACAAGCAAAGGCTTGTGAGGTCGCAAGAGCAAATCTGCACTCTGCTCAATCTAAAATGAAATCAAGATATGATAAAAATTGAAGGAAAGGCGTTTTCAGCCTGGTGATAGAGTCCTGACTCTCTTGCCAATGTCACAAAATCCTCTTCAGGTCAAATATTATGGTCCCGACACAGCTGCTTGGAAAATTAATGACTTAAATTACATTATAAATAATCCTGGGAGGCGCAAACAAAAACAAACAAAAACAACTCTGCCATATAAACAAACTAAAAGAGTATATTGAAAGAGATAGCCATGTTAAACCTGTAATTGATTTAGATGTACCTGTCCCACTCAGTGAAAGAATATCATCAGATTCTACTGATACTGAAATGACAAATCTTTGTAAATCTGAAATTATGAAAGATCTAGACCGGAAACTTTCATATTTGCAAGTGCAAGAAAAACATGAACTGAAACAGTTATTATTTGAATATGAGCACTTATTTCTAGATGTTCCTACAAGGACAAACAACATTTTTCATGACGTTGAAATTGTAATTTTTAAACCTGTCAAACAATATCCATACAGGATGAATCCACTCAAACAGGAATACTTTAAAAAGGAAATTCAATATTTGCTGGAGAATGACTTTTGTCGAGCCCAGTAAAAGTGATTGGAGTTCACCATGCATACTTGTTCCAAAACCAGATAAAACTTTCCGTATGTGCACTGATTATAGGAAGGAGAACAGTGTGGCAAAAAAGAGATTCATTCCCATTACCAAGAATTGACAATTGTATTGATAAAATCGGGAATGCCAAGTATGTCACCAAATTTGACCTTCTGAAAGGATTTTGGAAGATTCCACTAACGGAAAGAGCGAAGGAAATATCGGCATTTGTGACTCCAGATGGACTTTACCAATATAAAGTATTGACGTTCGGGATGAAAGAGTCAACAAGTTCATTTCAACATCTCATGAATATGATCACCTCTGGTCTAGAAAATTGTGATGCTTATATAGATGACGACATCATCTACAACGAAACCTGGATAGAACATCTAGCAACAATTCGAAATATTTTTGACAGACTCACTGATGCGGTTTTCTTGCTTCATTTCGGGTTAATTGGTCTTCGTTCCTGGTGATTTATTTTGATATTCCCAAAGAAGTACACACATCCGTATATCTATCAATCTCTCTCTCTCTCTCTCTCTCTCTCTCTCTCTCTCTCTCTATATATATATATATATATATATATATATATATATATATATATATATATAATTTAGTTATATTGATCTGTTTTGATTTATTTAACCGAATGTATATCTATATATACTCGTTTGTGTAGGGTTGTGATTTATAGGTTCGCACGCATTTTGGAGTACGTTTGTACACATGCATGCATGTATATATGTATCTATATATGCGTGTGTATATATACATGGATGGATGTAAATTGAATGACGGCTTCATTTTTTTTTCTTCTGTTGTGTTGTTTTTCAGCTAATGCTTAATGTGTCAGGTTTCCATGTAAATAATACTTACAGCAAATCAGTAGTGGAGTCGACATTGCTTCGTTTGAAAGAACAAAAATATATTTTTAAAAATCAAATATTGGCAACAATTTTTTTAAGACAAACAACCTAACCATTACATTGCGTAACGTATCCCTCAAAAGCTTTTTTTTTATCTGTCACCTCATTTCACACCTACTGTTTAAGAGCATCAACTGAAACATAAGCAGACAGATGATATGGGATGACATATATAATAAAATATTTTCCACTTGACCTGATACACTAGACCGAAACAATAAAAACGGACGCATTACAGGCGAAGTATCGTCTTGTTGGTCCATAGGGTATAACATTACCCTAGGATATACTGCCTGTACGCGTCTAAAGCATACACGAAACAAAATATTAATTTCTTTAAATGTTTCTGGGACACATACCCACACATTCGTATAATATATATATATATATATATATATATATATATATATATATATATATATATATATATATATATATATATATATATATATATATATATATATATATATGTGCTAGCACGTGTCACGGAATCGACAATATCTTATGTATTCATATTTTCCGCACCAAAAGTGTTCGATGTCCAACCAAGTCGCATAAACCTTACATTGGACTAACCAATCTTAACTCAACTCTCTTCTTGATGAGGGAGGCAACTGCTATGTCGAATTTGTTAATCCATGATCTCTCGCATCCAAGGTAAACGCTCTAACCACATATAATACGTAAAGAACTACATTTTCTGGAGACATACTGAGAAGGGGATTGCAGAGTTTATTTAGGCTATGCTATTGTTTTTGTATTAGTATACAAGTCAACATTGACCGGATATGAAAGTGAGTTTTTGTATCAGATAACTCAATTTTATGTATAGAATGTACGCCCGATATTGGAAATACTAATCGGGGAAAGTATATTTAATTAACAGGAAAATAGGCAAGCTTCGTTTCTTTTTAATCAAATTCATTCACACCTCTTTGTATATATTCCTCCCGAAATTGATATTAGTATCCTTCTGCTGACCTAGTCTCAATTCAGATATTCGTCCGAGCACAGATAACAAGGAATTTACCAAGGAAATGTCACTAAAATCAGATTTCTCTTTCAAATCCATGGTATTCAACATTATGTTTGGTGTAAGACAATATCAAATATAAAATACACTTTATATATATATATATATATATATATATATATATATATATATATATATATATATATATATATATATATATATAAATTTGAAAATTATTAGAGCCGAGATTTAATATTAAGTTTGACAATTGGCAAGGAAGGAAACGTTTTGTGCTGATAATTCCGTCATCAGTTGTGATCCCAATGTTTGTAGAAATTGAAATTTATGAAATAATTCAATAGCGTGCATCAATGCATGTAATACACATTTTTGTATAGTATGGCTATCGATGTGTTGCCATTAAAATTAGAAACTTACTGAGTATGAGGAATTAGTGGACCTGAGGTAATAGGGCTCGGAATGCCTGATCAATTCATGCCAAAATGAACGAAGGACCAATTCGTATTACTATTTTCATTATACAGTATACCTAAAATAAAATGTTATGTTATCTTATATTATTAATATAATGCAACCTTTACAATTATGACTAAAATAAACTGTTATGTTATCTTATAATAATAATATAATGCAACCTTTACAATTTTGACTATGTTTTTATAGTCTAAGAATGAAAGACGCCACTAAATTATCTCGGGACATTCTCATTCATCAGTGAACTTCGCTATGTCTGTCAGTGAGCGCGGAATGTTATCCAAAAGAAACACAACGAAAGTTTACTATTTTTATTGGATCTTAGAAGCTACTAAAATAATATATTTCTTTCATTCGTTAATTTATTCTAACTCTTGATCTGAACTAATTTTGTTATCGAGAAGCAAGTATAAACATAGCCTGTATAAATCGATCTGAAATCGTACTTGAAGCTAATAATTAGTACCATATTAGTTATATAATACTGCAACATAAAATAGCCTCTACACGTTATTAGACCTAATTAGTAAGGTCATCAATATGGCTATTTTATTCTGATCCTGTCGGAACATTCATCAATGTTCAAGCAAGTTCAATCCAGCAGCTTTTAGGTATTTGTTAATTGTGTAATCAATGTGAACATATACATTGTACACCCTGTCGATTCCACAAAGTCCTTTTTCATCATTCTGGTGTTTGTAGAATCATTGGGTCTGATTTTGTAACATGGGACAAATAATCGGTAGATTCATAAAACGCTTCGGCTGGTTTTGCACCAGTTATTACACTGTTATTATTCAGAGTTTTTTGTTATGTCCATTATTTCCCCGGCGATGACAATTTTGTTTGTTCCATTCTTGGTGCACATAATGATATTTGCCGTGTGATTTGTAAATTGTATATATAGCAGTTATTAAAGAGAAAGACAACATTTATCCAATGATGTATCAATATTCACAATAATCTAACACTAACAACATTTTCAATCACAAAATATGTGTAAAAAGCAAACATAATAATAATAATAATAATAATAATAAAAATAATAATAAAAATAATAATAATAATAATAATAATAATAATAATAATAATAATAATGAGGAATTTGGATAGCGCCTAATCTTTCGAAGCTCTAAGCGCTTTACACCATCAATAATGATATAATATACTGAATAAGAATGTTAAAAATTAATACCACCACAATATGTCGAAAATATGGTTTATTTACACTTTATTCAATATTGACTCACCTACTCATGCCTGAAATTCCTTTGAGACGTCTTGAGATATCGTGATAACTAAGCTCAGGCTGCCGAATCCAGTCTTTACATGCTAGATAGACAAACCCCTGACTCACCGAGGGTTTAAGACCCGTCGGCTACCCTCAGCCTGGTTAAGGCGGTCAGTAGAGGCCGTTTTCCGGAATGTGGTCTCTGCTCATACCATATGTTTTTGGAGCCACAGGTACGAGTTGAGTGCCAAGTGCGGACCGAATGTGTGCCAACTACCCTCGAAGGCGTACGACTGCTTACCGAAGGAGTGCGACTGCTTGCTCTAACACATAATGTTATTGACTGTATGATTTGTTACCTTGTATATATTTCTTTGTTTACGATCAAAAATAAATCAGATTGATATATGAAGCATCACAATGCAAATGAAAGCGTTATTATTTACATTTTCAAGCGAATCAATTTTCCAACGTAAGACAAATTTTCCTTTTTATTGATAAATGTATATAGCGTTATTTATTTAAATAAAAAAAATGTATCGTGCAGAGAATATTATATTTAAATGATGACGTAGCAAACATGACCTGGCAGTGTTTGTGCTTATCAGTTCATGTCAACGTTCAACAAATGAAAGTAGCGAACAAAAAGAAACACGCTAGGTGATTGTTTCCCTTTAAAACAGTCTTTTACATGTTTCATCACATACAGTTTTCATTTGCGAAGTGCAGTTAGGAATAATAAATAAGTAAACCTGTTGAAAGCATATACAGCATAATACTAATAAGTATTTAAAGCCAAACATATGCCAATATGGTATGACACTGGATATCTTGCGATGTTTCTTGACAATTTGAGTTCTTGCTATTTGTACAGGAACACTAATGGTAGACATCATCAGAATTTTCCTCAAACATTCAAACTGTATCGTGCAATAAAAAAGAAAAATCTACGAACGTTTATCTTTCAGTGAAAAATCATTTTTGTTTAAATAATGAGACTTTTAATGTTCATTGTTTTATATGCCCTTAATATTCAAAATTTAGAGTTTTCTTCTCTAAGTTGTAGTTTTAAGGAAAATGAGAGATTAACTTTATAAGTGAAGTTTTATTCTTCTCGAACAGTTTCCATAGTCCATGTAAGATTCTCTGCTTGAGCATGTCTGGCGTTGACTATTTAGAGTCTGATGTGAAACTGATTATCTGTTCTATGTAGGACGTTAGTTTGAAACGCGATGTAAAAGTCACTATGGTTATCTTAACATAGGTAACGCGTGACTTGTAAGAGCTAGGAGTAGACATTGAATATGCTTTACAAAAACAATGAACCAAATTATAAAACTGGACAAAAACTGTATTCAAGCAACATTTTGCCATCCTCTGACTCAGCTACTCGTGCTTTAATTTCCATGGAGTAATATTATCATATTGTTGATACATACGATTTATAGACATCACTTTGTGCGCGAGCTCATGTATTGGCCAACCTTAGATGATGACGTTATCTAGCACGCGACAACAAAACATTATACAGGTAAACTAGACACACCATAAATCGGATCTTCATGTTATAGGTAAAACTACACTGCCTCTAAAAAATGAAACTTTATCAAAAATATTGCCGTCGCATTCATCAATGCCCACGATATGCAATTTATGTATTATGACTATTGTTGTGTTGCCAATAGGAATAGGATGATAGGTGTTATTATTACTGTTATATTGTTTCCTCACAGTAAAGTTTGTTGACGGCTCTGTTTCTTGTTTTCTTTGTGTAATTATTCTTCTCTTTGCGACATTGAGAAAGTAATTGGTATTTACTGACAGCAGTTTGGCCGGTTTCACTGAAATTTTACGCTGCAGCTTTACGGTTTTTCAGTCATATGAATGTATCCTCCATCCCGTTTTCTTGCATAACATGTTATTCTGTTTGTGATTGGTAACTTTCATATATTGTTATGCTTAAAGAAAAAGAGAGGAACAAAGTGATTATATAAAGCGACATGATGCAGAGTAGTGCAGTATTGACAACATATTCAAGCGTAAGCTATATGCAAGCTACACACAAATCAATTATCAACATTAGCACGGAGTGTTCCATCTCTCTTTAATTTATTGTCTGTAAGACCATATAATAACATTTAATTCATTTACTCATAACGTCGGAAAGAAGGTAGTCAGATTTCAATAATGATCAGGACATGTCGCGTACAAAACACTGAATGATTGTTGTTGTAATATTTTAATTAAAACATCTTTAATTTTTTTTTTTACAGAACTGATGTCATTTTCGAATGAAAGAATCGCGTTTTTAGTAGTATTACTGACTTTGACCAATCTGAGAAACTGAGCATTTTCCTGTAATGTTCTTATCGCGGAAGATACAGAGAATTCAATTTAAAGCGCAAATTTCAGATTTAATTGTAAATTTGGAATCATTAAGCTTATTTTGCCACCAGTTGGTACTTGAAGTTTCGAATCTTCTTTTCTTCTAAAGCAGGAACCTTGTATGGATTGTTTGAGGCTAGTTTAAGATTCGTATCGGATTTATTCTTTCCATTTTAAAGAAAAAAAGGAAAAGTAAAAGAAACAGAAAATGCCTATAACCAATGTAGAAATCTGCTATTAAAATACTTACATAAGAATGGCTTCAGTCAAACAGAGTCTAAGCCGAAACTGTATAGTCTTCCTTGTAGTATACTAATCTTAAATTTAGCGATATGTGTTCACATGGTTATATTCACATAGGTAGCTCGTGACTGATTACCGTGACTTTTCGCGACTACAAGGCTAGTAATCCCCCACAATTCGTGACGTACAATTAACTGAGTCTTGTTGGAATATTAAGGACATACTTACCGTTCCGGTGACCCAAGTGATAAAAGCGACCGCCTCGGATGTGGGTTTTCGCGGGTTCGAACCAGACTTTAAAATAGTACTAACCGATACCAGGCTAGTTAGTCACCATTAAGAGTTTAGTGTTAGGACGTTTCAGACAACATCATAAACTGCCTCACTGCTGTGAATGGTTGTTTGTGATTTGGATTTTTAACGTAGCTTTAACAATGTTTCAGTCATATCTAACTGGAAGCATTATTAACCCTGGTTTATAATAGCATACCATGTGAGGGCCAGGGTGTATATGTTATGTGATACTGATTAGGCCTAAGCCATTGAGGATAACTAGATCTGTCATCATAGTATGCGACGGCAGATCTAAGTCAATGGAGTTCGCCGATGACTAAACTTTATACTCGAATTCACTTAATACCGATACAAATTTCGTAATAACAAGAAAATATTCTTGGAAATGACGGATGTTTTGTTAGGAAATCGGTTCTACATTGCTCGCGTACTAAGCTTTCGTTATTTCATTGCTTGTTGTCTACGATAACGTTATACTTTGCAACATTTTAAACGTATTTGTTGACTTTTTTAGGCTAGACGTTTTATCTTGACTTGTGCATGAAAGAATTGCACTTTGGTGCAGAATCAATTCGGAAGATTTAAAAATGCGTGTCACCTGTATATGTCAGTACACCTTTTAACACCATACAATATATATAAATTACTTTATGTGTGTTATAATTCTACATTAGTTATGAAGTAACTTGACTGGCATGAAAAGCAAGTTATATAGCATGAAATACATGTCCAAACGAGATTTTGAACTTGTTCATGAACGTCATAAAGAGAAGAACAATCATACCTATTGATATTTTGTTTATACCCTAAATATTTCATATATTTACCTATATTTAGTTTTGGGAATGCATGCTACTTTTGCGCGTTTCTTACAGTGTGTTATATTTTGTGGAAAATACTTATTAATATATCAGTATTATGTTTGACTAACTATGACCGATATGTACAAACCAACGAAACGGATATGAGGTATACGATAGCGTCAATTAAAACGTTGTAGTCCTCATATACACAAAACACTTATGTATTAGCATAAACTAGGTGAAAGTAGATATTGAGAAAAAATACATTATTGAAGATGTATGTTTTAGTAGTGAAAAACAAGATATACAAATACATATTGGGATGGATTGAGGAACATATCTGCGAGTATAAGATATGTGGCTATCCTGGAGGTGACCGTTGTAGTATGTTACACAGATGTCATCTAGGCCTGGCTGTACAGAGGAAGCACATACGCTGACCAAGATGGAGAGCTTGATCTCGGGTTCATTAGCCCAGTTTTCAAGCCTTGCGAGTAGTAAAGCTGTATATAGACGAAATGCAACTCCGGTGTCAGAAGTTTTTCCTCACAACTCCATCGACCTTTATTAAACCTGTTCCCAATTCAATTGAGTAGTGAATAATCCATTTCATTCATTACTATATCCCAATCCAGTTTATCGTACTCGGATGCTCTCTTTATTTCAGCTTTGACTTCCTGCATCACGTCTCCAGTTACTTAATTTTCCGACTTGAGGGTGATTATTTCTTTTTTAACTTGCATTCAATACTGGACGACTTTGAGTCACAATTATCGCCAATGATGCAGGATGATGTTCATTGTATATTCACTTAGTACAAGGTTTCGGTCAAATTTATGATATCAGCCCACGTATACACTATTTTGCAGAAAGGTTTAACATTTCTCAATCTGAACGCATTTGAGACTTATGCATATCAATCACTGAACCAGGAAACTTCCAGACTTTAATATGATGAGAGGACTCGACAAGACGTCTTTGATAAAAGTTGGTGTAAGAAAGGATAATAAATGATGTTTAGATATTTTTATGATTAGTATATATTTAATTGCGTATTTGGTGGACAAATATATAAATGGAGTATTAAAAATGTTTGTAATAAATGTCGACTAAAAGAAGATGAATTATAGTTCTGATAAGTAAACATTTTGGTAGATAGAGTGGAATGTATATGAATGTATTCGGCAGCATAATTATCTTTATAAACATTTTGATTCCTATACAGAGAATAGGTACCTGATGATTACTCTCAACGTGATAGTAATGTTTCGTGGAAGAAAGTGCTTGAATGACATACTGATGCTAAGAATAATTACAACACAGTTTAAGTAATATACAAAGTGTAACTGAAATTAATGTTAAGTGCGTTAGATAGGGACATATTAATTTATGACCCTGTCATAGAATTAGGCGAAAATTGAATGTATTTCTTCTTGAATTAGAAACTAATTTCACCATTTTTTTTTGTATCGTCGTACATGCGTTACCTGGGGTGAATAAGTGGTTTTTTCAAGGTAAGCGACGTGTAACGATTTGCATGTGCCTGACTACGAATCACTTGAAGTCAGGAACATTAGAATCACGGGGTGCACGGGAATTTCGCCGTGAATTCTGCTCACCTATTTGAGGATATATAAGGCAGAATAATTCTGATAATATTTCGAGTCCAGAAGTATCTTTTCACAGGAGAGATAGCTCGTCATTCTTTCTCCAGCCAAAGGGCTGATTTGTAGCGGAACGTCTCTGATTTGTAGCGGAACGTCTCTGAATGTCTCTGAATTGTAGCTGAACGTCTCTGAACGTCTCTGAATGCCTCTGAATTGTAGCTGAATGTTATTGATTGTGCCGTGATTATGCTGTTTCATTGTGCAATCAAATTGAGGTGTCTGACTTTCTGTCGGTCGGACTGTCTGTCCATCTACATCTGTCGTGATGTGAAAATATCCGGAAATCTAGAAGTCTTAATGTCCGAGTGTCGGAGCTGTCTAGAGGTGTAAACGTCCTGGGTAGCATCTAGGTATTTGGGACCGATGGTTCTAGTAGATGCTGTATGCTGTCTGTACGTATAAATGTGGGGATCCGTGAAGGGCAAGTGACCGATAAAAGTATTGAGTCAACCCTAGGTATTCGGAGAAGCTGTGCGGCGATTCAATAGTTGGTGAATCGTACAGTTGTATAGGGTCGAGACACATGTGTGTGTTGAATTGTAGTTACAATTGAATACATTGTTATATTTACACATAGTTACTTTGAATCACAGTGGCTAGTTGTCGCAATCCATACGGGCGATAGTATAGTTTGATGTTTGTATTTGTAATCGCTATTTATACTTGAGTTAATATAACTTTTGTAAAGGTTCCTTGGATCTGTGTATAGTCCAAGAGATTCCTTGGATCTGTGTATTAATATTTAATTTATTTTTGAATTGTGAATGGTTGTGGAATGTGATTGTGGGTTGAATGCATGAGTTATTGTTTTGATACATCATTATTTTTCATTAATAATTTATTTCATAAATTTACATTATCTTTCACATATTGTGTTTGTGTTGTTCATTTAATCCACCATCCACTCGGTAACAATTATGTTACAGACCCATCATGATGCAGTGGTAAATTTTATTTCAGCATTCTTTGATTATGGTTCTATCAAAATAAATACATAATTTAGTGATTAAGGGTGTTCTCTGTATGTATTCTTGGGGAGTCTGGCTAACTCTGTATGCTGTGTTACAGGTGTGCATGTAATATAGCGATAATGTATCATCATTGTTAACCATGGGGTGTATATCAATAGGGATTGAGTCAGAAGGAGTCCATATAGTGGTTGAAGCTTGTCAAGGAGTTTATAGCTGGCAAGCTGCTCTCAGATGAACTCAATGCAATCAGCGATGTTCGAATTTAAATAATTTTTCAGGTTCAGATGTAAGGAATTAACAATTCTCAGTTTGCAGGATATGAAAAAGAACGATTCTTCATGTTTTATTGTTATTTATTTCAATTTTTCTTTTAATAACTCGTGAATTTTGAATGATATCATTTAATCGTGGATATAGTGTATGAACTATTTCATGTATAGTGTTTCATATCGTTTCCAGCCATGGTAACTGCACACTCGCCCCATGCACCTTACTCATTACACAATGATTCTCAGAGTGGTGTAGTTTAACCTGCCTGCTCTGGCAAATTTGGCGATTCTTGCTGCATTAATAATAATAATAATAATAATAATAATAATAATAATAATAATAATAATAATAATAATGATAATAATAAAAGTTACAGTTATGCAAATCGAAATATTATTAACATTATATTCATATTTATACCTATACAACTTTCATATAATGCTCATTAATGTTAATAACACATCAACACTATTAGTATTGACTTCATTGTTGTAAAAGTATTGACACTACTTCTGCTGATCGTACAACTACTACCAACTACCACCAATGTTACTATTGATGAAAACAATGATTCATGCTGCTACTCCTACGACCAAACTACTTCTTTACTACTAATATTATTACTACAACCACACTACAATTATTGCTACTACCTAGTACTATTGTTACTATTGATGAAAACAATGAATAATGCTGCTAATACTAGTGTAAAAAACTACTTTTGTACTACTACTATTATTACTACGATCACACTACTACTACTATTATTATTACTGCGACCAATCTACTTCTTTACTACTAATATTATTACTACGACCACACTAATACTACTACTGTTGCAACTACCTACCACTTTTGTTAATATTGATGAAAACATTGAATAATGCTGCTACTACTACTACCACGCCCACACTACTACTGTTGCATTACTGCTAATGTTGCTACTGCTAATACTACTGCTATAACCACTACTTCTACTACTACTTTTGTACTACTACTAATGTTGCTACTACTACTACTAATACTAATGTTGTACTACTGATACTACTACTACTACTACTACTACTACTACTGTTGTTTTACTACGGTTGCATTACTTCTACTACTACTACTACTTCTACTACTACTTTTGCACTACTACTGATACGGATGCATCACTACTACTACTTGTACTGTTATTGTTGTACTACTACTAAAACGGTTGCATTACTACTACTACTACTCCTATTGATACTACTACTACTTCTACTAACACTTTTGTACTAATACTAATACTAAGGTGCATTACTACTAATACTTTTATTGTTGTACTACTAATAATAAATATGGTTGCATAACTACTACTACTATTATTGATACTAGTACTACTACTACAACTAATACTTCACCACCATCACTACTAAGAATTTATCATTAGAAAACAATACATTCATGTATGATATAGATGATACATGAATTACTTTAATATCTCTCTGTACAGATATAATTTGCCATATTACGTGTGCATATAGTGATCTCTAAAAACATGTCTATATATCTAATCAGCTTTCCTTCCACTGAAACACTTATTTACAGATGTATACCTGTTTTTCTGCTCTACAACATTAAGACGTCCAGACATAGCAAAAGTTAAATATATCCATACTTCTCCAACGTGGTTTACATAGAGACTTCAAATGAGAACTACAATTTGAGATCTAAATTACGTATATAAATGCCATTATATTGTGCTAATCTTGGATACGTTTCTTTTGGAACATATCATTTGGAGTATAGACACATTGTCATAAGTATCTTTAAGAAGACAGGAGTAATATAGCAAACTGGTTTATTGCACAGCATAAGCTTCCATGTCTTCCAAATGTAATGGAGTAAAATGAATAGAGTTCGGACTTCCTTTACATACACTTTTAGACGGTCTCTGAATATGTACTTACTTCTTATAGAAGCACACGAATTATCGTTGCAAAGATCGTCTCCACAGCATACGTCGCATATATTAAGTTGTCGTTTTCTCCCTACTACTTCACCAGTTTCTTCAAGATGCTCCAAATCAACGCCAGTGGCGATGCCATTAGTTTGGAGACTGACTATCGTTAATAATTGACATTGCTGAAATTGAGAGCATAGAGTAAAATAACTTTTTCTTGATTCACATATTTTATTAAATGAGTCATATTGGCATACGGAAAATAAAAACTATTAAAATAGATAACTGCACCTGGTCTTATGTAACTCCTTGCACATATCAATATATAATTGTTATTCATTAATACCAGTTGTAGTGATCATCATTTGTTGAAATTTCATACGGGCATAGGGTATATTTATTTTAGTAATGACCATATTACCGCAAAGAACATATAATTAGTATGTGTTACAGTTACTTACATTTAAATAAATTATTAAATATGTTTACGAAAATCTCGCTTTGTCGAACTTCATAGGTTGGTCACATGGGATCTTCGCAGAATTAAGGAATCTTCATTAGCTTATATCGTGAGAGTCATTCTACGATTTATCAAATTGTTTTCTGTACGTTTTGACCCTGTTGCTGGTTCATAATTAGTGTAGTTTGAGAAGTATCGCCATTCTTACTTCTCGTGTCCGTTTTGTAACATAAGTATGCAGAAGCATCTTATGTTGTCCTTATTTATATATATTATTTGAGCCGAAAATATCCATTTGTTACGATTATTCGTTGGAAATATGAATTGCGCACTGACTGTATGATGCCGGAACTGATTGCATCATCGTGTCAATGCCACAAATGCTGCTAAGCATCTTCACATTGATACATTTATATAATGTTTGTTTGGATTAACATAGGTCCATCATTCTTAAAGAATGAAAACACAAAATTATTTCATGTCCGAATTCGAAACACTTTTGAATGTCTTCTTCACATCAAAGTTTTATATAAATACTTTATTTCGCGTTATAATGAGAGACACATTTCGATTCTTTGCAGGATACATTTTCTGATTATATGATAGCAATTAAAATACATAAGAACTAGGTTTTGTTAGCCAACTAGAATAATTAACTAAACTTTTAAAACGTATTTAAATTAAATTGATAGGTCGGTCGTTATGGCTTACAATATTAATGTCTTATACATCAGTGTGATGGATAGCGATTGACAAATTCCTGCACTTAGCAATGTACATATATTTATGTTTGTCTGTGTGTGTGTGTGTGTGTGTGTGTGTGTGTGTGTGTCAGTGTGTGTCTGATTCTAAAAAAAAAAGATCATTTCAAAATGGATTGGACAATATTTTCGGGACTTATTTCGCTTTTACATTAATACATCTGTAAGTCTTCAATAAAGATGAAAACAATGCAGAAACTGTGTGTTCAGATTGTAAGATATTTGCCACTGTTAATTTGTAACGCGTTGTTCCCAGTTAGTTTTTGATATTCAAAATATTTTGTATCCAATGAGTTTAATTTAAGTTCATTGATATTCTCCAAACAGACATGTGTAATATTACGAACAAAGGTCTACGTAACGAATCGGGATATATGATCGATAACATCATATGAAAGTGACCACTTGCCTTAATTTAACTTCCTGAAATAGTGTATGATTCGTGACCGTCGGTTTGTGATATAATTCAATTTCTGTTTTTCAGAATTTCAAGACCATTGTCTTCTAACTCGAATAAAATCTGGGCGGTACGCTTGCAATATATTTCTAGGTTGCGTTAAATTTTTGTAATTTGATTGCAATATGCTTCGATATTTGCACATTTGATGTTATCCAAAACCCATATTATCCAGTATTATCTAAAAGAATTTGCACCATCTAGGAAAAGATGTAACTCACTAACTATGATCCGCAGTTATGATTACAATCGTATGCTCATAATAAATTGCCAATTGAAATTAGACAGAAGGATCCAGTGATCCGTTTCAAGAGAGCTTAAAACACCTTTTGAGACTGCATGGACAAATTTAAACAATTTAAACACCTAATAATGTTTTCTAGATTTAACATTTTCAGTTTGTTTTATGATTTCAAATTTCATCGTGTTTAATTTTGTTTTGATATTTATAGTTGTAAAGTGCTTAGAACTTCCAAAAATTTGACGTTATAGAAGGTCTTCCTCCTCCTCCTCTTCCTTATTATTATTATTATTATTGTTATTATTATTATTATTATTATTATTATTATTATTATTATTATTATTATTATCAATTAGTCATGAAATTCATTCAGAGACCACTAACGACTGCCAAACGATTAAACCACGACACAAAAAGCGTGTGCGTGGCAAATTGTATTTGACGGCAGCATGATCTATAATTATCTGCACTATTCTGTATTGAATCTACTACGATGTATACAGGCCTGAACCTTTAAGTTATTTATTCCTATCTTTGGAATTGATCTTAATAAAATAGATGTGCCAGAGTTAAAAGAGTAGTGTTATCCAAAGGTTCACTGAGATTGTTAGATATACTCTATTTAAGTTGAAGTCGACCAGAACTCCTCCTCTTACAGGCTACAAAAAAGTAATATACCTGGTAGCCAACACGTATTGACCGACACATTAGTGATATGTATTGTAATATTTAATTTACACATATGATTTAATTATCCAAAGAACTGTAGATCCAAGTATTGTTTAACGAATATCATCAAGACTTGGATAAATACATTGACTGAGACAGTCTTATTTCTAAATGGGAATAGTAACATAAAGAATAGAAAATAGTTGAATTCATAGTATTTAATAATCCAAAATAACTGTAAATGCAAGTATTGTTTAACGAGTACCATAAAGATATGGATAAACACAGTTATTAACGTAGAATTATTTCTCATGGGAAATAATGAAATAAAGTTTAGAAAATAGTTGAATTCAAAGTATTTTTTTGTCTACAAACTTATCTATGTTTCATCGTTACTTAGGTAATACTTTGATATGATAGCCCTATCTACACTTTGACACATCGAGCCGATATGTAGGTGCCTCTTCGCCACCTTATCCAAACAAATTGATGTAATTCGAACTTGAACACTGGTCCTGCATGCTCGAGACATAGGGGAGTACATAACTTGAATGGACTGGAAAATATGCATCTTCCAATGTCCGTCCGTACTTATACAAATACCTTTCATACAAATATAGCTGTATTAGCTTACCTCTGTAACGTAATCATAATTTCAATGTTACATTTAAACGTTATCCGTTTAGCACAATTCTATCCACAATTTTGGAACGATGTGCAATACATATATATCGTTAGGACAAACACAAATACTGGTGCTATACCATCGCTGCATTAATCAAATTTGCAGTATAAAAATATAATGGTTTGCGTGTATATACCATAAATCAATGTTTTTTCGGCATAAGTCACTTTTATTGATAACCAACACTAACATAAAACAAATGGTAGTTCGGTTGAATTAAGGCCAATTTAAAATATATGTAACTTTTATTATACACTGAAAACTACATTTGCCTATACCGCTGTATCCAAAAACATTAGCTATCTGATAGTATTATGAATGAGTCAGTCACAATAAAAAGCACATTATATTGTGTACTTTGTGAGTTAATGAATGATTGTGATCCATAAAACGTTTTGGAAAGTTAGAAAAGACTACATTTGTACAGCAATATGCTTCAAAGCGTGAAGTTAATAATGTCCTACATCAAATAAGTCTTTTAACCGAATCTGGATTTATCAAAGTTCAAGATCCACTAAGCTATTTGTGATATGGATCTATTTGTTTTCAATGTAAATAGAATACATATTAAAACTATTATTACATATATTGTTAGTCCCAGTAAATAATCGTTGAAATATACTTTGTTTTAGGAATTTATTATACACCTTAAATATATTTTTCAGCGTGTTTACAAATCTGTTTTCATTATCTCAGCCATTTGCAACAAACGTCTACTAAATTCCCAAACTGTTAAGCCGCTATATCAAAAATAAATTAGAAAATTAAGAATTTTAGTTTAGATACCATGTAATGATATATTTTGCACCAGATTATTTACACCCAACCTTCTACACCGATGCTCTCGATAAATCGAATGGTATTGATGTCATGTCGAACAGGTGAGGGGGCGATCAGACCAACTTTTTTTTTGGTGTCTATTCGGAAAACCAAGGCTTAATCGTAAATGCTTAATAGAAGCGTCCATTTGGCAAAATAGAATCGAAAAAAAGGACGACAACGTCGTTGTCAACCACCCCCTCTACTGCTATGGGGTAAAACATTTTTTCAGGATTTCAACCGATTCGATATCTTGTTTAAGGATCTATTAGATTTATCGTTACAAATCCATGTGGAGTTAATTCAGCGTGACCAAAGAAATTTTTAGATTGATTAAAATCCATATCACTGCACCAGGTTTGCCACATATTTCTTTGTGTATGAATGTCAACTCCGTTAAACATACATAACAATCTGCGGTTATCTCTGATGACTTTAGGTATTTGCGTGTACCGTTGAGGGACATATATCACGTCAGTATTTTTATGCCAACCTCTGGAAAATATCCTAGCTGGATTCTTTTGATTGTCTAACATCACATCATCATATGCGACTAAATTGTTAATACTTCCATCGATATCATCAGTATATGGTGCTTCGTCGATATAGGTTATAAACTTAATAACACCCTCGCCGGCAATCTTTGCGGCTCTTTCGTTGTAATCTTTTAATACCCGGTAACATCGGGGATACTAAATACAACTTGTCTCATTTCATCCAGCTTCTTATCATATCAATTAACAACTGTTTAACATCTCCCTGAAGGTCCAATGATGATCATTCGAATAGAGTTTGGTAACATGACGTGATTTTGTACGGGTTCTGGTTCTAGTGTTGATGAATAATGAATTACATTCTTATCCATATAACATAAATATATTATGGATATATATTGTGTGAAGTGTAAGAAGCGTACTGGCACCGATGACTTGACGACGATTACAACTAAAAATAACCGATCAGCACTTTCTGGTAGGTGTCTACAATGTAGTACAAATAAAATTAGATTTTTAAAACAAAAGTCGGAGGTGATATTGCAGCCAAGTTAGTAAAGCTCCCAGGAACACCATGGGCAAAGTATCCAGGAGAAAAACAACTTCCATGGTATAGTTATTGTGGACTCGGGACCAGACACGATATCAGACTCGATGATCAAAACCAACCCCGACTGGCTGAAGCCCCAATAAAAGCTATTGATAAGGCTTGTCATGCTCATGATGTTGCTTATAAAAGCAGCAGTCTGCAACACAGACACTTCGCAGATGTGAACTTGATGTACGCGTTGAATTCTATCACTGATAAATCCTTCAAAGAAAAATTGGCTTCATGGTTGATAAAATCGGCAATGAAAGGTAAATTGATGTTAGGTGCTGGTAATTAATAACAACATGGAATCTATTTATTATTTTCCAAAAGGATACTGGAGGGGTACAGCAGCAATCTGTAAACTTGCTAGCACCGCGAAGGTGAAATATACTACAGCAGCGGATTAGTTATTTAAACAGGCGATATGGCAGATTTATTTACCACCGCCTTAACAAATTAACTACTCGCATTTTGATGTGACCGTTCCTAACGAAGTTCATCAGGCTAATATATTATTTTTGCCGCATGATGGTGTAAACAAATACGCTCTAACTGTAGTTGATGGTGCGAGTCGATACAAACAAGCAGAGCCGTTAAAAACAAAATCATCAACTGAAGTCGCTTCTGCATTTGAAAGGATTTATCGAAGGGGTCCTCTGCGCTGGCCAAATCTATTAAAAGCGATTCTGGCAAGGAATTTCAGGATGCTGTTCTATCAGCAATGAAGAATCATAATGTCACCATCAGACGAGGCCATACTGCACTACATCGCGATACGGCAATTGTTGAACGATTTAATCGGACGCTTGCTGAGCGGTTATTTGGATACCAATACGCGAAGGAATTCATTCAATATAAACGATCTCGTGAAAGGGTCGAGATTATCAGTTGTGATTACCGCGCTAAATAATGAGATTACTCGAACAATTAGTATGAAACCTAACAACGCTATTTAAAAAAGGAAATACCTGTAAAACAGCAAAATGATTTTTTGAAAACAACCAATACACGGCAATGTCACTGTTAGGTATTTATATGAATCAGGAGAGCTCGAAGGTGGCAAAAAAGAGTTTCTGATCCTATTTGGAGTGTCAACGTGCATAAAATATCTACTATAACACTATCCACGGGTAGACCATCAATCTATAGACTGGATTCAACTGCCCCTCAGCGTGGGGTTACTCGTGAACTTCTACAAATGATACCTGAGGATACTCAATTACCGCCGCGTGGTCTTAACTAGCACCTCTTCGCCTGTTGCACTCAAAACAGGTCAGCATCACATTATCTCTAGTATGACCAGCGCTGCTATTTTTTCTGTCTACGGTAAATTGGCGAGGATCTTTATCCGACTAATACCAATTCATTATACAATTGCAACTCGCGCAGTGATTATTCTGTTGTTGTTTTAGTGTAATTATTAATTCAGCATCAATATCAAATTCTCTATTATTTTTTTTATCCTGCTGTTTATAACCAGATATTTTGTTTTACTTCTGGTTATGTCATCGTTGACATATCACTTATTGTAGTGTCATTATTATCTAGAACAACTCTTCGAAGCTGATTTATTCTTCGTACCCTGGATACTGCAAGATAAACTAAATTCGATGAGGAGTCCATTCGTCACCTTTCCATCGAAGGAAGCTGTGATAAGTGCAAGCAATAATTCCTCGTTGTTTCATCTCTCTGGCAAGTCTATGGGTCGGTGTTAGAACAATCATGTGTAATGCGTTTCCACGAAATAATTCAATGGCACGAGTCGTCTTTCCTGACCCGCCATAGCCGTTTAAGTAAACGGTTTTATATCTACATATTGGATCAGACATCGAAGGTGCATTAGATAGTTCTGATATCTGATTATTTTTCAAGTAATTGTCATATAACGTAACATCGGTTGATTCGGAGTAATCATGCAGCATTTCTTTGTCAATTCCAGTAAGAATTCCTGGTTTGTAATTTTGACTCACAGTGATATTTTTTTATCATTCAAGATTGGTTCAAATTTATCCCTGATAATCCAATCTCGGTTTTCTGAACGTATAATGAATTTCACTCTAAAAAAATACCTTTTTCGCCCAAGATATGAGATTATCTTGACTGCTTTTTCGTCGTCCATGGTAGCATCAACACTACCATCAATTCGAAATGTTGACCAACAGTGAGATGCTCCATCGTGTTTGAATTCCTCAAAATAATCACGAATTTTACTTATCATGGTTCTATAATTTATTAGACATTTTGGTTTATCAGAGACTCTATCGAGATTGAATTTAGCATTTTTCCAGGGCTTAATTTTAGATAATCTCTCGAACTCCTTCACGCTATAATTAAAACAAGTGTTTAAATAAGAAATTTATTACGTAATGAATCATTGCAAATGGCTTATGATTGGATCAGTAACCCCGTGTAACAAATCATGCAGAAAGGAATTCTGTTTGTATCTTTTACAAAGCGTTCGAAAGGGGAGTCTTGGCCCTGTCCCTGCCTACGATTTGGGGTAGGAGTTAGAAGAATATCGCATTTGTGTCTCGGTTGTGGTGGCAAGAAATGCTGAGAGTTGAAGCATTATTATGATAAACGAAATAAAAACTCCATCAATGACTCTACCTCTGACTGTGTCATCGTCCATGACAGAGTCAAGGATAAAATTATGTAATAATTCCACCAAACAATGAATTAGACAAATGATAGTATGGTATATAAACGGACCAAGAATTTCAACCGCATCTCGTGATTCCCAACTACGAAGTGTCCCGTGACGGTATTGTCAGACACTGCAGGCTGAAGAAGCCAGTCCGTTTTGTGACTAATATTGGGTATTTGATGTTTGATGCTGGAGGGAAACATTATCCTTATCATCGTTTTGTGTATGAAGTATATAACGGATTGATCGAAGATGGTTTTGTTATCGATCACATAAATGGTATTAAGACTGATAATTCTTTATCAAATCTACAAGCTGTTACGCCGAGTGAAAATAATGCGTTTGGGAAAACTGAAACATAAAAAAAATGCAAAATGTATAAAATCATTTAAGACAGTAACTAATGAAGAAATAGTATTTCAATATATGAATAAAGCCTTTAGGTATTTCGATATTTGTAGAACCTCAATACAATTCTTTGCAGAGAATATAACCAAGAATGATGTCTCCAGAAAAAATGAACAAAAAATTCAGTTTTCGTATATTTAATCATGTTTTATACAACAACAGCGGAGATAACTCGTGTAGGTGTGTTACAGCTTATGAAAGAGTTACGGATCTCAACAGATTGTGTCATCTGATTTTTGATTGGTTGATTTTATACTATATGATAATCTATTTTGTGAGGAAACGAATTAAATACGCAGTGTTTACAATCGGCTGTATTCTTTTTTTGGTGTGTTTTTCAAAGTATTCGGTTGTCAATACACGAAAGGTATGTGGATTCATTCATTGCACATCGCACCCGAAATTCAAATCGTGAACCAAAACATTACCTAGCAAACTTCCCAGGTGTTTATAAATAGAAGACATCAAATCGCCTGGTATTTCTATAAACCACACCGTCACGTGAGTCTGTGGGTTTTTCCCTCTTTGTGTGTATATAAACAGCTGTCACCCCTTGTGCCGCGTGTATTCATTGGAATTCGCTAGCCTGCCAACAACAAGCTAGGTGTTCTGATGTACCGCCTATATATACACTAATATGTATATCTCTAGGCGCGATAACATGCGAGGGCATTTTAAAGCGAATAGAGGTTGTGCCGTCTATATATCATACATACTTTAATTATGAAATGCATATAAATGTGCCATCCATTCATAAAATATATCCTCTTGTTGGTCTAACCCGGTATTTGCCGAATTAGACCAACTCGCAGGGGAATATATTTCATGAGATGTATTGTCGTATATGTAACCTCTGGGCGCCTTCGATGTATAAATACACCGAAGGGGTTCCAAATGGGGTTTTAATTGTAATGCCTAGAAGCCCCCTAACAAAACGGGGTAGTGGCATTATGCTGTCCTTAATTAAGTATACTCGTAGTGCCTAGAAAACCACTTAACAAAACGGGGTAATGGCATTGTGCTGTCCTTAATTAAGTATATTCGTATTGCCTGGAAAACCCCCTAACGAAACGGGGTAATGGCATTGTGCTATCTAAAAAACGGGTCAAAATTGACCCCCAATTTTTGTATTGGAAATATATAATTATATATAATATGAATCCTGAAAATATCAATGAAATCATAACCGAAATTTCAGTTTTGAAAAATCGAGGGGTTAAATTATATGATAATTTAAACCGCGATTAAATTATGTCCGACTTTCAGTATATCGAATGAATAACAAATATGTCCTTTCAAAGAAGTATGCACTGAGAAAACGAATCCATTATTCTATCCACGACTCTTTTGTGTTTTGTGAAGATGTCAGTGTGTTTGTCCCGTTATGTACTATCGTGGAAAGGGTAAGAAGAGATTTGGGGCAGGAATATGAAAAAAAAGGATGATCAATTCGAAGTTTAGAAGTATTAGAGCGCTGATCAGTCAAAACCGAAATCCTCCCATGGTCGAGTATACTGAAAGTCACTGAAAAACACTTCACGTCCGCCATTTTCCCTATGTTCTGATACAAAATGCTTTAATACACGCCTGTTGAATACAAAACACTACATCGACATGTATAAATAACACCATGGACAGGTATATGCGTTCAAGCAACAAAGTGGTTTGTACTCAATAATAGCGGTGAAATTCTATACTGGTGTATATCAATTAATGTGTTTTAAGTACCAGGAAGTTGTAAAATATTTTTTTGGGTCTGATTGTAGTCGATTTTCGCCATTTATTGACTGATTTTGGTCATTTATTGACTGATTTGAGACGTTTTTTTGAGGGCAAAAACACCGCATTTCATTTAGAGAAAATCAACTTTGCAATGAAATTTTCAATGATATTGTCACTTGGTTGGGTTCACGAGATTTCACTAAAAATCTTCTATGTTCCAATCATTTTTCAGGTGACAAAATCACTGCATTTAGATTGAAATCTCTTTGAGATTGAAATTGGAAAATTGCTTTACTGTTTCAATAATGGTAAACGAAGCATTAACAACCAGATTGGCTCGTGAGCGGCTAGCTGCCATTAAAAAATATATACCCGTACGCGATTCTGTACGAGAAAAACTACAAGCTAGACAGAGTCTTCAGACTGGTTTTGCTGCAGGATCTGAAGAGTTGTTTAAATCGATCACCACGGCAACGAAAGGGGTAATATCAGCCACTGAGCAATGTATGGAGATGCCCCCAAAGAAGGATCAAGAAAAGAAGCCCTCCATCTTCCTGTGCTTGAAAAAATAGCAACGGAAACTGAAAAAAAACATCATCGTTGTTAACAAAACCACCTCCTGGTCCGAAAAAAAAACAAGCGTTTCTCAGGTGTTTAAATTTACCGATGAGGCTAAAACACAAATACAAAATTTTAAAGTATTAAAAGAAAAGGATTATCAAGCTTTTGGTGAATTTGCTGCTAACAGCTGTAATTCAGAAAAGGAGTTTTTAAAAGACATGTATAAAGATGATAAAATATCAAGCGATGATTGGTATGACTGGTTGTATAAAAAAAACAGATTGGTCGTTTGAATAAGGGAGAATTGGGGTATAAGAATTTTCAAACCGGAATCAGTTATTATAAAAAAGAAGTAATAGAAGAGCAACAACGAGAAATAGAAGAACGACAAGAGCGAAAACGTAAAACACCAACACGGAGACAAACACGAAGAAAACGAAAACAAGAAGAACATTATATACCATCTGATCGAGACGAAGATGATGATGACTATGCAGCACCAACCAACGAAGATGATACTGAAAAGCACGGACGTGGATACGGAGTTAGTTGTCCTGGTAATATTCTTGGTGATATAGCACGATTAGAAGTTCTCATAGGAGAGAAACGAGCTGGAAAAAAAATGACAGGAAATAATTAATGAAACAGCTGATATCTGCAGGCGGTTATCTCAAGGTGGCATCATGGATATCACAATATATAGAGAACTCCTTGACGAGTTAGCCGAGCATCATGGTTATCACAGCGATTAGATAAATATCATTTAAATAAGAATGATGATACACTACAACCATGATAATCCAACCAGTATCTATGTAATAAACGCACTCAAGGGTATTAGTGATGTTGGTGATGCTGCCAGGATGGCGTTTTCCGCCGCTCGGGATAAAATAACAGCGCTAGTTTGACGGCGAAGGAAACACTAGCGGGGTGGGGGCCCTACCATCTACAACAGTGATGCTTGCAAACGTTAGTAAAATGAAAAATAACGCAGTAGATCAAAAACTACATCGAAGATTTTCCATTGATGACTTTGTCATTCGATTTAGATCAACGAATATATAATAAAATGTTCAATCGGTCACCTGATACAGCGTTTGATATGGACGCCCCAGTGCTGAAGAATGATTCCGTGCGCGATTATCAATACTATTCCTATCATGCAGTACAACCAAATATTCGATCAAGAATCGAACTTCAAGTTCATGATACTAGTAAATACTTTCTACCGTGCGAAGCATTTATCGAAGTAGAAGGAGAACTTGTAACAGCTGCTGATACTCCTGCTGTACCAGCACCGTATCCAGATGGTACCCAAGTCGGTTGTGTCAATAATGGCATCATGGCGCTATTCGAGAGTGCAATATATCTCGTTGATGGAAAAGAAATTGAGTCGACAGAACGTGATGTTGATGTGGCCACAATAATAATAGATCTAGCAAGATATTCCGATGATTATACGAGAGCATCAGGTCCTTCAATGATGTTTGCAAAGGATACTAAAAATACTACTGGAAGAAATCAATTTATTGTAGGACGACCACAGAAGTTTGCTCGTAATGCTAATGCTGATGTTGAGAGTATGATTATAAGCGCTAACTAGAATTTCAATTTAGGAGCCTCAACACGCATGTCAATGTTGGAAGGGAGACGTAAATCATTTTCATGCGCGATTCCACTACATCATATATTTGGATTCTGTAGATATGTCCGAAAAGTTATCTATGGAGCAAAGCATACAGTAGCACTCTTACGAAAAGGTACCGACGATGACGCAATTTGGAGGATTCCAGCAGACACTACGAATCCCAGTGCTGATTTCGGTAAAGTCATTTTGACAAAACTAACACTGTGGATGCCAGTACTGACTCCATCAATCACAACAGAAGAACGATTACTATCATTTATTGATACAGGGGGAAAATCATTACTAAGTTGGCTAACAAGAACAACAGATATTGTACAATCAACTGTGAACGGTACATTTAACTGGAACCTGACATCAAAACAAGGTGTTTCAGCTCCGCGTCATATATTTATTGCGTTACAGGATAACACTTGAGTTGGCAATCAACTCCTCAGCCATATGATATTTGATCGATTAGGTGTTACTTATTTCTCCCTGAGAATCAACGGACAACAGGAACCATCCGAGGATATACAACTTAATTACGATCAAAACCATATTGCACGAGTTTATCATCGTCTGTTGTCATATATGGGACGCGATCAAAATGTTGATACCGGTCTACAAATATCACAACATGATTTTAGGAAATTATATCCGATCTATTACTTTTCATTGGAACATTTTGACTTAACAAGACAGTCCGTCGTTGATATACATTTTGGAGCTACTGTGTTTCGTGGTGCTATACTAGAATAGAACAAATCAATGCTACTTGAAGGCGTTGGTGGACGAATGAGAGTGATAGATAGATGCACCAGTGGAAAACCTGTAACAATTAGATCAATCTTTTATTGTATAATATCATATAGTCATATTAGTGCTACGTTGACTCCCGGTCAGATTAAAAAATTGCAATCGGAATCGGCTAAAAATGTGGGACCACAATAACGCTGAAACCCAATCAGATGACTGGCGGGGCGAATAAATTGTCACTGACAACTCGTCAGATAAAACATTTCCATGTTACTCTCTCTCTCTCTCTCTCTCTCTCTCTCTCTCTCTCTCTCTTTCTCTCTCTCTCCCGTTGTTAGCTGCGATTCCATCTTTGATTGCGGCAGCGGCCCCAGCGGTGGCTAAAGAGGCGGCGTTAGGTGCCGTTGGTACCGCGAGAGGCATGGCACTAAAGAGAGCAACTGGGAAGGGATATAAAAAAGGGAAAGGGTCTAAGACTACCAGGAACCCAGCATTCATGGTACAGCGGAAAAGGCCTGAGACTAGGACCGGTTTACTAGTTCCGTTGTCAAATTCTGATTTACTCGATGCTCCTAAAAACTATCGATTAAAAACTTCAGAGGTGTCTTTATGAAAGATCAATTACCAGAACAACAAAACAGCATTGAAACCGGTATTATTAATCTTGATAACAGCACCGGACCTGGAACCCACTGGGTTGCATACACGATTAATCAACGTGCAATTGTTTATTTCGATTCATATGGGTTAGCGCCGCTGAAAGAATTCATGCGTTATATACACGGCTTAAACACCCCTCGTTGGTATTCTACGCTACCAACACAACAATTAAATGACCCACCAATATGCGGCAACGAAATATTAAAAGTCCTTGATACTATTGCAACATCTGGAAAACCGCCACATGTGGTTGTTAATGAATATACTAGCAGTCGCTTTTTAGAGAAATAATTAGTGTTACAATAACATGATTAATATTTGGGGACGACCTCTATCACCATCGAAGAAACCCTCCGCCGATGGCACTTCAACAGGTGATATTAAAAAAACTCATCGAAGATGAAATAGCTGAAACATTGAACTTAGCAAGTATTGGTCCCAATGAAATAGTTGTATTAGAAGATCGTCAAGGTAAATTGAAAACTAGTAATATTCCTCTGGATGATATTTTAGTTAAACAACGAGACGCAGCAGAAAATGCAATCGCGGTAATTTCCGATCAGGGTACCCTCAAACCAGGTGTACTTGTTTCAACGCTTGTGGATGCCCAACAAAAACTACAATCAGACTAAAACGATCATATAATTAAATTTAATCAGCTCAGCAGGATATAATCAATTCCATCGAAACCCCGATAAATAACTTCTTTGGTGTTCCACGTTCGCACCCGAGTTGCATATCATACAAGTAAAAACCGCTATCGATAATTTAGCAAAATTGCGATCCGAGTATGACGCTCATGTAGTTCAATTTGGTAATCTAAGTAAAAATTTTAAAAAGACTGATGACGCCTTCGATGCATTATTTGGTAAAAACGTGATACCCGAGGATATTAAAATAGATCTAGCTGATATTAGCACAAAATTCGATGAAATAACAGCAATTAATCAGCGAATAGAAGTTGTTCGTGAAGATACGGAAATATTCATCGAAGCAATCAAAAATGATGCAACGAGGATGATAGAAATCATTGAAAAAATAAACATTCCTCACACGAAGGAAAATATTAACAATATCGTGTACACGATTCAACACGGATCATTTGAGTGGACACCTACAAACAACATTTTACATATCACTGCGACCGTCATAGGTATTTATCGATTAACACTAGTGACACCGACTCAATTTAATATATCATCGTCGAGTTCATATGGGGTCAGCAATATGATATCAACGATCATCGATAAGGATACAACTGAACAGTTCACTATAACATCCACTGATAGAAATCTAGCTAGGGTTTCAGTAACATGGTATGTGGAATTCGTAGCGGATTTGAGTGAACAACTTAATTGAAATCATAAACGATTTGAAAATAAAATGTCATCACAATACCACTATGACACCGTCATGGAATTTTCAACAAAACTCAACACTCTTTCTGAGGAGTACCAAACAAAAATGAAAAAATACAGACGAATAATCACTGCCATCGATGTAACTGTATACTCGATGTCTGGTGTAATCGCCTGTGCTGGTGTTGTTATATCATCGGTTACAATGACCACTCCGGCTGTTATTCCAGTTTGTATAGCCATGGTGTCAACCATCGCAGATGTGGTTACCGGAATAATAAAAATCAATGATCGTGCTCAACACAAAAACTAACGGATTACACCGTTAGATATGCTGTGGTTTCTCGCGCATACTCGCAGTTATCCAAGCTGACAGCGTCGTTGCTCGACGACACGACAATAACCGAGGATGAGTTTTCGAAAATGGTTCAGTGGTACGAGTCAACTATGTTAGAATTAGAGCGCGACAATAATAATAACAATGATAACACCGCAAGACCTACTTCAACGGATAGTAATAAATACCGAACCGATTCGGCAGATATCGGAGAACACAACCCCGGTGAAAACAAGCATGATATCGATAACATTAACCAGTCCTGAATTCAGTGTGAATTTCCCTACTCCGATTCCCGTGAAGGAGGTAGCGCTAGCGAAACTACGAGTTTACAATAGTTGGCCTACTATCAGATCGGTAGCATTCGGTGGCCAAGAACCGAATAATTCTTTGGTGTTAGCGTATTAGAATAAACCCGATGGAACTCCAGACTGGAACGTTGTTTTGCTACCAACTGGGTGTTACCAAATCGAGCAAATTAATGCTGAATTAGCGCGTAGAATAAAATCCATTACTGGAAAGAAACCAAAAATAGCTATAACGGTTCACGAGCCGGCGTTATCATCCGCGACTGAGATACACTCGCCCAGGTATGTCGTAGATATCTATCAGAGTTCTATAAGAACAATACTATGCTGGCCTGAAATCCCACCTCGGACATCTTATCAAATACCCGAACCCGAAAAATCTGATTATTTCACGGAGACACAATCATATCATGAAATCAGCCCATCATATCAAAATTATTTACTTGATATACAATATGCAAACTTAACTGATAGATTCACATTTCTTGATAACAATACCATGCAATGGAAATTTGGTGTTGAGAAAACTCCTAGTTCATCGACTGCAATTGTATTCACGTTAAATAACGTCATTGATTATGTGAAAGAGATTAATCGATTACACAGAACACAACTAGAATGACTACGACGGAGCTTCCAAGAGTATATCTCTGATATAACAAAACCACGTGATGAGATCATAAAATACATTGAGATATTAAATCAACTTGTATTTGACATGGAATAAATCTAGAAACAAACAATTCAAGTAATAATTAATGACAAGAACGGAAATAAACAAAAAATCCTAACCGGTTACAACAGAGGCCAATTTACCCGATTTCAAGTTTGTTGGGTATAACGCAAATGAACTAAAAAAAATCTGCTAACGATCTATTCAAGAAAGTTTATCTCTGATACTCTCCAAATGGAAATCACAAACAACAATCCTCAGATATAATAATGACCCAGACGGCGGTGGTAGACATATCGCTCCTCAAAATGTGAATATATCCTCGGTGATTGCATTGAATTTAGTATGTGATGTTATCGAAGTCAGCTATCAAATAAATCTCGAGCGATCAAATCAAGCTCAGCAGGGATATATTTTATATTCTTTTGCACCAACAGCTCCTCCAGGATTTTTAATTTTTGAGGATCCAACTAATCCAGTTTATATGAGATGTCATAATGATTCGTTAACGAGAATTAATTTCAGACCCACTGACCAGTCCAATAATCTGATTGAGTTACGAGGTGAGGTTTTACAAATTAGTCTGTTTGTGAAATCCTAAAAGAGATTGTTAAACCCATAGCAGCAAAGGGGCTCGACAATGACGCTGGCGTCTTTTTTTTCGACTTCGAGAAAGCGTTAGTTAGCCCGTGGACGCCTTTTTTGACGATTTACGTGGAAGACTCAGTTTGCTGAATCGACGCCTATAAAAAGTTGGTCTGTTCGCCCCTCTGCTATTTTGCCTAATGTACGCTTCTATTAAGCATTTACGAGGAAACCTTAGTTTGCCGAATCGACGCCTATAAAAAATTGGTATGTTCGCCCCCTCTGCTGCTTGTTGTGATTCATGTTTTCACCAGTGTGCTTACAGCCAACCCTCTACGCACATAACCAGATCATATTTACTCACCAACAGACTGTGACAGTCAAACTCATGCGTAATTTGTTTACACCAAACCCTTCACTAATGTAACCATATCATATTTACTCACGAACAAGGGGTAACATTCAAATTCATATGTTTCTTTCCCAGCGGTATTTATGGTTGTCGTCCTACACACCTGTAATAGAACAATAGTCAACATGGGGAATCTCAGGTTTTGTAAAACCCGATGTATGTGATAAATATTTAATATGGATATGGTAATTAGATATACTATAAATAACGTAGACGCACAAACTCAAGAAGATTAGTTATAACGATTATTAATGATGTGCAAAAACTTCAATGATTGACCAGATAGCAGATGAGGTTGAAACTTAAATTAAGCCAACCCAAAAGAGTAATTAAACTGCCTTTCCATGAATTGGCATATTCGTAGTTTCGTTATGTCAGCTTACTATAACGTTGAGCATTCAGACGAAACCACAGCGTTAGTGATTGGTCTTTACAGGTGCTTAATCTTTTGTAATCATGATTTAATGTGTTTGTTTGTTTGTTGGTTGATTTGTTTGCATGATTAGGATCTTTAACGTTTTAAGTGATATCGCTACGATTTTTGCAGTGAAGCTGTTTATGATGATATCTAGCACCGGTACATCATGCCGTAAACATGTAGCATGATCTCCCACCCAGTCCTAACAATAACCGATAATGCCTAGCGTCAAGCGAGGCAGCTGTTAGTACCAATATTGTAAGTCTTTAGTATGGCTCGACCGGGTATTGAACCCACACCCTCCCGCTGCCGCGGCGGACGCTCTAACCACCATGTCACCGGGGCGGATTAATCATGTGTTATTAATATTGTTTGATGATGCCATTGATTGCAATTATGTGTATATGTTTAAGTAGATTGGTATTTGCTTTCCATGTAGTAATATTGTTTTAAACACTTCAGTTAGTGCCTTTATGCATCAACATACTTTTATTATGTTCCATTAGTTTTATTGAGTGTTGTAAATATTAAACAACACAATCTCCTAAAATTTAAACTTTGACAAGTACTTCAACAAACTTAAATAACCAAAGACATATCACTTTAAGATAGCACGACAATTCAGCTCAATGACAAAAAATGATCGTTCAATATATTTTTAGTATTAGGGTGTTATTTTATTTACTTTTTGACGCTAATTCACCTGCATTTGAATATTTAGCTGACTTCAGCAACACATATACATATATATATATGCCTCATCTGTTAACTTCATCTTCATCTGTAAATATCAAATGTCGTTTCAAATTAAATAAGTCAAACAATCAATGATGGAATCATACCCCTCAAGCATGTATAC
>JARLTB010000029.1:11497500-11692500 GCA_030141615.1 Unio pictorum | reverse complement strand
AGAATGCTGCTCGAGCTGCTGACGAATATTCTTTGACACAGAAAGTTCCTTTTGTTAACAAGACTTCTACTCTAGAGATCGAGGTCACAGTCATGTATTGAAAGCAATACATTTGTTGGATCTAATAAATCCCAGTCTGATTTTATTGGTGAGAATGATGAACCTTTCATATCGAAGGGTTCTATATCACTCTTGGGTGATTCAGCCAATCCCACCCCTATTAAAATTTTAAGGGACACAGGAGCTTAGCAGATTCTTTTATTGTCAGGAACTTTGCCTTTTTTTGAGAAGTCTTCTTCTAATGAAAGTGTTCTTATTTGTTAATGTTCTTCTCCATTGTGTAAATGTGTCATCAGACTTAGTATCAGGACCTGTGATAGTCGGAACAGTCTCGGTTTACCCGTTGAAGGGATTCATTTATTGCTAGGCAACGACTTAGCTGGAGGCAAGGTTGTGGTTAATCCACTTGTAACTGACAAGTCTGATTTGGATCAGAACGTTCATCCAATTGAAAACGAATTCCCTGATATATTTCAAGCATGTGCAGTTACCAGAGCTATGACAAATAAGCTCTTGAGAATGATGTTGATGAGGCAGTATTCCTTTAGCTGACACGTGTATAGGTCAGGCTTTTGATGAGGTCACTTTTACTCCTTGTTTGATCAATCAGTAGGTATTGATCATAGTGATCCTCTTTTAACAACTCATTCTCCTTATTCTAATCAGAGTGATAAACGACAATTACGTGTCGTTGAACAGGAAAAGAATCCTGAGATCACTTGTTTGTTTCAAAGGTCCATAAGTGAGATTAAAGCCACTGAAGATCCTATCATTATTTCATTAAAAATGGAATTTTTATGAGAAAATGGAGACCTCCCGAGGTACCTGCTGGTGATGAGTGATCGGTGAACTATCAAATAGTAGTTCCAAAACCTTACAGACAGGAAATACTTAATCTGGCCCATGAAACTCCTTTCGCCGGTCATTTAGGGATTAATGAAACTTATCACAAGATCTTGACTCACTTCTATTGGCCAAAAATCAAGAGTGATGTTGCCAAATACTGTAGATCTTGTCATACTTGTCAAATGGTAGGAAAACCCAATCAGAAGATACCTAAAGCTCATCTACAACCTATTCCTGCCTTTGACGAACCATTTAGTAGAATTATGGTAGATTGTGTAGGTCCCATACCCAAGTCCAAGTCCGGTAACCAACACCTGTTGACCATTATGTGTGTCAACAAGGTTTGCAGAGGCCATTCCGTTGAGGAGTATAAAATCTAAAATAATAGTAAAATCGCTGATAAAGTTTTTTTTTTTACTCAAAATGGCCTTCCCAAATCTGTTCTCTCTGATCAAGGTTCATATTTCATGTGTGTAATTTTTGAACAAATTATGTATGAATTGGGCATTCAGCAATTCAAATCTTCTGCCTATCACCCTGAGAGCCAAGGAGCATTAGAAGATTCCATCAGACTTTGAAAAATATGATCCGATCATATTGATTTGATACAAATAAAGATTGGGATGAAGGCATTCATTTACTATTGTTTGCTGCTAGAAAATAAGTTCAAGAATCGTTAGGCTTCAGTCCCTTTCAACTGGTTTTTTGACACACTGTGCGTGGATTATTGAAGTTATTGAAAGAGAAACTTCTCTCTAATGAAGATACTGAGATCAATCTTCTTGGTTATGTTTCCGATTTTAGATACAACAAGCAAAGGCTTGTGAGGTCGCAAGAGCACATCTGCACTCTGCTCAATCTAAAATGAAATCAAGATATGATAAAAATTGAAGGAAAGGCGTTTTCAACCTGGTGATAGAGTCCTGGCTCTCTTGCCAGTGTCACAAAATCTTCTTCATGCAAAATATTATGGTCCCGACACAGTTGATTGGAAAATTAATGATACAAATTACATCATAAATACTCCTGGGAGGCTCAAACAAAAACAACTCTGCCATATAAACATACTAAAAGAGTATATTGATGATTTAGATATACCTGTCCCACTCAGTGAAGGAATATCATCGGATTCTACTGATATTGAAATGACAAATCTTTGTAAATCAGAAATTTTGAAAGATCTAGACCAGAAACGTTCACATGTGCAAGAAAAACATGAACTGAAACAGTTATTTTTTGAATATGAGCACTTTTTTCTAGATGTTCCTACAAGGACAAACAAAATTTTTCATGACGTTGAAATTGTAAAATTCCAAACCTGTCAAACAATATCCATACAGGATGAATCCACTCAAACAGGAATACTTTAAAAAGGAAATTCAATATTTGCTGGAGAATTACTTTTGTCGAGCCCAGTAAAAGTGATTGGAGTTCACATTGCATACTTGTTCCAAAACCAGATAAAACTTTCCGTATGTGCACTGATTATAGGAAGGTGAACAGTGTGACAAAAAGAGATTCATTCCCATTACCAAGAATTGACAATTGTATTGATAAAATCGGGAATGCCAAGTATGTCAGCAAATTTGACCTTCTGAAAGGATTTTGGAAGATTCCACTAACGGAAAGAGAAAAGGAAATTTCGGCATTTGTGAGTCCAGATGGACTTTACCAATATAAACTATTGACGTTCGGGATGAGAGAGTCAACAAGTTCATTTCAACATCTCATGGATATGATCACCTCTAGTCTAGAAAATTGTGATGCCTAGATAGATGACGACATCATCTACAACGACACATTGATAGAACATCTAGGAACAATTCGAAACATTTTTGACAGACTCACTGATGCATGTTTGACAGTTAATTTATCTAAAAGTGAGTTCTGCCGTGATAGTGTGACTTTTTTAGGACATATTGTGGGACATGGACAAGTTAAACCAATGGATGCTATGGTTGAGGCTATTTCTAAATTCCCTGTTCCTGAAAATAGAAAGCAACTGATGCGATTTTTAGATATGGCCGGATGCTATCGGAAATTTTATTAAAAATTTTTCTATACTTGCAGAACCCTGACAAATTTATTTAAGAAGAAGTACAGGTTCTTTTGGACTGAAAAATGTCGGGAGGCTCTTGACAAGTTAAAAGCCATACTTGAAACAGGATCAGTTCTTGCAGCTCCAAATATCAATCAGTCTTTCAAATTATCTGTCAATGCAAGTGATGTTGATATCGGAGCAGTTATTTTTCAAGAAGACAAAAATGGTATTTAACATCCAGTGTGCTATTTTTTAAAGAAATTAAATAAGCACCAGAGAAATTATTCAACTATCGAGAAGAAATTTTGGCACTGATTTTGGCTTTACAACATTTTGAAGTTTTTTTTAATTCAGCTCCTTCTTCGATTATTGTTTTTAGTAACCACAACCCGATTACTTTCATTGGCAAGATGAAAAATAAAAATCAACGATTACTAAGGTGGAATTTTTTATTGCAGGAATATAATCTTTACATCTGGCACATCAAGGGAAAAGATGATTTAATAGCAGACGCTCTTTCCCGTGTATAAAAATATATTATATCATATACACTGTGTAATTTATACGAGTTCTTTTAAACTCAGGTGTAAATTGGTTTGTGGTAAAAAGAAAGTTTAATCATATAAACCTTTCCTTTTCTTTTATGGGGTAAGGTGTTACGTATATTTGATTTAAGTCATTTATTTTTGTAATTGTTTGTTTGTCAGATTCAAATTTGACCTTTTAAGCTTTAAAAATGATTGGTTGATTCCATGGATATTATCGAGCTTTGTTATAAACATCTTTCTATTTTTAGTTGGGTCATACGGTGTGTACGCGATTTTTTGAACGTAAATTTGTTCTAAAAGATTCTAGAAGATCATGTGACCTTTTTATTTACGTAAAAACAGGTATATAAATTCTGTTTTGGAACGAACTATTTAGTAGAAGTTGGGATGTTAGAATATTACGTTGTGTCGTTTTGAGTTATTTTAAATTACCTTGTATTGGAAATTATTTCAAATCCTTTGGATCAAGAGGATTTATTTTGTTATTTATCTGAAAAATTATTGTGCTCATTGAATTTCATAAGACCAGAACTGACTTCATCACGTGACATCGTCTTCCATCTTGGATGCTTCACCAAGTTTCGAACTTGAAATTATTAGGACATTTTATTACCAGGACGTTTGCAATTTCACTAGTGGTTAATATTTTGAATTATTTTTGGATTAATTTTGGAAATGATTCTTAAAACCGTCAGTTTTTTTTCTTCTCGGGAAAATATTTTGTGCTAAATAAAATGTTTAATAAGTTTTTACACGCTTGTTATTTTCACTCTTTCTATGTTACTGTTTATTCAATCATAAGCACGTAACAATTGATAAACGTTTATAACACTCAATTAAAAGATTGCAAATGTTGATGTTCGGACAGCTGTGTGGATGCAAGGCTTTTTGACCTCACCTTGCATGGGAACTGAGTCAGTTAAATTGACAAATTGAATGCAGCTATATCCAAGTTGTCGACTTTTTTGAGAGCCAACGCATGAATTTGATTTGAACTTATTATTTAAACATGATCATCCACATAATATTCAATTGTTGAACGCGTTCATATCAGGCACTATCCAGTCGACTAACCATCATATCGCCGACCCATGGAACACCTTCTAAGATAAACCGGGGTCATTCGTCAGTCCCATCAGGTTTGTCTGCGAGCACGCGCATATGTATACCAGGACGATGATCGGTCACTCAAGAAGAAATGTTAGACGACGCCAACAACCCAGATCTTATCAAATGTAGACCTGATTCACGATATAAAGACCGTCACAATACATGCCAGCTGTGAGATATATACCCCATGATCATCACTAGTGGGATAAATGCTAATGGACAGAAGTGAGGCTCTTTATTGCATCCGCCTATTACAACATCTGGAGTTATTGACATTGGGTGGAGGCTGATCAGATGTTTGGCGTCATTGCCTTGGCCTGGATATACGCTGACTTTTAATGTCTTGAGAAAACAGGCTTTGTGTCAGAGTTTGACATATCGTCACTCAACGAGGTTTTCCAGACCAATTAAATATTGCAGCGCACGACTAGGCTGGATTTCACAATGTTGGATGTCCTTAACCTAACTTGGTGGATGAACCCTTAGCGAGAAAGGTCACCCAGGGTGCCCCTTGGTTGATGCGAATCTACAAGCGTTGACGGAATAGGTGCCCAAGCAACCAGCGTCCACCAAGAGTGGATTCTTCGACTCAAGGTGGTAGTGTCACTCCATCGGTCATCAAGTTCCGTGTGGTAGTTAGATATGTTTAAGACTGATGAAAATTCCTTGGCCAGCGTGACATATGATAGCTCGATAAGTCATCTTTGTGATGTGTAATAAACTGTCTATTTTCCTTTAACGGGAAAGACTCAAGGTCATACAGAATAGAAATAAAGCATATATCCGAATTCTCTTTTCCTTTAGCGGAATGGCCGTTGAGTGATTTGATGGGTATCACTAATTTGTATAACGCTTGTATCATGGAACTTTTTTCTCTTTCTGACTGCTGTAGTATAGCTCAGGCCGTAATTGAAAAGGGATGTGCGTTTGGAAAGTCTCAGGTATTGTTGAAGTATGCATTCCAGGCTATTCATTGGTATAAATTCTATATTTCCTACTCAAGCAACACACTGTCATCCTCAGTTTATAAACGTTTGTCGTAATAAACGAAACTCACCCTTTAAATAGTTATATTAATATTCTTACATCAATGATCTAGTTCAGCGAGGCCGGTATAGATGAAGCAATTGATGCGATATACTTTATTAAGTGGAGAGATAAAGCGTTTTCCCCAAGGTAGATATGTTAATCCAATACAGGCAGACGTTCCGTGTAGTAGGATTAGAGGGCAATTGCATATTCACTGGTTTGTGGGTGGACGTTGCGTTCACTTTAATAACCTTTGACATACCTCTTCGTAAGCTGTCTAGACGATAGATGCACATCGAGATCAGTGAATACATTTATATTGTATTGTTAGCAAGGCCAACCAGCTCATTTAATAGGTGATACCTAAGTTGGAGGTCTGCGTTACTCTAACGTTTTCAAAGGCATTCGCCGGAAGGTGCATTTCGAGATAATGCCACATTTTCTCCATGTCAATGGTATTCCCAGGTAAGTCGATTCACGTTTTTGTCCAAGGCAGTTTCTTAAAACTTGACTTCGTAGTGGGAAAACCATTATTTACTGGGGAAAACTGGATAGGATTGTTAATTTTAGTATATAGGCTAAATCAGCCTTACGGCACAGTCAATTGCAATGGGCAGATTCCCCTGCTACATAAATTACGTCCCTGGGTATCCCGTCTATTTTATTAATGTGCTCAATACGATAGTGCGGATAGCAAGAGTATCCATTGTTCTCTCGGAATACGTTTGCACACATGCATGCATGTATATTTGTATCTATATATGCGTGTTTATATATACATGGATGGATGTAAATTGAATGACGGCTTCATTTATCTTTTTTCTGTTGTGTTGTTATTCAGCTAATGCTTAATGTGTCAGGTTTCCATGTAAATAATACTTACAGCAAATCAGTAGGGGAGTCGACATTGCTTCGCTTGAAAGAACAAAAATATATTTTTAAAAATCAAATATTGGCAACAATTATTTTAGACAAACAACCTAACCATTACATTGCGTAACATATCCCTCAAAAGATTTTTTATCTGTCACCTCATTTCACACCTACTGTTTAAGAGCAACGACTAAAAACACATAAGCAGGCAGATGACTATCCTCGTCGTCATCATTATCATAATCATCGTCAACGTCATTATCATGGGAAGTAGATGTACTTCGAATTCATGCCCACATCGATCCTACGTTCTTTCCCCGATTCAGCTGTAAAATTGGTCTACACGCAGATTGTCATTCACAACAATTTTCATCGACATATATTGAAGCCCAGAAACGTGAAATGAACCTCATGAATCAATGAATCAACCCCTTTAATTAACAGTAGCCTCGTTCTTTTGAGGATGCGATGGTATGAGAGTACAAAAACGTGATTCGTTATTTCATCGCTATTTATTTCTCGTGCACGTGAAATATTTCAATATTTGTTGAGACAAGTAATTATATTTTACCTCTATTATGCTGCAATCTATGAAGGAATTCAATCTGAGACAAAGCAATTTCTGTAAAAAGGTCACGTATTTGTTTGGGATTAATTAGATGTTATCTCGGTGCCATACCATACATGATTATATTTCTGAAGAGAATCATCCTTCTTATGTGCTTTTTATTTGCTGTAAATCACAGTAAATGTGATATGGGATAACATATATAATAAAATATTTCCACTTGACCTGATACACTAGACCGAAACAATAAAAACGGACGCATTATAATTACAGATGACGTATCGTCTTGATGGTCTATAGGGTATAATATTACCCTACGATATACTGCCTGTACGCATCCAAATCATTCACGAAACAAAATATTAATTTATTAAAATGTTTTTTGGACACATACACACACATTCATATTTCCCGCACCAAACGTGTTCGATGTCCAACCAAGTCGCAAAACCTTACATTAGACTAACCAATTCTAACTCTACTCTCTTCTTGATGAGGGAGGCAACTGCTAGGTCGAATTTGTAAATCCATGACCTCCCGCATCCAAGGTAAACGCTCTAACTACATATAATACGTAAAGAACTACATATTCTGGAGACATACTGTGAAGGGGTTTGCAGAATTTATTTAGACTATAGGATTGTTTTTGTATTAGTATTCAAGCCAAAATTGACCGCATATGAAAGTGAGTTTTTGTATCGGATAACAAAATTATATGTATAGAATGTGAGCCCGATATTTGACATACTAATCGGGGAAAGTATATTTTATTAACAGGAAACTAGGCAAGCTTCGTTTCTTTTTAATTAAATTCATTCACACCTCTTTGTATATAATGCTCCCGAAATTGATATTAGTATCCTTCTTCTGACCTAGTCTCAATTCAGATTTTCACCCGAGCACAGATAACAAGGAATGTCCGAAGGAAACGTCACTAAGATCACATTTCTCTTTCAAACCCATGGTATTCAATATTATTTTTGGTATAAGACAATATCAAATATAAAATACAGTTAATATATATATATATATATATATATATATATATATATATATATATATATATGCAAATTATTAGAGTCGTGATTAAATATTTTGTTTGAAAATTGGCAAGGAAGGAAACGTTTTGTGCTGATAATTCCGTCATCAAATGGAATCCCAATGTTTGTATAAATTGAAATTTATTAAATAATTCAATAGCGTGCATCAATGCATGTAATACACATTTTATATAGTATGGCTATCGATGTGTTGCCATTACAATTAGGTAATTTACTGAGTATTAGGAATTAGTGGACCTGAGGTAATTGGGCTCGGACTACCTGATCAAATCATGCCACATGAACGAAGGACCAAGTCGTATTACTATTTTCATTATACAGTATACCTAAAATAAACTGTTATGTTATCTTATATTAATAATATAATACAACCTTTACAATTATGACTATGTTTTATAGTCTAAGAATGAAATACACCACTAAACTATCTCGGGACATTCTCATTCGTCAGTGAACTTAGCTATGTCTGTCAATGAGCACGGACTGTTATCCAAAGAAACACAACGAAAGTTTACCATTTTTAATTAATCTTAGAAGATACTAAAATAATATATTTCTTTCATTGGTAAATTTATTCTAACTCTTGATCTGAACTAATATTGTTATCGAGAAGCAAGTATAAACAAAGGCTGTATAAATCGATCTGAAATCTTACTTGAAGCTAATAATTAGTAACATAATTAGTTATATAATACTACAATATAAAATAGCATCTACACGTAATTAGACCTAATTAATTATGCCATCAATATGGTTATTTTATTCTGATTCTGTCGGACCTTTCAGCAATGTTCAAGCAAGTTCAATCCAGCAGCTTTTATGTATTTGTTAAATGTGTAATCAATGTGAATATATACATTGTACACCTTGCCGATTCCACAAAGTCCTTTTTCATCAGTCTTTTGTTTGTAGAATCATCGGTTCTGATTTTGTAACATGGGACAAAATAATCGGTAGATTCATAAAACGCTTCGGCTCGTTTACACCTGCCAAATCCAGTCTTTACATGCTAGATGGACAAACCCAGACTCACCGAGGGTTTAAGACCCGTCGGCTATCCTCAGCCTGGTTATGCCGGTCAGTAAAGGCCGTTTTCCGGAATGTAATCTCTGTTCATACCACATGTTTTTGGAGCCACATGTACGAGTTGAGTGCCAAGTGCAGACCGAATGTGTGCCAGCTATCCCCGAAGGTGTGCGACTGCTTACCGAAGGAGTAAGACTGCTTAGCCAACCGATGGAGATACCCCTTCTCAGGACACACAATACACATCATACTAATTCGATCTATTGCTCTAACACATAATGCTATTGACTGTATAATTTGTAACCTTGTACATATTTCCTTGTTTACGGTAAAAAATAAATCAGATTGACATATGAAGCATCACAATGGAAATGAAAGCATTATTGTTTACATTTTCAAGCGAATCAATTTTCCAACGGAAGACAAATTTTCCTTTTTATTGATAAATGTATATAGCGTTATTTTTAAACTAAAATATATGTATGGTGCAGCGAATAGTATATTTAAATGATGACGTAGCAAACACGACCTGGCAGTGTTAGTGCTTATCAGTTCATGTCTACGTTCAACAAATGGAATTAGCCAACAAATAGAAACACACTAGGTGATTGTTTCCCTTTAAAACAGTCTTTCACTTTTTATGACCATTGTTGTAATGCCAATATATTGGTTCCTCACATAAAGGTTTGTTCATGGCTTTGTTTCTTGTTTCTTTTGTGCAATTATTCTTCTCTTTGCGGCGTTGAGAAAGTAATTGGTAGATACTGAAAGCCGTTTGGCCGGTTTCACTGAAATCTTGCGCTGCAGCTTTTTGTTTATCAGTCATATGAATGTTTTCAAAGAAGGTTGTCCGATTTCAATAATGATCAGGACATGTCGCGTACAAAACACTGAATTAGTGTTATTGTAATATTTTAATTAAAACATCTTTTCTTTTTATTTACAGGACTGATGTCATTTTAGAATAAAAGTATCGCGTTTATAGTAGTGTTCCTGATTATGACCAAACTGAGAAACTGAGCATTTTCCTGTAATGTTCTTATCGTGGAAGATACAGAGAATTCAATTTAAAGCACAAATTTCAGATTTAATTGTAAATTTGGAATCATTAAGCTTATTTTGCCACGAGTTGGTACTGGAAGTTCCGAATCTTCTTTTCTTCAAAAGCAGGAACGTTGTATGGATTGTTTGAGACTAGTTTAAGATTCGTATCGGATTTATTCTTTCCATTTAAAGAAAAAAAGGAAAAGTAAAAGAAACAGAAAATGCCTATAACCAATGTAGAAATCTGCTATTAAAATACTTACATAAGAATGGCATCAGTCAACCAGAGTCTAAGCCGAAACTGTCTAGTCTTCCTTGTAGTATACTAATCTTAAATTTAGCGATATGTGTCCATATGGTTATTTTCACATAGGTAGCTCGTGACTTATTACCGTGACTTTTCGCGACTCCAAGGCAAGCACGCTCCCACAATTCGTGACGTACAATCAACTGAGTCTGGTTGGAATATTAAGGACATTGGGGTTGATGTCCTAGACATATATAAGTACCGTTCCGGTGATCCAAGTGATAAAAGCGACCGCCTCGGATGTGGAAGGTCTCGGGTTCGAACCTGACTTTAAAATAGTACTAACCGATACCAGGCTAGTTAGTTATCATTAAGAATTTAGTGTTAGGACGTTTTAGACAACATCATAAACTGCCTCACTGCAGTGAATGGTTTTGTGTGATTTGGATTTTTAACGTAGCTTTAACAATGTTTCAGTCATATCTAACTGGAAGCATTATTAACCCTGGTTTATAATAGCATACCATGTGAGGGCCAGGGTGTATATGTTATGTGATACTGATTAGGCCTAAGCCATTGAGGATAACTAGATCTGCCATCATAGTATGCGACGGCAGATCTAGGTCTATGAAGTTCGCCGATGAATAAACTTTATACTCGAATTTACTTAATACCGATACACATTTCGAAATAACAAGAAAATGTTTCTGGAAATTACGGATGTTTTGTTAGGAAATCGGTTCTACATTGTTCGCGTTCTAAGCTTTCGTTGTTTCATGCTTGTTATGTATGATTTCGTTATACTTTGCAACATTTTAAACGTATTTCTCGACTTTTTCAGGCTAGAAATTTTATCGTGATTTGTACATGAAAGAATTGCACTTTGGTGCAGAATGAACTCGGAAGATTTAAAAATGCGTGTCACCTATATATGTCAGTATATCTTTTTATACTATTTGATATATATATATATATATATATATATATATATATATATATATATATATATATATATAAATTACTTTATGTGTGTTATAATTCTAAATTAGTTATGAAGTAACTTGACTGGCATGAACAGCAAGTTATATAGCACGAAATACATATCCAAACGAGATTTTGAACTTGTTCATGAACGTCATAAAGAGAGGAACAATCATACATATTGATATTTTTTTACACCCTAAATATTTCATATTATTGTGCACTCTGCAACACTTGTTAAAGAATAATGGACATTGTTATCATTCCCACTGGCAAAGGATAACATTCCAAGCAATAAGATAACGCATCCTTTTAAACAAACCGTGCTATTTTGAAACTCACTATGAGTCTGTTGATTATGTAATTACAGTCGGTCGGGGTGCTGGACATTTAATCTTCAAGAACCATTTGTAAGAGTCAGTATATTGATTACGACATTCTAAAATCAAATAGTACACTATATTAAATAGACCGATCTTTTAAAAATCTAATCTGCTAAACTAACAAACATTAAGACAAGCAAGATATTTTTTCTTGCAATAAATGTTTAAAATTCATGTTTGCTGTATTACTACGATTTAAGGTCCTATTATATCTAAGTTACATTGGTATTTTACTGTAGTCTATTGTGTCTATATAATCACCTGCTTGTGGAACTTTCTTTTATTAGCTTAACTTCCATAGAAGCACCACGATCTTTGGTTTAGTGGTTGACTTTTAATCTTAATTTGAGAACATTACAGGTAACACTAGTATGCTTTATGTTGAGGTTATCAAGAACGCGGAGACCGCAGTCACGTGATGCATTATCTTATTTTTTTAATCTCTGTGACGCAAAATGCATATAGCAGGTCTTTGAGCATGAACATTACTTGTTTTTGCATCAGCTCCTCTATCCATGTTCTTGTATGCAAACGATATATACCTTAATTTACCGACAAATACTGTGATGGCATAACATGATTTATCCTGTCCGATGATTTGTGTCTTTTTCAAAATTGATTTAAACTCTTGTGAATGAATCTCAGCAACTATTGGTATTAATAATTGCTGTGATGTGGTCAGGTGTGTTGACTGTTACATATTCATGCCTACCACCTGTCATGAAGTTCGCTTTATTTCTTATCATACATGCATCACTAGATTTGTACCGCAGCAACGTGTATCATTAATAAGGTGAGAGATAACAAGTTCAATTATATACTTCATTTTTACGTATATTCAGTCAGCGACAAAGGATTTTGTTTTTCACACGTGTCCCTTTGACCGCCCGAAGAAGCTTCATATACAAACATTCGCAGACTTCAGACTTGAAATTATGTGTTTCAATAAAGGATTGATGGTTAATCTTTTCCATCGAAAATTATAATTTGGTATTTATGTCACATTAATATTTTTGGAAACTTGAAGCGCCAATATGTCAACAGCTAGCTGTTACAACTGGAGTTTGAGAGAGAGACACGTACATATTCTTATAACAGACTGCAACCGACATATGCTTGGTCGTGTCCCAGTCTTTAAAATCCTAGATCTAAAAAAGCTTATAATAATCTAATAGTTGGATTATTTATAAATAAACACTAATTGTAATAACGTATTTAAAATATAAGATTGAAATAATTTATTTATACTACTCACTGACTACAAGAATAATTGCAGAAGTAAACATTCAGACAGATAACAAGAATTTCACAATCCCAAAGGAAGAATACGTGTACCTTGGGATTCGTATATATATATATATATATATATATATATATATATATATATATATATAACATCTTGTTGGCTCATGGTAAGGCAACGTGAAATCAGACTAAGCAAAATAATATTTGAAACGAAACATATGTGCCACAAATATGCTAACTAACGCTTGGGTTTCACATTTAAATATAATAATTGAATAGCTCTTTTATATATATATATATATATATATATATATATATATATATTCTTCTTGATTAGACGTACTTAAGTAATTAATATTATTAGTTCATGCACAAAATTCATCTTTGTTGAGGCAGAATGTTTTCTACTAAATTTATATTTAATGATATTCTGGTATATATACAGTTTTCAAATACACTAAAATAGGTACTTTATCTTTCTAAAACAGCATATGAATAAAGCCTATTAAATATTGCTTTGTCTACATGATAATCAGATCGTTCAGATGTAAAACAGCATAGTTTGGTTTCGTAGGTTATGTCAGACTTTTATGAAGTAATATACCAGCTGGGATTCTAACACATAGATAATAAATTGGCATTACATGTTATGTTTTCACACTATTTGTTTCGATTTCATTCACTGATGGTGAATAATAGTATCTTAGCTAATTAAGAAAACAAATTAAGTTGATGAACTACATAATAATGAACACAAATTAGAATCATGACTACTGTTGCGTTACTTGGAGTTGTATCTGTGAAATCTAGTAATATAAGTTCCTTAACGCATTTTTCGAATTAAAACAGTGTATTCGTTTCATTCAATCGCCAACACATTATTGTTTTCAATTGATTAGAATAGAAAGAAGAAAAAACGTTACCGATTTTAGAGAAATTTGGGATAATTTCTCATTGGACGTCACTGACCCTTGGATGGGTTAGGGCACATTCAATATGTATTCCCGATCATTTGAATAAACAGTTTGATCTGTAACGTGGGTTATATTGCGTCACAGACTCATAATATACCCTTTATATTGTACGTCAGGTGGAAACTGAGTCGTAAATTCATTTATATTCCTAATTCATTCTTTTCTCCTATTCTTTTTTCGTATGGTGCAATTAGTATGCAGATGTGTTTAATACTGAGTGATAGATAGATAGATAGATAGATAGATAGATAGATAGATAGATAGATAGATAGATAGATAGATAGATAGATAGATAGATGTATGGATGGATGGATAGATAGATAGATAGATAGATAGATAGATAGATAGATAGATAGATAGATAGATAGAATGGGGGATGTGGGGTTATTATTAGAAATTTGTTGGTTTCAGTGTACGATAAGCATCTGAAGAGAACTGTCTATCTCACTCTAAAGATAACGATATGAAGGATATTGTCTAACATTGAGTAATGATAAATGTGTAAAGATAATTCTCTATATTTAAGGATAACAGTGTGAAAAACATTGTCTATATTTGTTTACATATGACAGTTTGAAGAGAATCGTCTATCCTAGTGTAAAGATAACCGTCTGATGAGAATTGTCTATCACAGTCTAAAGATAAATGTCTGATGGAAATTGTATATCACGGTGTAAAGATAAATGTCTGATGGAAATTATATATCACGGTGTAAAGAAAACTGTCCGATGAGAATTGTCTATCACAGTGTAAAGATAACCGTCTGATGATAATTGTCTATCACAGTGTAAAGATTACCGTCTGATGAGCATTGTCTATCACAGTGTAATGATAAATGTCTGATGACAATTGTATATCACAGTGGAAAGAAACCCGTCTGATGAGAATTGTTTATCACAGTGTAAAGATAACCGTCACGATGAGAGTTCTCTATCACACTGTAAAGTTACCCGTCCAATGAACATTATATACCACAGTGTAAAGATAACCGTCTGATGAGAATTTTATATCACAATGTAAAGATGGCCGTCAGATGAGAAGTGTCTATCACAGTGAAAAGATAACAGTCTAATGAGAATTTTTTGTCCACCACAGTGTAAAGATAACCGTCACGATGAGAATTCTCTATGACAGTGTAAAGATAAATGTCTGCTGAGAATTGTATATCACAGTGTAAAGAAAACCGTCTGATGAGAATTATCTATCTCAGTGTAAAGATAACCGTCTGATGACAATTGTCTATCACAGTGTAAAGATAACCGTCTGATGACAATTGTCTATCACAGCGTAAAGTTAACCGTCTGATGATTATTTTATATCACAGGGTAAAGATGGCCGTCTGAAGAGAATTGTCTATCACAGTGTAAAGATAAATGTCTGATGGAAATTGTATATCACGGTGTAAAGAAAAATGTCCGATGAGAATTGTCTATCAGAGTGTAAAGATAACCGTCTGATGAGAATTGTCTATCACAGTGTAAAGATAACAGTCTCGATGAGAATTGTCTATCACAGTGCAAAGTTACCCGTCCAATGAACATTGTAGACCACAGTGTAAAGATAACCGTCTGATGAGAATTTTATATCACAATGTAAAGATGGCCGTCTGATGAGAAGTAACTATCACAGTGAAAAGATAACCGTCTAATGAGAATTGTCCATCACAGTGTAAAGATAACCGTCACGATGAGAATTCTCTATCACAGTGTAAAGATAAATGTCTGCTGAGAATTTTATATCACAGTGTAAAGAAAACCGTCTGATGAGAATTATCTATCCCAGTGTAAAGATAACCGTCTGATGACAATTGTCTATCACAGTGTAAAGATAACCGTCTCGATGAGAATTGTCTATCACAGCGTAAAGTTAACCGTCTGATGATTATTTTATATCACAGTGTAAAGATGGCCGTCTGACGAGAATTGTCTATGACAGTGAAAAGATATCCATCTAAAGAGAAATGTATATAACTGTGTAAAGATAACCGTCTGATATGAACATTGTCTATTACAGTGTAAAGATAACCGTTTGAAGAGACATGTCTATCACAGTGTAAAGATAACCGTTTGAAGAGAATTCTCTATCCCAGTGTAAAGATGACCATCTGATGAGAATTGTCTATCACAGTGTAAAGATAACTGTCTGATGAGAATTATCTATCATTATTATTATTATTATTATTATTATTATTATTATTATTTGAAGTATTATTATTATTTGAAGTATTATTATTTTAAATATTATTAGTATTGTTTTTATCAAATATACGGCGACATATTTATAATTATATTTATATCTTATTTCTTACTTCGTATTAACCTCTTCTTACTCTGAACAGAAGACTTTCATGGTAATAGTAACATCGTTGTTTCTGACGTCGTATTAACTCTACCAGCTGACAATGCCTTAGCTCTGAACGGGAACTAAAGTTTCGATGTGTGAAATATTAAATGCCTCTTTTGATACACTCTGTGGTCAAGTTTGGTTTGAAATGTCCACGGAAAAATGTGTTTGTATTCCCAGTTACTTTTTCTGTTATGATAGTGCGTTAAGTTTTAATGTCTTCTTGTACTAACTAAAACATTAACATATTCATACGTTCGTTGTTAGTCTACATATGTGAGGAAGCTTTAACGTTTTATTGAATGAGGTTTAAATGTTACACGATGATGCGATTATGCAACATAATGGTTTCACGATTTGCAGTAGTTTTGTTGTTTAGATGATGTTTTATTATTATTATTATTATTATTATTATTATTATTATTTTTATTATTATTATTATTATTATTATTATTTGAAGTATTATTATTATTTGAAGTATTATTATTTTAAATATTATTAGTATTGTTTTTATAAAATATACGGCGACATATTTATAATTATATTTATATCTTATTTCTTACTTCGTATTAACCTCTTCTTACTCTGAACAGAAGACTTTCATGGTAATAGTGACATCGTTGTTTCTGACGTCGTATTAACTCTACCAGCTGACAATGCCTTAGCCCTGAACTGGAACTAAAGTTTCGATGTGCGAAATATTAAATGCCTCTTTTGATACACTCTGTGGTCAAGTTTGGTTTGAAATGTCCACGGAAAAATGTGTTTCTATTCCTAGTTACTTTTTCTGTTATGATAGTGCGTTAAGTTTTAATGTCTTCTTGTACTGAAACAAGCTGCCTTTCACCCACTTTTATGAATCCCGTGAATGAAAAATTCTCTGTGTTGGTAGGGCAGGTATTTGTTTGGCGAAATACAATATATCAACATAACTTAGTTTGAAATGTTAATAATTAAAACGTTGACCAACTTTCTACATTACCAAGATGAGATGTGTTAGTGGCATGTAACGGCTAGAGTTTTATACCAACAAACTATCTGTGTCGGGTATCACTGTCAATAAGTGGGATGGAAGATGATATCAAACATAACAATTCTCCTGGCATAAGGATTATACAAAAACACGTGCCCATAATAAATGTTTGTAAATTGGAAATGACAAAAGTGTTATTGGAAATGGTATTCTCTTCCAATACTGACGATTGGTGGATAATTATATCCTAACAAACACGTGATCTTTACCTTCAATCGTGAATTTTATTTTGTGATGTCCACCACGAGAGCATTGTGCACAAATATGCAGCCACTTACCGACTGACATCCATAATTTGATATGCGATACAAATAATTCAGTTTAACCAATGTGCATTTAAAAGTGAGTCGTGGTTGAAATTAAGGTATGTAGCGAAATGGGCCGATATCTATAATACATTTTGGAAAGTAAAATGCTGTTCATGTTACCATTTGTTTCTTCAACATTCGTAGTTTTTATTGGATAAGAGAATTAATTATAGAGCCATTTTGATATACCTTCTCACAATAATAAAAAACCGCTCCAGTAGCCTAGTGATTAGAGCGTCCGCCGCGGAAGCAGGATGTTGTGGGTTGGATTCCCGGCTAAGTTATTTCAAAGACGTAAAAAAATGGTACTAAGAGCTGCCTCGTATGACGCTAAGCATTAAGAGGTTAGTGTTAGGACTGGTCGGCCTGGTGTCAGGATAATGTGACTTGGTGGGACATCATGCGGCATGATGCCAAAGTGATAGACATCACTATAGACTGCCTCACTGGAGACATCGTAGCGACATGACTGAAACATTGCTAAAAGTACGTTAAAAATCCTAATCAAACAGACAATAAACAAGACAAACATTAAGCTAAACCAAAGTACGTGAAAAATTTAGATGTGGTGGAAATTAAAGTATCCCGCACAGTGGTCCGATATATATATGTATGTGTATATATATATATATATATATATATATATATATATATATATATATATATATATATATATATATATATATATATATATATATATATACATTTTGGAAATGCTGTTCATGTATACAATTCCTTCTTTAACATTCTTATTTTTTTGATTGGGTACGTTAATTAATTCTAGAACCATCTTACATCAGCCCATAATTCTTATTCTTAGAAATGAAATAGGAAGTTTCCATTATGTTTCAATGTAGGATTGGAAAAATGCACCATCATTCGTACACCTGTGCGCATTAGGTGGAATATTACTATTATATATTCTTGCTTGTATCAGGTGTTGGTGTTTATGAAACAATGCTTTGAAGTATGCTTAATTTGATCAATCAATCAAAGGTAGCAGCAATGATAATCTCTAGAGATGAAACTAACGAATGCCATATTAAAGAATGCGATGACTACTATAATCAAATATTTGCAAAGTCTAGTACTTTGGTAGTACGAAGATATAAGAAAAAGGAAACCAGCAACCAATAGCGCTACATTTAATAGATTTGATAGATGAATATAACATTGACAACTGTTTATTGGTATCAATCCTTTTTCCCAAGAGTTGTGAACTAGAAACAAATGTATTCAGCATTGTAAACAATATCAAATTACATTATCCGTGGACAAAATAAATTGAATGCAGAGAAATTAAAATGTTTCAATCCGATGACAATCGTCTTTAGAAAGGAGCAAACGAAATAGCTAAACATGAATTTGAGAAATACAATTCATGTAACTAACATACTTGTTGTATTGTGACAGTACTAATTTTTCATAAGAGAATTTCATTTTCTTTACTGAAACACACAATTTCGCCAAAAATATAAACGATGATTTCTCTTCCAGAATAGATCTTGACACTTGTGCACCATGTGCAGTACAGTTTTGACGCCATTCTATAAAAGGTTTGTCCAAACCATCGTTGTGATACAACTTATATTTATCTTATTATGTACATTTCTCTGCCAGCCCAACATGCAAAAAGGTTTCTATCTAAAGTCTTCAATTTCCGAGAAGAAGAACACTCCAGAAACTTAGTTTTTCCACCACCACCCCAAAAAAACATTTTTGTCACGTAGTTTAATTATTGTTTATTTCATAATCAATTGATACAGCATTGTGTTATTATATTCAATCTAAGGTATGGGTGGTAAGATAAACGTTAAACAACACAGACATGTTTTATGCCCAATCGAAAGTGTTCCTGTAATATTTGAAGTTGTTAGATATGATAATGTCCTAAGGTTAACCGCCCTCTATTCTCTTGCCCGGTTCGCGTAAATATAATAATAAGTGATGAAACTTATATGCAATTTAGGTAGAGATCTTAGCAGATATATATATATATATATATATATATATATATATATATATATATATATATATATATATATATATATATATATATATATATATATATATAACCCGATCCCCCATAAAGGTAAACAGACAATTTAATCAATTACATAAAACAAACTAAGAGAAGTCATTAAATCAGGAGTATACTCTGCTTTTAGAAAACAAACCTTTCTCGAATTACAAAGGAAAACACAAATAGATGTAAATAAAACAGCTGATCTTTTTACTTTAGTTTATCACAGCATCGAGTGAACAATTGAAGTCAACGTCTTGTACGACTGCATAACCTGTATCTTCCGTACACTATACTCTCACTTACCAGACCCTTGGATCTCAGAATGCTTATTTTCACAATCCGTCTTTGGATAGTCTCAGAATACGTCTCAGAATTGATACGTCGAAGGACTACTTCACAGGAGTGTAAGTCCATCTACATTTCTCTCGATACTTCACACAATACGTCTAAACATTGATAAGCCACAGAATTGCGCACATGAGTATAGTCTCTAGAGCTATTTTCTCCCTTTTGAATAAATGTAAATATAGACAAATAAAATGTCTTGATATTTATGATATATGAGAGTTTGCATTATTCCCTCTTTGGTATCAGATCGTCCTATCGGTTTTAAACAGATGATAAAGATATCGATCGACTGATGTCCTATAATGACCCTAGTTAGTCAAATGGCTAATTCGTCACGCATTAACATCACTCAATAACACACACCAAACGAGACCTAGCGGTACTGAGCGAGCCTCAAGTTACACAGCAAATAAAGTAGATACATTACATCAGTTACTACGTCATTTCACACTCACTATTAATCATACATGAAATCGCCTAAATTTGGTGAATTCACACGGATTCTTGTAATCGTATTAAGCAATGTAATTCATTAAATTTAAAATCTATTTTTTGTGCAAGCAAGACGATAAAATCAAACAATTCATCCAATTTATCTAAAGATATAAGACTTTCTATGTATCAACTCAATACCGTTATACCTCATAAAGAGAGTTAGTATTCGAATGTATAAACAAAATCATGCAAATATAAGTAAATAAATTCGGCCAAGCATGATATATGGCATCAACAAAATAAATGAAATCGACATATTTCCTTTATTTTGAGTGTCACTCCTTCTAATTTCCAAATTAGTTCGTCGGTTTCCTTTGACAGCAGTCCCCTTTAGACAACTATTTTTACGAAGGAATTTCTTGCAAATCCCTCCGGAGCCTACTCTGTTTTCTCTTGTAGTATAGCTTACACTCAATGTAAGGTTATTTTCTTGTGGGAAACACACTCCAATATTATTGTAACCAATCAGTCAAATCTGTCTTCCGCCCTTCTCAGAAGTGCCAAAATTGAGGTCTAGTGTGACAGCTGTACAATGTAAATAACGTTTACCGTGTCCCTAAAGGTCAGTCTGGCTGCTCCCGAAACAAATGCTCAGCTAAAAGTAACTTTTCTCTCCTCGAAAGGACATTCTGAATATGGCAGTATGGCGATTGATACGGGTCTGTTCTTCATAAATTTAATTAATGGTTCTCTGGTCTCAACTAGTGTATGCTCGTTAGGTCGCTAGAAATGGGCCCCTTTGCATTGTCCACGTTCGGACCAGTACAGTAAGATGGGATGGGGTAGGGGTAAATAACACAAAGTAGTTTTACTTTGTGGTATGCTTGACTAAACGAACAAAATAATTTTGCCAAGGTTACATATGAGCTGCATGATGATCAGTAAATTCAGTGACAATGTTACAAGTGCAGCATATGCAATGAAAGTTACGAGAATAAGCTATTTAAAGCAATTATAGGAAATGAATGTTTGCAATAGTCATTGATTCCTACCAACATATTCCTGTTTGATCCTTATTGGTTTGAACTAAGGACACACAGTAAGTTGAAAGTTATTCATTTATACTACGTCCGAAGTTTGTTACTGTTTTAATATCTTCATCGCCAGAGGAGTTAGAATTATAACATGCATATTTAGAATAAGTTAGAATAAACCATTCTTCAATGTTGCTGCTTCAATGAAAACGAGGTAAATGCACATTACTACAATGATTAACTAAAGGTGCTAGCATTACAAAGTTTACCTTGACTTACGTCAATTTAATGTTTTACTTAAATGTTTCGATATTATTAATATATGTGAGTTTTTCTGACTTACCAACAATAGCAATTAAAAATGAGTTGTTTCCAATCGATTCACACCTGATTGTTTAGGAATGTTTTTAACATAGTATTGGCTATAACATGCAAAGGAAATAGGAGCAAGTTCATTTTCCATGTGTACACGTGGGCGTAAGCTGGCATCTAAAGGATTACGAGCATGAAGCTCTAAGATCTGACTTGCCGTGCTTCGTATTACCAAAATATCATTTTGAGTTTCTTCGATTATTTTTTTGTTTACTTTTGTTTTCTGCACAGATCGCCTATATTTAGTTTTGGGAACGCATGCTGCTTTTGCGCATTTCCTACAGTGTGTGATATTTTGTGGGAAATACTTATTAATGTATCAGTATGCAATATTATGTTTGACTAACAATGACCAACATGTACAAACCAATGAAACGGATATGAGGTATACGATAGCGTCAATTAAAACGTAGTAGTTCCCATATACACAAAACACTTATGTAGTAGCATAAACTAGGTGAAAGTAGATATTGAGAAAAAACACATTAATGAAGATGTATGTTTTAGTAGTGAAAAACAAGATATACAAATACATATTGGGATAGATTGAGGAACATATCTGCGAGTATAAGATATGTGGCTCACCTGGAAGTGACCGTTGGGCTTTGTCATATTTCTAGTGTGATACATAGATATCATCTAGGCCTGTCTGTAGAGAGGAAGCACATACGCTGACCAAGATGGAGAGTTTGATCTCGGGTTCATTAGCCACCATATCCCAGCTTTCAAACATTGCGAGTAGTAAAGCTGCATCTAGACGCAATGCAACTCCGGTGCCAGAAGTTTGTCCTCACAACTCCATCAACCTTTATTAAACCTGTTCCCAATTCAATTGAGTAGTGATTAATCCAGCTCCTTCATTACTATATCCCAATCCAGTTTGTCGTACTCGGACGCTCTCTTTATTTCAGCTATGACTTCCTGTATCACGTCTCCAGTAACTTAATTTTCCGACTTGAGGGTGATTATTTCTATTTTAACTTGCATTCAATACTGGACGACTTTGAGTCACAATTATCGCCAGTGATGCAGGCTGATGTCCATAGTATATTCACTTAGTACAAGGTTTCGGTCAAATTTATGATATCAGCCCACGTATACACTATTTTGCAGAAAGGTTAATCATTTCTCAATCTGAACGCATCTGAGACTTATGCATATCAATCACTGAACCAGGGAAATTCCAGACTTTAATATGATGAGAGGACTCGACATGACTTCTTTGATAAAAGTTGGTATTAAAAAGGATAATAAATGATGTTTAGGTATTGTTATGATTAGTATATGTTTAACTGCGTATTTTTTGAACAAATATATAAATGGATTACTAAAACTGTTTGTAATACATATCGAGTAAAAGAAGATGAATTATAGTTCTGATAAGTAAACATTTTTGGTAGATAGAGAGGAATGTATATGAATGTATTTGGCAGCATAATTATCTTTTTAAACGTTTTGATTCTTATACCAAGAATAAGTACCTGATGATTATTCTTAACATGATAGTAATGTTTCGTGGGAGAAAGTGCTTTAATGACATACTGATACTAATAATAGTTACATTTAAATTTATTGAAGAAATGACCAGAATAATTACAACACAGGTTTTCAGTTAATATACAAAGTGTAACTTCAATTAATTTTAAGTGCATTAGATAGGGACATATTAATTTATGACCCATCATGATGCAGTGGTAAATTTTATTTCAGCATTCTTCGATTATGATTCTATCAAAATAATTAAATAATTGAGTGACTAAGGGTGTTTTCTGTATGTATTATTGGGGATTCTGGCTCACTCTGTACGCTGTGTTACAGATGTGCATGTAATATAGCGATAATGTATCATCATTGTTAAGCATGGGGTGTATATCGATAGGGATTCAGTCAGAAGGAGTCCATAGAGTGGTTGAAGCCTGCGAAGGAGTTTATAGCTGGGAAGCTGCTCTCAGATGAGCTCCATGCCATCAGCGATGTTCGAATTTAAAATATTTTTTCAGGTACAATTGTTAAGAATTAACAATTCTCAGTTTGCAGGATATAAAAAAGAACGATTCTTCGTGTTTTATTGTTCTTTATTGCAATTTTTCTTTTAATAACTCGTGAAGTTTGACTGATATCGTTTAACCGTGGATATAGTGTATCAACCTTTTTCATGAATAGCGTTTCATATTGTTTCAAGCCAAGGTAACTGCACTCTTCTTTTTCGCCCCATGCACCTTACTCATTACACAATGATTCTCAGGGTGGTGTAGTTAAACCTGCCTGCCCTGGCAAATATGGCAAGTCTTGCTGAATTATTATTATTAATAATAATAATAATAATAATAATAATAATAATAATAATAATAATAATAATAGTAATAATAATGAAAGTTACAGTTATGCATATCGAAATATTAACATTATATTTATTTTTATACCTATACTACTTTCATGTAATGATCATTAATATTAATAACACATTAACACTATTAGTATTGACTTAATTGTTGTAAAAGTATTGACACTACTTCTGCTGATCGTACAACTACTGCTACTACCTACCACCAATGTTACTATTGATGAAAACAATGATTCATGCTGTTATTACTACGACCAAACTACTTCTTTACTGCTAATATTATTACTACAACCACACTACTATTTTTACTACTACCAAGGACTATTGTTAATATTGATGAAAACAATGAATAATGCTGCTAATACTAGTGCCAAAAACTACTTATGTACTACTACTATTATTACTACGATCACACACTACTACTACTATTATTATTACTGCGACCAAACTACTCCTTTACTACTAATATTATTACTACGACCACACTAATACTACTACTGTTGCTACTACCTACCACTTTTGTTAATATTGATAAAAAACATTGAATAATGATGCTACTACTACTACCACGCCCACACTGCTAATGTTGCTACTGTTACTACTACTACTATAACCACAACTTCTACTACTACGTTTGTACTACTACTAATGTTGCTACTACTACTACTAAAACTACTAATGTTGTACTACTACTACTACTACTTCTACTACTGTTGTTCTACTACGGTTGCATTACTTCTACTACTACTACTACTACTTCTACTACTACTTTTGTACTACTACTGATACGGTTACATTACTACTACTACTTGTACTGTTATTGTTGTACTACTAATAAAACGGTTGCATTACTACTACTACTATTCATATTACTACTACTACTACTTCTACTGCTACTTTTGTACTACTACTAATGCTAAAGTGCATTTCTACTACTACTACTACTATTATTGTTTTACTACTAATAATATGGTTGCATAACTACTACTACTACTATTGATACTAGTACTACTACTACAACTAATACTGCACCACCATCACTACTAAGAATTTATCATTAGAAAACAATACATTCATGTGTGATATAGATAATACATGAATTACTTTAATATCTCTCTGTACAAATATAATTTGCCATATTACGTGTGCATATAGTGATCTCTAAAAACATGTCTATATATCTAATCAGCTTTCCTTCCACTGAAACACTTATTTGCAGACGTATACCTGTTTTTCTGCTCTACAACATTAAGACGTCCAGACATAGCAAAAGTTAAATATATCCATACTTCTCCAACGTGGTTTACATAGAGACTTCAAATGAGAACTACAATTTGAGATCTAAATTACGTATATAAATGCCATTATACTTTGCTAATCTTGGATACGTTTCTTTTGGAACATATCATTTGGAGTATGGAAACATTGTCATGAATATCTGGAAGAAGACAGGAGTGATATAGCAAACTAGTTTATTGCAAAGCATAAGCTTCGATGTCTTCCAAATGTAATGGAGTAAAATTACTAGAGTTTGGACTCCCTTTACATACACCTTTCGACGGTCTCTGAATATGTACTTACTTCCTATGGAAGCACACGAATTATCGTTGCAAAGATCGTCTCCACAGCATATGTTACATACATTAACTTGTCGTTTTCTCCCTACTATTTCACCAGTTTCTTGAAGATGCTGCAAATCAACGCCAGTGGCGATGCCATGAGTTTCGAGACTGACTATTGTTAATATTTGACATTGCTGAAATTGAGAGCGTAGAGTAAAATAACTTTTTCTTGATTCACATATTTTATTAAATGAGTCATATTGGCATACGGAAAATAAAAACTATTAAAATAGATAACTGCACCTGGTGTTATGTAACTCCTTGCACATATCAATATATAATTGTTATTCATTAATACCAGTTGTAGTGATCATCATTTGTTGAAATTTCATACGGGCATAGGGTATATTTATTTTAGTAATGACCATATTACCGCATAGGACATCTAATTAGTATGTGTTACAGTTACTAACAATTAAATAAATTATTAAATATGTTTACGAAAATCTCGCTTTTTCGAACTTCATAGGTTGGTCACATGGGATCTTCGCAGAATTAAGGAATCTTCATTAGGTTATATCGTGAGAGTCATTCTACGATTTATCAAATTGTTTCCTGTACGTTTTCACCCTGTTGCTGGTACATAATTAGTGTAGTTTGATAAGTATCGCCATTCTTACTTCTCGTGTCCGTTTTGCAACATAAGTATGCAGAAGCATCTTATGTTGTCCATATTTATATATATTATTTGAGCCGAAAATATCCATTTGTTACGATTATTCGTTGGAAATATAATGAATTGAGCACTGACTGTATCATACCGGAACTGATTGCATTATCGTGTCAATGCCACAAATGCTTCTAAGCATCTTCACATTTATACATTTATATAATGTTTGTTTGGATTAACATAGGTCCATCATTCTTAAAGAATGAAAACACAAAATTATTTGATGTCCGAATTCGAAACACTTTTGAATTTCTTCTTCTTCACATCAAAGTTTTATACAAATACTTTATTTCGCGTTATAATGAGACACATTTCGATGCTTTGCAGGATACATTTCTGCTTATATGAGAGCTATTAAAATACGTACGAACTAGGTTATGTTAGCCAACTAGAATCATTAACTAAACTTTTAAAGCGTATTTAAATTAAATTGATAGGTCGGACGTTATGGCTCTCAACATTAATGTCTTATACATCAGTGTGATGGATAGCGATTAACAAATTCGTGCAATGAGCAATGTACATATATATATATGTGTGTGTGTGTGTGTGTGTGTGTGTGGGTGTGTGTGTGTGTGTGTGTGTGTGTTTGTGTGTGTGTGCACCATCTAGGAAAAGATGTAACTCACTAACTATGATCCGCTGTTATGATTACAATCGTATACTCATAATAAATTGCCAATTGAAATTAGACAGAGAGATCCAGTGATCCGTTTCAAGAGGGCTTAAAACACCTTTTGCGACTGCAAGGGCAAATTTAAACACCTAATAATGTTTTCTAGATTTGAACATTTTCAGTTTGTTTTATGATTTCAAATTTCATCGTGTTTAGTTTTGTTTTGATATTTGTAGTTGTAAAATGTTTAGAACTTCCAAAAATTGGACGTTATAGAAGGTCTTCCTCCTCCTTATTATTATTATTATTATTATTATTATTATTATTATTATTATTATTATTATTATTATTATTGTTATTATTATTATTATTATTATAAATTAGTCATGACATTCATTCAGAGACCACTAACGACTGCCAAACGATTAAACCACGACACACAAAGCGTGTGCGTGGCAAATTGTATTTGACGGCAGCATGATCTATAATTATCTGCACTATTCTGTATTGGACCTACTACGATGTATACAGGCCTGAACCTTTAAGTTATTTATTCCTATCTTTGGAATTGAGCTTAATAAAATAGATGTGCCAGAGTTAAAAGAGTGGTGTTATCCAAAGGTTCACTGAGATTGTTAGATATACTCTTTTTTAAGTTGAAGTCGACCAGAACTCCCCCTCTTACAGGCTACAAAAAAAGTAATATACCTGGTAGCCAACACGTATTGACCGACACATTAGTGATATGTATTGTAATATTTAATTTACACATACGATTTAATTATCCAAAGAACTGTAGATCCAAGTATTGTTTAACGAATACCATCAAGACTTGGATAAATACAGTGACTGAGACAGTCTTATTTCTAAATGGGAATAGTAACATAAAGAATAGAAAATAGTTGACTTCATAGTATTTAATAATCCAAATAACTGTAAATGCAAGTATTGTTTAACGAGTACCATAAAGATATGGATAAACAGTGACTAACGTAGAATTATTTCTTAATGGAAATAATGAAATAAAGTTTAGAAAATAGTTGAATTCAAAGTATTTGTTTGTCTACAAACCTATTTATGTTTCATCGTTACTTAGGTAATACTTTGATATGATAGCCCTATCTACACTTTGACACATCGAGCCGATATGTAGGTGCCTCTTCGCCACCTTATCCAAACAAATTTATGTAATTCGAACTTGAACACTGGTCCTGCATGCTCGAGACATAGGGGAGTACATAACTTGAATGGACTGGAAAATATTCATCTTCCTATGTCCGTCCGTAATTATACAAATACCTTTCATACAAATATACCTGTATTGACTTACCTCTGTAACGTAATCATAATTTCAATGTTACACTTAAACGTTATCCGTTTAGCACAATTCTATCCACAATTTTGGAACGATGTGCAATACATATATATCGTTAGGACAAACACAAATACTGGTGTTATACCATCGCTGTATTAATCAAATTTGCAGTATAAAAATATAATAGTTTGCGTGTATATACCATAAATCAATGTATTTCCGCCATAAGTCACTTTTATTGATAATCAACACTAACATAAAACAAATGGTAGTTCGGTTGAATTAAGGCAAATTTAAAATATATGTAACTTTTATTATACATTGAAGACTACATTTGACTTTACCGCTGTATCCAAAAACATTAACTATCTGATAGTATTATGAATGAGTCAGTCACAATAAAAAACACATCATATTGTGTACCTTGTGAGTTAATGAATGATTGTGATCCATAAAACGTTTTGTAAAGTTAGAAAAGACTACCATTGTACAGCAATATGCTTCAAAGCGTGAAGTTAATAATGTCCTACATCAAATAAGTCTTTTAACCCAATCTGGATTTATCAAAGTTCAAGATCCACTAAGCTATTTGTGATAAGGATCTATTTGTTTTCAATGTAAATACAATACATATTAAAAATATTATTACATATATTGTTAGTCCCAGTAAATCATCGTTGAAATATACTTTGTTTTAGGAATTTTTTTATACAACTTAAATATATTTTTCAGCGTGTTTACAAATCTATTTTCATTATCTCAGCCATTTTGCAACAAACGTCTACTAAATTCCCAAATTGTTAAGCCGCTATATCAAAAATAAATTAGAAAATTACGAATTTTAGTTTATATATCATGTAATGATATATTTTGCACCAGATTATTTACACCCAACCTTCTACACCGATGCTCTCGATAAATCCAATGGTATTGATGTCATGTCGAGCAGGTGAGGGGCGAACAGACCAACTTTTTTTGGCGTCTATTCGGAAAACCAAGGCTTCCTCGTAAATGCTTAATAGAAGCGTCCATTTGGCAAAATAGAATCGAAAACAAAAAGGGGTAAAACATTGTTTCAGGATTTCAACCGAATATTTGACCTAATCCGATTCGATATCTTGTTTAAGGATCTATTAGATTTATCGTTACAAATCCATGTGGAGTTAATTCAGCGTGACTAAAGAAATTTTTAGATTGATTAAAATCCATATCACTGCACCAGGTTTGCCACATATTTCTTTGTGTATGAATGTCAACTCCGTTAAACATATATAACAATCTGCGGTTATCTCCGATGACTTTAGGTATTTGCGTGTACCGTTGAGTGACATATATCTCGTCAGTATTTTTATGCCAACCTGTGGAAAATATCCTAGCTGGATTCTTTTGATAGTCTAACATCACATCATCATATACGACTAAATTGTTAATACTTCCATCGATATCATCAATATACAGTGCTTCCTCGATATCGGTTATAAACTTAATAACACCCTCGCCGGCAATCTTTGCGGCTCTTTCGTTGTAATCTTTTAATACCCGGTAACATCGTTGATCATCTACGGTCGGGAATACTAAATACAACTGGTCTCATTTCATCCATCTTATTATCATATCAATTAACAACTGTTTTACATCTACCTGAAGGTCCAATGATAATCATTCGAATAGAGTTTGGTAACATGACGTGATGTTTTACGGGTTCTGGTTCTAGTGTTGATGAATAATGAATTACATTCATATCCATATAACATAAATATATTATGGATCTATATTGTGTGAAGTGTTAGAAGCGTACTGGCACCGATGACTTGACGACGATTACAACTAAAAATAACCGATCAGCACTTTCTGGTAGGTGTCTACAATGTAGTACAAAAAAATTAGATTTTTAAAACAAAAGTCGGAGGTGATATTGCAGCCAAGTTAGTAAAGCTCCCAGGAACACCATGGGCAAAGTATCCAGGAGAAAAACACCTTCCATGGTATAGTTATTGTGGACTCGGGACCAGACTCGATATCAGACTCGATGATCAAAACCAACCCCGACCGGGTGAAGCCCCAATAAACGCTATTGATAAGGCGTGTCATGCTCATGATGTTGCTTATAAAAGCAGCAGTCTGCAACACAGACACCTCGCAGATGTAAACTTGATTCACGCGTTGAATTCTATCACTGATAAATCCTTCAAAGAAAAATTGGCTTCATGGTTGATAAAATCGGCAATGAAAGGTAAATTGATGTTAGGTGCTGGTAATTAATAACAACATGGAATCTATTTATTATTTTCCAAAAGGATATTGGAGGGGTAAAGCAGCAATCGGTAAACTCGCTAGCACCGCGAATGTGAAATATACTACAGCAGCGGATTGGTTATCTAAACAGGCCATATGGCAGATTTATTTACCACCGCCTAAACAAATTACCTACTCGCATTTTGATGTGACCGTTTCTAACGAAGTTCATCAGGCTGATATATTATTTCTGCCGCATGATGGTGTTTACAAATACGCTCTAACTGTAGTTGATGTTGCGAGTTGATACAAACAAGCAGAGCCGTTAAAAACAAAATCATCAACTGAAGTCTCTTCTGCATTTGAAAGGATTTATCGAAGGGGTCCTCTGCGCTGGCCAAATCTATTACAAGTCGATTCTGGCAAGGAATTTCAGGATGCGGTTCTATGAGCAATGAAGAATCATAATGTCACCATCAGACGAGGACATACTGAACTACATCGCGATCCGGCAATTGTTGAACGATTTAATCGGACTCTTGCTGAGCGGTTATTTGGATACCAATACGCGAAGGAATTCATTCAATATAAACGATCTCGTGAAAGGGTCGAGATTACCAGCTGTGATTACCGCGCTAAATAATGAGATTACTCGAACAATTAGTATGAAACCTAACAACGCTATTTAAAAATGGAAATACCTGTAAAACAGCAAAATGATTTTTTGAAAACAAGCAATGCATGGCAATGTCACTATTAGGTATTTATATGAATCAGGAGAGCTCGAAGGTGGCAAAAAAAGAGCTTCTGATCCTATTTGGAGTGTCAACGTGCATACAATATCTACTATAACACGATCTACGGGTAGACCAGCAATCTATAGACTGGATTCAACTGCCCGTCAGCGTGGGTTTACTCGTGAACCACTACAAATGATACCCGAGGATACTCAATTACCGCCGCGTGGTCTTAACTAGCACCTCTTCGCCTGTTGCACTCAAAACAGGTCAGCATCACATTATCTCTAGTATGACCAGCGCTACTATTTTTTCTGTCTACGGTAAATTGGCGAGGATCTTTATCCGACCAATACCAACTCATTATACAATTGCAACTCGCGCAGTGATTATTCTGTTGTTGTTTTAGTGTAATTATTAATTCAGCATCAATATCAAATTCTCTATTATTTTTTTTATCCTGCTGTTTATAACCAGATAGTTTTTTTTACTTCTGATTATATCATCGTTGACAATATCACTTATTGTAGTGTCTTTATTATCTAGAACAACTCTTCGAAGCTGATTTATTCTTCGTACCCTGGATACTGCAAGATAAACTAAACTCGATCAGGAGTCCATTCGTCACCTTTCCATCGAAAGAAGCTGTGATAAGTGCAAGCATTAATTCCTCGTTGTTTCATCTCTCTGGCAAGTCTATGGGTCGGTGTTAGCACAATCATGTGTAATGCGTTTCTACGAAATAATTCAATGGCACTTGTCGTCTTTCCTGACCCGCCATAGCCGTTTAAGTAAACGGTTTTATATCTACATATTGGATCAGACATCGAAGGTGCATTAGATAGTTCTGATATCTGATTATTTTTCAAGTAATTGTTGTATATCGTAACATCGGTTGATTCGGAGTAATCATGCGGCATTTCTTTTTCAATTCTTCATGATCCCCAACTCTCGTCTGAATTAGTGAATTGAGCCACTGCTTCACTGTGTTTCGCGTTTATATAAAATGAATCAGTGGCTACTCTAACCGCAGTGTCAGGAAATCTATTTATCATCGAAAATAAATTGATAGAAGCATAAGCCAGCATAGATGCCCTCAAATGTTTATACTGAAGACTGTATCCATCGTTGTAAGTAACAATTGTACCCAATTTGGTTCCATCGGACAAGAAAGCGTCTTTACGATTGACATATATGCCTTTGGATGTTACATCCGCGATTATAAAATCGCACTCAACGCTATCTATAATCAACCGTGAAGAATATCTTGTATTGTCGTATTTTCCACCCTGAGTGAATTTATCAATTATTCTTCTACCGAGTTCTTTTGCTTGTCTATTTTCAATTTCAAATAGCGGTTTGGACCATTTCAAGATATCTTCTTCGTCGAGATCGGGAAACTGTTTTCGTTGTTCGTGTATTATATGATCTAAATCAGATTGTGGTAACCAGACTTCAGTCTGAGCTCGATATGATATAAGTGCTTCACTGACAATCAACGATTTTAGTATACCGCAATCAATCATATATCGTAATAGCACTATTGGCATCCAGTGTTTTTCAGAGATGTGTCTACCAATCCAAACATAACAACATGGATGAAGTCCTGTAGCCAGTTCAAATGATACCACACGAGTGAATCCGGTTAAATCAAAATCAGGCAATCGTCCATTAATCGCAACGCAAGTCATTTCATGTGTGGGATGTCCAAATCGTTTAAAGTACTTAGCACACTCTCCGTACCCGAAAAAACTCCCGGGATAACACGCAACCATATCAACCGAAATAATATTTTCAGATGTGTATTTTGTATTCCATAATCCGCCGTGGTTGTATGCGATGCAGATTGATTTGATGTCTGTGAGAAATGCAGCTCTTGTTGGTTTCCACGTGTTTTTCTTTCTCGCAAAATGAGCTGCAACCGACGGAATTGAAAAATAATTTGTTAGTAACTGTTAGTCGTGTTCTGTTGAAAAACTACTAGCTAGTTTTTTCATCGCATCATGGAGAGCCTCAGTGCGGTATAATTCGCCATTGGGTCTTACAAATTGATCGAATCTGCCCTCTTAATTTTCAAAACTGTGAAGTAACCACACTGACACAGGATCGTTTTTACTCAACTGGTGAATAAAATCAAATAGTTTCTCCTCCGGGGAGAATTCCGGGGGGAACTCCACGGGTATATATTTTATTATTCGTTCCCGTAGATATATTGTCACCGCAGATGTCCACGCGTGTTCGTTATGATCAATATATTTGTTTGGAGCTCCTCTCGATTTATATTTCGGTGAGTATAATATCTCGCCGGTTATTGTCGTTACCGATATTGGGAATTTTAGTATTCGTTCTAACTCTGCCACATTCTGAATTGTTGCTTCGCGCTCCTTTACTGTTAGTCCCCATTCGTTTATTTTATATGCGTCTTAGATCAGTCAATTTCTTTCCACGCAACGCATTTGTAAAGTGTTGTATTATTCATTCTGCTACAGAATTAAGTTTTGACAGTTTCATGGGTTTTAATTTTTCAATACTCGGTTTATCATTTAGCGGATATATCCCATAAACAACTGCTGTTACAGGATAGGATCTCTCGTAGTACGTTTTGTCAATTCCAGTAAGAATTCCTGGTTTGGAATCTTGACTCACAGTGATAGTTTTTTTATCATTCAAGATTGGTTCAAATTATCCCTGATAATCCAATCTCGGTTTTCTGAACGTATAATGAATTTCACTCTAAAAAAATACCTTTTTCGCCCAAGATGTGAGATTATCTTGGCTGCTTTTTCGTCGTTCATGGTAACATCAACACTACCATCAATTCGAAATGTTGACCAACACTGAGATGCTCCATCGTGTTTGAATTCCTCAAAATAATCACGAATTTTACTTATGATGGTTCTATCACTTATTAGACTTGTTGGTTTATCAGAGACTCTATCGAGATTGAATTAAACATTTTTCCAAGGCTTAATTTTAGATAATCTCTCGAACAACTTCATGCTATAATTAAAACAAGTGTTTAAATAAGAAAATTATTACATAATGAATCATTGCAAATGGCTTATGATTGGATCAGTAACCCTGTGTAACAAATCATGCAGAAAAGAATTCTGTGGGTATCATTTACAAAGCGTTCGAAAGGGGAGGCATGGGCCTGACCCTGCCTACGATGTGGGGTAGGAGTTAGAGGAATATCGCATTTGTGTCTCGGTTGTGGTGGCAAGAGATGCAGAGAGTTGAAGCGTTATTATGATAAACTAAATAAAACTCCATCAATGGCTCTACCTCTGACTGTGTCAGCGTCCTTGACAGAGTCAAGGATAAAAGTATAAGAACACCCCAAGACTACGTTGATAGATTCCCAAATAATGTAATAATTCAACCAAACAATGAATTAGACAAATAATAGTATAGTATATAATTGGACCAAGAATTTCAACCGCATCCCGTGATTCCCAACTACGAAGCGTCCCGTGACGGTATTGTCAGACACTGCAGGCTGAAGAAGCCAGTCGGTTTTGTGACTAATATGGGGTATTTGATGTTTGGTGCTGGAGGGAAACATTATCCTTATCATCGTTTTGTGTATGAAGTATATAACGGATTGATCGAAGATTGTTTTGTTATCGATCACATAAATGGTATTAAGACTGATAATTACGTCAAGTGAAAATAATGCGTTTGGGAAAACTGTGAAAGATAAAATAAAATGCAAAATGTATAAAATCATTTAATACAGTAACTAATGAAGAAATAGTATTTCAATCTATGAATAAAGCCGGTAGGTATTTCGATATTTGTAGAACCTCAATACGATTTTTTGCAGAGAATATAACCAAGACCGCTGTCTCCAGAAAAAGTGGACAAAAAATTCAGTTTTCGTATATTTAATCATGTTTTATATAACACCAGCGGAGATAACTCGTGTAGGTGTGTTACGGCTTATGAAAGAGTTACGGATCTCAATAGATTGTGTCATATGATTTTTGATTGGTTGATTTTATACTATATGATAATCTATTTTGTGAGGAAACGAATTAAATACGCAGTGTTTACAATCGGCTGTATTCTTTTTTTGGTGTGTTTTTCAAGTATTCGGTTGTCAATACACGAAAGTTATATGGATTCATTCATTGTACATCGCACCCGAAATTCAAATCGTGAACCAAAACATTACCTAGCAAAATTCCCAGGTGTTTATAAATAGAAGACATCAAATCGCCTGGTATTTCCATAAACCACACTATCACGTGAGTCAGTGGGTTTTTCCCTCTTTGTGTGTATATAAACAGCTGTCACCCCTTGTGCCGCGCGTATTCATTGGAATTCGCTAGCCTGCCAACAACAGGCTAGGTGTTCTGATGTACCGCCTATATATACACTAATATGTATATCTCTAGGCGCGATAACATTCGAGGGCATTTTAAAGCGAATAGAGATTGTGCCGTCTATATATCATATATACTTTAATTAAGAAATGTATATAAATGTGCCATCCATTCATAAAATATATCCTCTTGTTGGTCTAACCCGGTATTTGGCGAATTAGACCAACTCGCAGGGGAATATATTTCATGAGATGTATTGTCGTATATGTAATTTCTGGGCGCCTTCGATGTATAAATACACCGAAGGGATTCCAAATGGGGTTTTAATTGTAATGTCTAGAAGCTCCCTAACAAAACGGGGTAGCGGCATTGTGCTGTCCTTAATTAAATATACTTGTAGAGCCTAGAAAACCCCCTAACAAAACGGGGTAATGGCATTGTGCTGTCCTTAATTAAGTATAATCGTAGTGCCTAGAAAACCACCTAACAAAACGGGGTAATGGCATTGTGCTGTCCTTAATTAAGTATATTCGTAATGCCTAGAAAACCCCCTAACGAAACGGGATAATGGCATTGTGCTATCTAAAAAACGGGTCAAAATTGACCCCCATTTGTTTGTATTAGAAATATATAATTATATAAAATATGAATCCTGAAAATATCAATGAAATCATAACCGAAATTCCAGTTTTGAAATATCGAGGGGTTAAATTATCTGATAATTTAAACTGCGATCAAATTATGTCCGACTTTCAGGATATCGAATTCGCTACTATGAATAACAAATATGTCCTTTCAAAGAAGTATGCACTGCTAAAACGAATCCAGTATTCTATCCACGACTATCTTGTATTTTGTAAAGATGTCAGTGTGTTTGTCCCGTTATGTACTATCGTGGAAAGGGTAAGAAGAGATTTGGGGCAGGAATATGAAAATAAAAGGATGATCAATTCGAAGGTTAGAAGTATTAGAGCGCTGATCAGTCAAAACCAAAATATCCCTCGGTCGATTATACTGAAAGGCACTGAAAAACACTTCACGTCCGCCATTTTCTCTATGTTCTGATACAAAATGCTTTAATACACGCCTGTTGAATACAAAACACTACATCGACATATATAAATAACACAATGGACAGGTATGTGCGTTCAACCAACAAGTTGGTTTGTACTCAATAATAGCGGTGAAATTCTATACTGGTGTATATCAATGAATGTGTTTTAAGTACCAGGAAGTTGTAAAATATTTGTTTTGGTCTGATTTTAGTCGACTTTTGCCATTTATTGACTGATTTTGGTCATTTATTGACTGATTTCAGTCGTTTTTTGAGGGCAAAAACCCCGCATTTCATTTAGAGAAAATCAACTTTGCAATGAAATTTTCAATGATAGTGTCGCTGGGTTGGGTTCACGGGATTCCACTAAAAATCTTCTATGTTCCAATCATTTTTCGGGTGACAAAATCACTGCATTTAGATTGAAATCTCTTTGAGATTGAAATTGAAAAATTGCTTTACTGTTTCAATAATGGTAAACGAAGCATTAACAACCAGATTGGCTCGTGAGCGGCAAACTGCAATTAAAAAGTATATACCCGTACGCGATTCTGTACGAGAAAAACTACAAGCTAGACAGAGTCTTCAGGTTGGTTTTGCTGCAGGATCTGAAGAGTTGTTTAAATCGATAACCACGGCAACGAAAGGGGTAATATCAGCCACTGAGCGAGCAATGTATGGAGATGCCCCCAAAGAAGGATCAAGAAAAGAAGCCCTCCATCTTCCTGTGCTTGAAAAAATAGCAACAGAAACTGAAAAAACATCATCGTTGTTAACAAAACCACCTCCTGATCCGAAAAAAACAAGTGTTTCTCTCGTGGATAAATATACCGATGAGGCTAAAACACAAATACAAAATTTTAAAGTAATAAAAGAAAAGGATTATCAAGCTTTTGGTGAATTTGCTGCTAACAGCTATAATTCAGAAAAGGAGTTTTTAAAGGAAATGTATAAAGATGATAAAATATCAAGCGATGATTGGTATGACTGGTTGTATAAAAAAAACAAACAGATTGGTAGGTTGAATAAGGGAGAATTGGGGTATAAGAATTTTCAAAAGGGAATCAGAAATTATAAAAAGGAAGTAATAGAAGAGCAACAACGAGAAATAGAAGAACGACAAGAGCAAAAACGTCAAACTCCAACACGGAGACAAACACGAAGACAACGAAAACAAGAAGAATATTATATACCATCTAATGGAGACGAAGATGATGATGACTATGCAACACCAACCAACGAAGATGATACTAAAAAGCACGGACGTGGATACGGAGTTAGTTGTCCTGGTAATATTCTTGGTGATATAGCACGATTATAAGTTCTCATAGGAGGGAAACGAGCTGGAAATAACTCACCGGAAATAATTAATGAAACAGCGGATATCTGCAGGCGGTTATTTCAAGGTGGCATCATGGATATCAAAATATATGGAGAACTCCTTGACGAGTTAGCCGAGCATCATGGTTATCACAGCGATTAGATAAATATCATTTAAATAAGAATGATCATACACTACAACCATGATAAACCAACCAGTATCTATGTAGTAAATGCACTCAAGGGTATTACTGCTGTTGGTGATGCTGCCAGGATGGCGTTTTCCGCCGCTCGGGATGAAATAACAGCGCTAGTTCGACGGCGAAGGAAGCCACTAGCGGGGGGGGGGGGGGCGGGGCACTACCATCTACAACAGTGATGCCTGCAAACGTTAGTAAAATAATAAATAACGCAGTAGATCAAAAACTAGCGTCGTTGATGACTCCGTCATTGGCGACTCCGTCACTGGTGACCAGCAACCAAGATGATATCGCAAACATGATAGCGGGAAGTGGCTTAAAACCACGACGGGGTCGACGACGATGAACATCGAAGATTTTCCATTGATGACTTTGTCATTCGATTTAGATCAACGAATATATAATAAAATGTTCAAACGGTCACCTGATACAGCCAAATATTCGATCAAGAATCGAACTTCAAGTTCATGATACTAGTACCCGGTAAATACTTTCTACCGTGCGAAGCATTTATCGAAGTAGAAGGAGAACTTGTAACAGCTGCTAATACTCCTGCTGTACCAGCACCGTATCCAGATGGTACCCAAGTCGGTTTTGTCAATAATGGCATCATGGCGCTATTCGAGAGTGCAAGATATCTCATTGATGGACAAGAAATTGAGTCGATAGAACGTGATGTTGATATGGCCACAATAATAATAGGGCTAGCAAGATATTCCGATGATTATACGAGATCAGCAGGTCCTTCAATGATGTTTGCAAAGGATACTAAAAGTACTACTGGACGAAATCAATTTAATGTAGGACGACCACAGAATTTCGCTCGTAATGCTAATGCTGATGTTGAGAAAATGATTATAAGCGCTAATGAGAATTTCAATCTCGGAGCCTCAACACGCATGTCAATGTTGGAAGGGAGACGTAAATCATTTTCTTCCGCGATTCCACTACATGATATATTTGGATTCTGTAGATATGTCCGAAAAGTTATCTATGGAGCAAAGCATACAGTAGCACTCGTGCGAAAAGGTACCGACGATGACGCAATTTGGAGGATTCCAGCAGACGCTACAAATCCCAATGCTGATTTCGGTAAAGTCATTTTAACAAAACTAACACTGTGGATGCCAGTACTGACTCCATCAATCACAGCAGAAGAACGATTACTATCATTTATTGATACAGGGGGAAAATCATTACTAAGTTGGCTAACAAGAACAACAGATATTGTACAATCAACTGTTAACGGTACATTTAATTGGAACCTGACATCAAAACAAGGTGTTTCAGCTCCGCGTCATATATTTATTGCGTTACAGGATAACACTTGAGTTGGCAATCAACTCCTCAGCCATATGATATTTGATCGATTAGGTGTTACTGACGTCTCCCTGAGAATAAACGGACAACAGGAACCATCCGAGGATTTACAACTTAATTACGGTGAAAACCATATTGCACGAGTTTATCATCGTCTGTTGTCATATATGGGACGCGATCAAAATGTTGATACCGGTCTAAAAATATCACAACATGATTTTAGGAATTTATATCCGATCTATTACTTTTCATTGGAACATCTTCACTTAACAAGACAGTCCGTCGTTGATATACATTTTGGAGCTACTGTGTTTCGTGGTGCTATACCAGAATACAGAGCGGTTGATGTCATTCTCAGCGACAAATCAATGCTACTTTAAGGCGTTGGTGGACGAATGAGAGTGATAGATAGATGCACCAGTGGAAAACATGTAACAATTAGTTAAATCTTTTATTGTATAATGTCATATAGTCATATTAGTGTTACGTTGACTCCCGGTCAGATTAAAAAATTGCAATCGGAATCGGCTAAAAATGTGGAACCACAATAACGCTGAAACCCAATCAGATGACTGGCGGGGCGAATAAATTGTCACTGACAACTCGTCAGATAAAACATTTCAATGACGCGCTAAAAGATAAAAAAGGTGTCCATGTTACTCTCTCTCTCTCTCTCTGCAGCAGCGATCAAAAACATGATAAAATCGGGTGGTATATTCCCGTTGTTAGCTGCGATTCCATCGCTATCGATAATTTAGCAAAATTGCGATCCGAGTATGACGCTCATGTAGTTCAATTTTGTAATGTAAGTAAAAATTTTACAAAGACTGATGACGCCTTCGATGAATTATTTGGTAAAAACGTGATACCCGAGAATATTAAAATAGATCTAGCTGATATTAGCACAAAATTCGATGAAATAACAGCGATTATTCAGCGAATTGAAGTTGTTCGCGAAGTTACGGAAATATTCATCGAAGCAATCAAAAATGATGCAACGAGGATGATAGAAATCATTGCAAAAAGAAACATTCCTCACACGAAGGAAAATATTAACAATATCATGTACACGATTCAACACGGATCATTTGAGTGGACACCTACAAACAACATTTTACATATCACTGCGACCGTCAAAGGTATTTATCGATTAACACTAGTGACACCGACTCAATTTAATATATCATCGTCGAGTTCATATGGGGTCAGCAATATGATATCAACGATCATCGACAAGGATACAACTGAACAGTTCACGATAACATCCACTGATATAAATCTGGCTAGGGTTTCAGTAACATGGTATGTGGAATTCGTAGCGGATTTGAGTGAACATCTTAATTGAAATCGTAAAAGATTTGAAAATAAATGTCATCACAATACCGCTATGACACCGTCATGGAATTTTCAACAAAACTCAAAACTCTTTCTAAGGAGTACCGAACAAAAATGAAAAAATACCGACGAAGAATCACTGCCATCGATGTAACTGTATACTCGATGTCTGGTGTAATCGCCGGTGCTGGTGTTGTTATATCATCGGTTACAATGACCACTCCGGCTGTTATTCCAGTTTGTATAGCCGTGGTGTCAACACAAAAACTAACGGATTACACCGTTAGATATTCTGCGGTATCTCGCTCATACTCGCAGTTATCCAAGTTGACAGCGTCGACACGACAATAACCGAGGATGAGTTTTCGAAAATGGTTCAGTTGTACGAGTCAACTATGTTAGAATTAGAGCGGGACAACATTAATAACAATGATAACACCGCAAGACCTACTTCAACGGATAGTAATAAATACCGAACCGATTCGGTAGATATCGGAGAACACAACCCCGGTGAAAACAAGCATTATATCAATAACATTAACCAGTCCTGAATTCAGTGTGAATTTCCCTACTCCGATTCCCGTGAAGGAGGTAGCGCTAGCGAAATTAGGAGTATACCATAGTTGGCCTAATATCAGATCGGTAGCATTTGGTGGCCAGGAACCGAATAATTATTTGGTGTTAGCGTATTAGAATAAACCCGATGGAACTCCAGACTGGAACGTTGTTTCGCTTCCAACTGGGTGTTACCAAATCGAACAAATCAATGCTGAATTAGCGCGTAGAATAAAATCCATTACTGGAAAGGAACCAAAAATCGCTATAACGGTTCACGAGCCGGCGTTATCATCCACGATTGAGACACAATCATATCATGAAATCAACCCATCATATCAAAATTATTTACTTGATATAAAAAATGCAAACTTAACTGATAGATTCACATTTCTTGATAACAATGCCATGCAATGGAAATTTGGTGTTGAGAAAACTCCTAGTTCATCGACTGCAATTGTATTCACGTTAAATAACGTCATTGATTATTTGAAAGAGATTAATCGATTACACAGAACACAACTAGAATGACTACGACGGAGCTTCCAAGAGTATATCTCTGATATAACAAAACCACGTGATGAGATCATAAAATACATTGAGATATTAAATCAACTTGTATTTGACATGGAATATATCAAGAAACGAATAATTCAAGTAATAATTAATGACAAGAACGGAGATAAAAAAAAAATCCTAAAAGGTTACAATAGAGGCCAATTTACCCGATTTCAAGTTGGTTGGGAATAACGCAAATGAACTAAAAAAAATCTGCTAACGATCTATTCAAGAAAGTTTTTCTCTGATACTCGCCAAATGGAAATCACAAACAACAATCCTCAGATATAATAATGACCCAGACGGCGGTGGTAGACATATCGCTCCTCAAAATGTGAAATTACAAATTAGTCTGTTTGTGAAATCCTAAAAACGATTGTTAAACCCATAGAAGCAAAGGGGCGCGACAATGACACTGGCGTCTTTTTCTTCGACTTCGAGAAAGCGTTAGTTAGCCCGTGAACGCCTTTTTTACGATTTACGTGTAAGCCTCAGTTTGCTGAATCGACTCCGATAAAAAGTTGGTCTGTTCGCCCCTCTGCTATTTTGCCAAATGGACGCTTCTATTAAGCATTAAAGAGGAAACCTTAGTTTGCCGAATCGACGCCTATAATAAATTGATATGTTCGCCCCCTTTGCTGCTTGTTGTGATTCATGTTTTCACCAGTATGCTTACAGCCAACCCTCTACGTACATAACCAGATCATATTTACTCACCAACAGACTGTGACAGTCAAACTCATGCGTAATTTGTTTACACCAAACCCTTCACTAATGTAACCATATCATATTTACTCACCAACAGCGAGTAACATTCAAATTCATATGTTTCTTTCCCAGCGGTATTTTTGGTTGTCGTCCTACACACATGTAATAGAACAATAGTCAACATGGGGAATCTCAGGTTTTGTAAAACCCGATGTATGAGATAAATATTTAATATGGATATGGTAATTAGATATACTATAAATAGCGTAGGCGCACAAACTCAAGAAGATTAGTTATAACGATAATTAATGATGTGCAAAAACTTCAATGATTGACCAGATAGCAGATGAGGTTGAAACTTAAATTAAGCCAACCCAAAAGAGTAATTACACTGCCTTTCCATGAATTGGCATATTCGTAGTTTCGTTATGTCAGCTTACTATAACGTTGAACATTCAGACGAAACCACATCGTTAGTGATTGGTCTTTACAGGTGCTTAATCTTTTGTAATCATGATTTAGTTTGTTTGTTTGTTTGTTGGTTGATTTGTTTGCATGATTAGGATCTTTAACGTTTTAAGTGATATCGCTACGATTTTTGCAGTGAAGCAGTTTATGATGATGTCTAGCACCGGTACATCATGCCGCAAACATGTAGCATGATCTCCCACCCAGTCCTAACAATAACCGATAATGCTGAGCGTCAAACGAGGCAGCTGTTAGTACCAATATTGTAAATCTTTGGTATGGCTCGGCCGGGTATTGAACCCACACCATCCCGCTGCCGCAGCGGACGCTCTAACCACCATGTCACCGGGGCGGTTTAATCATGTGTTATTAATATTGTTTGAGTCATGCCATTTATTGTAATAATGTGTATATGTTTAAGTAGATTGATATTTGCTTTGCATGTAGTAATATTGTTTTAAACACTTCAGTTAGTGCCTTTATGCATCAACATACTTTTATTATGTTCCATTAGTTTTATTGAGTGTTGTAAATATTAAACAACACAATCAACAAATCTACTAAAATGTAAACTTTGACAAGTACTTCAAGAAACTTAAATAACCAAAGATATATCACTTTAAGATAGCACGACAATTCAGCTCAATGACAAAACAATGAACGTTCAATATATTATTAGCATTAGGGTGTTATTTTATCTACTTTTTGACGCTAATTCACCTGCATTTAAACATTTAGCTGACTTCAGCAACACACACATATATATATATATATATATATATATATATATATATATATATATATATATATATATATATATGCCACATCTGTTAACTGCATCTTCATCTGTAAATATCAAATGTCGTTTCAAATTAAATATGTCAAACAATCATTGATGGAATCATACCCCTCAAGCATCTATACTGAATATCATTTGTCAGTCACTTCACGTTTGTTTGTTTGTAAGCATCTATTTATCGTATCATGTATACACGTACCTCATTGTCCTGACAGAATTTTATTTTTCGGCAAGCTGATGGATGGACGACTTGATCATTTTCCCCGCAAGAATAACATCGATTGATCTGATTACTCACTACAATGAAGAAATGAACGTTAACATACCAACGTTGGTTTAATGAATGCACTGCGACATATTTACGTTTAAATATAGTTTTTGTAATTCAAAATTTCAAATTCGCCTGCAGAATGCGTCTTATTCAATAAATTAAAATTCTCTTGGACTCTCTCACCTCAGTTCTCATCCTGTTTCTTCTCTATGTTTCATGGTCTAACTTGCCATATGAATTTCACGCTGTCTTCCTATGTACTGTATCGTTTATTCAAGCTTTTGGAATACGATTATATAAATCAGGTGTACAAGGGTTTCATAGTTTTCGTCTTCAAAACATTCTTACTTGGAACTCATATAAATAACAGATTTTCATGAAAAATGTCGTTAATATTTGTATTTATAAGTGTAATTTCCACTACAAATTGCCTGATTTTCCTAATTTCATTCGATATATTAAACTTACAATAGTTTTCATACAATTACAATATATTTGAAATAGAATAACCTAACTTTATAAGCTAGTCATATAAATCTTCTTTCTATAACCGAAATCAATATGTTTTTAGGAGATAATCTTTGTTCGCATCAACCCGTCTTGTTTAATCTTCATCTCCTTTTATCTCTTTCAGTTAACTAACTGGAATGCCAGTATTGTTGCTTTTCAGATCTAATATCAATATCCTTATACTGAGATAGCTAATATTATATCTTTTAGAAATCAGTACTTAATGGTATATGCATGGTTAATATCCAATAATATCAATTTAACTGGAATGGATTTATAATTGGCTTTTGTAATTTTAAGTACATGTCAAATACTTTTGGTTGTTCTTTTTGCCTGAAATATAAATAATATGTATGCCATCACACATGTGATGTGTGTTAATACTGGTTTAATCCTTCAATCCAGCGATGAGAAGAAGACGCCTGGCATTTAGAAAGAAATATGTTAAAAAATAAAATCTCAATCCGGAAAAAAACTTACCATAATATGCCTGCGTGTAATAGCGCTTTTCGCATTTATTGACATTATTGCCTTGTTAATGTTTAGCAACCACAAGAAGCAGTGTTTGTGCTTAAAAAAACTACTTTATATGTTGAAAACAATTGGAATCTGCTTGGAGATGAGAGATGTAATTGTAACAACATTAAAGAGTTGCGTCTGCTAAATACAGTTGAAATATTTATAGTATTATCATACCTTACGTTCACGTTTGTATTTATAACTCCGAATATTAAGTTAAACGTTTTATGGGAGAACGTACGTAAAGAATGCACACTCTTATTGGATACACCCTAAATAAACAAATATCACTATATATACTTACATTGAGACCCAACTGATGCAAAACCACTCGCAAGGAAAATACCTAATAAAAGTATTATATAAATACAGAAGAAAGATACATACAAAAGAAGTTACACGTATGCATACATACGCAACAAACTTTCTTATATTCTGTACTACATGGAAACGAGAAATATCAATCCTATACATGTTAGGTACAGACGTATGCATGCATTCATGTATACAGCAATGTATTTATGTATGTATGTATGTATGTATGTATGTATGTATGTATGTATGTATGTATGTATGGATGGATGGATGGATGGATGGATGGATGGATGGATGGATGGATGGATGGATGGATGGATGTATGTATGTATGTATGTATGTATGTATGTATGTATATATGCATGCATGCATATATGTATGTTTGTGTGTATGATTGTATGTCATGTATGTATGTATAAACATATTTTCTTTTTCGAATATGAGATTGTCTATATTTTAATCGTTTTGATTGGAATGCTTAAGGATGATTTAGTTAGTTGTGAGAAACAAGATTACTTAAGTGTTGTCACCAACGTTTTACACTAATCGTATCACATAAAGTTATCAAAATACTTATCAAAATACTATTCTTGTTTTAGACCCCAATGATTTATCGTTCAAATTGTCAGAACACAAATATAAATATGATCACATCATACATCTTTGTTTCATATTTTCTTACAAAACTACTGTTTTGCAAAACAATCGTTTCTGTTTCATTAGTTAACACAATTGTTGCCATCTTATCGTGATCATTAAACTAGTGTGAAGAATTAGAGCACATTCTAAAAGATGGCAAGGCAATAGCAAATGATACATGCCAGAAACCATTGGATATAGACAATAATGGTTGTGTAATGGTCTTAAGTGTTCGTCCTCTAAATACAAAATAAGATAACTAAAACAACGACATTATAGTCATAGAACACGCCTGTACTGCAAAAAAGATGGTTCGTTTTAAGATCATAACATAACAAAATGCTAGAACACAACGATAGGAGACATTCTGGGCTAAATCTTGAAACCAGAGTGTTATATAAAAAAATAATACTCTGGCAGATAAATGAGTGGGAACAGGGTTTCGAAATGTGGGTCTTTTTTATTAGATAAAAGGAATCCAAAAAGGGTTTCTATATTAACGTTTTGGTCCGTTATTGTTATATAATAGAGAGATTAACCCTGAACATTATTCGGAGGATAAATAAATGAAACAGAACTAAGTCTGTTTTCATAATCCGAAATGTGAGAGCATCGCGAATAAAATTTCATTTCGGAATAGGATATTACGGAGTTTGGGACACTATTGCATTTTCCAACTTGTCCAGTTTCTTAACGGATTCAAGCCTGAGTTATTGGTGGCCAGGATACATCTACAAAGAATCAAATGCTTCTTTATTTTGGGACGGAAACAACTTTATTAACTATATATTAAGTGCTGGTGATTTCCACCTCTCCGAAAAAGGCTTTGATAATGAGTTCGTACAAAAAATACAGAAAATGATTACAAATGCAAAAGTAAACATAGGGCCTGGTTATTGTATTAGAAGTGGACTTATAACAGCAGTCCAACAGTTCAACCCGTCAGGTCGATTAGGCATGAATATATTTATCAAAATCAAAATAACTAAAATGTTCGTACAGATATTTACGTTTACGTTTTACAAATATCGTCCTTGAGTTGAAATATTCATATCTTTAGATAGTATCATTGATACTATTTAAACAACAATAAGCCCAACGAAAAATACATGTCACATTGGGGGGAAGATAACGGAATACCAATATGACCTCGACAAATAAGACGAGTACTGAACAAGTGAATCTAATTTATGGATTATAAGGTCGTCATGGAATGATTTTCACCTTTCTGTACTCAAAATCACCAATAAAGATATTTATGGTGTTACGTAAATTTGATTAAACCCATTTGTTTTTCTTTTCGGGAAAATATTTGTGCTAAATAAATTGTTTATTAAGTTTTACAAGCTTTTTATTTTCACTCTTTCTATGTTACTCCTTATTCGAGCCTAAGAACGTGACATAGAAATTGGTGGCCTTGTCCGAGATTGGGATCAATTGGAATTTGGCTAGAATGTTTGTTAGAAAACTTTAGTTTTAAATTTGAATTTCTCTAGTTTTTGAATTTTTTAAAAATCTTTATTGAGATTGAGAGGCTTGTATTAAAATGACATCTAAATTAGAAATATTTCTTTCTAATCCTATTCAGGAGCAATTAGATCTTTTCAAAAAAAGACGAGTTGATTCAAATTGCCAGAAAATAGGATCTTCCTTAACTCAATGCTTCTTTGACGAAACAAGATATCAAAAAGGTTTTGGTCCAATACTTGGTAGATAAGAATGTTTTGGAAGAAAAGTGCTTTGATTTCGGTCAGTAAGTCTGCATCAGACTCTGACATTAAAATAAAGAAATTGGAATTAAAATTCAAGATGTAATTAGAGTTGAAGAAGCTTGAATTTCAGGAAAGGGAGAAAGAAAAACAATTACAATATGACAAAGAGGAGAAAGAAATACAATTACAATATGAAAAAGAGGATAGAGAGACACGAAAGGGAGAACGAAAGGCAATAACAATGTGACAAAGAGGAGTAAGAAAGACAATTTGAATTACAAAATGAGCAGATACACATTCGGTTACAAGAAAAAATAAATTGATAAAGAGAGATAGAAGGAAGAATGAAAAATGAAAGAAATTGAGCTGGCAAGTGAAAAACACCTTCATACTTCAAATTCAAATTTAAGTTTTGATTTAGCGAGGAATATTAGATTAGTGCCCACTTTCAGAGAAAAAGATGCAGACAAATACTTCACTCGTTTTGATAAAGTTGCAGAACATTTAAGGTGGCCAAGGGAGCATAGGACTCAGTTATTGCAATGTGTACTCACTGGTAAGGCTAGTGATATTTACACTTCACTGTCTGTTCACAAAATCGATGACTATGATGTGGTTAGAGAATGCATTCTAATGGGTTTTGCTTTAGTCCTTGTAGCTTATCGGTAAAATTTCAGAAATTACAGAAAATAAGCTGGACAAACTCATGTAGAATTTGCCAGAGAAAAAGAGCAGTTGTTTGATAGATAGTGCTTAGCCAAGAAAGTCGAACAATATTATCAAAATCTAAAGCAAATTATGTTAAGTGAAGAGTTCAAAAACTGTGTTCATAGTGACGTTAAGTCTTATCTTGATGAGCATAGGATTGAAAACTTGGAGAATGCTGCTCGAGCTGCTGACGAATATTCTTTGACACATAAAGTTCCTTTTGTTAACAAGACTTCTACTCAACAGTCTTACGACAGAAATGTATTTCAGCCTAATACCAGCCCTTTTAAAACTCAAACTAGCACAACATTCAAAAATCAAACTTCAGAGAAGCTTGATTCTAGATCCTTGAATCCAAGTGTACCTATTGCAAGAAAAAAGGATACGTTTATTCTGATTGCTACAAATTGAAAAATAAACATCAGAATCAAGACAGACCTCTTCCAAATGCTCTTATTTCTAGAGGTCGAGGTCACGGTCATGTATTGAAAGCAATACATTTGTTGGGTCTAATAAATCCCAGTCTGATTTTATTGGTGAGAATTATGAACTTTTCGTATCGAAGGGTTCTATATCACTCTTGGGTGATTCAGCCAATCCCACCCCTATTAAAATTTTAAGGGACACAGGAGCTTAGCAGATTCTTTTATTGTCAGGAACTTTGCCTTTTTCTGAGAAGTCTTCTTCTAATGAAAGTGTTCTTATTCAGGGAGTAGAGTAGGTCTTTGTTAATGTTCTTCTCCATTGTGTAAATGTGTCATCAGACTTAGTATCAGGACCTGTGACAGTCGGAATAGTCTCGGTTTACCCGTTGAGGGCATTCATTTATTGCTAGGCAACGACTTAGCTGGAGACAAGGTTGTGGTTAATCCACTTGTAACTGACAAGTCTGATTTGGATCAGAACGTTGATCCAATTGAAAAAGAATTCCCTGATATATTTCAAGCATGTGCAGTTACCAGAGCTATGACAAATAAGCTCTTGAGAATGATGTTGATGAGGCAGTATTCCTTTAGCTGACACGTGTATAGGTCAGGCTTTTAATGAGGTTACTTTTACTCCTTGTTTGATCAATCAGAAGGTATTGATCATAGTGATCCTCTTTTAACAACTCATTCTCTTAAGTCTAATCAGAGTGATAAACGACAATTACTTGTCGTCGAACAGGAAAAGGATCCTGAGATCTCTTTTTTGTTTCAAAGGTCCATAAGTGAGACTAAAGCCACTGAAGATCCTATCATTATTTCATTAAAAATGGAATTTGTATGAGAAAATGGAGACCTCCCGAAGTACCTGTGGTGATGAGTGGTCGGTGAACTATCAAATAGTAGTTCCAAAACCTTACAGACAGGAAATACTTAATCTGGCCCATGAAACTCCTTTCGCCGGTCATTTAGGGATTAATGAAACTTATCACAAGATCTTGACTCACTTCTATTGGCCAAAAATCAAAAGTGATGTTGCCAAATACTGTAGATCTTGTCATACATGTCAAATGGTAGGAAAACCAAATCAGAAGATACCTAAAGCTCATCTACAACCTATTCCTGCCTTTGAGGAACCATTTAGTAGAATTTTGGTAGATTGTGTAGGTCCATTACCCAAGACCAAGTCAGGTAACCAATACCTGTTAACCATTATGTGTGCTGAGCTGTTCCGTTGAGGAATATAAAATGTAAAACAATAGTAAAAGCTTTGATAAAGTTTCTTACTCAGTATGGCATTCCCAAATCTGTTCAGTCTGATCAAGGTTCAAACTTCATGTGTGGAATTTTTGAACAAATTATGCATGAATTGGGCATTCAGCAATTCAAATCTTTTGCCTATCACCCTGAGAGCCAAGGGGCATTAGAAAGATTCCATCAGACTTTGAAAAATATGATCTGATCATATTGTTTTGATACAAATAAAGATTGGGATGAAGGCATTCATTTACTATTGTTTGCTGTTAGAGAATCAGTTCAAGAATCTTTAGGCTTCAGTCCCTTTCAACTGGTTTATGGACACACTGTGCGTGGATTATTGAAGTTATTGAAAGAGAAACTTGTCTCTAATAAAGATACTGAGATCAATCTTCTTGATTATGTTTCCGATTTTAGATACAACAAGGAAAGGCTTGTGAGGTCGCAAGAGCAAATCTGCACTCTGCTCAATCTAAAATGAAATCAAGATATGATAAAAATTGAAGGAAAGGCGTTTTCAGCCTGGTGATAGAGTGCTGGCTCTCTTGCCAATGTCACAAAATCCTCTTCAGGCCAAATATTATGGTCCCGACACAGTTGATTGGAAAATTAATGATATAAATTACATCATAAATACTCCTGGGAGGCGCAAACAAAAACAACTCTGCCATAAAAACATACTAAAAGAGTATATTGAAAGAGATAGCCATGTTAAACCTGTAATTGATTTAGATATACCTGTCCCACTCAGTGAAGGAATATCACCAGAATCTACTGATATTGAAATGACAAATCTTTGTAAATCAGAAATTATGAAAGATCTAGACCAGAAACTTTCACATTTGCAAGTGCAAGAAAAACATGAACTGAATCAGTTATTTTTTGAATATGAGCACTTATTTCTAGATGTTCCTACAAGGACAAACAAAATTTTTTATGACGTTGAAATTGTAAATTCCAAACCTGTCAAACAATATCCATACAGGATGAATCCACTCAAACAGGAATACTTTAAAAAGGTAATTCAATATTTGCTGGAGAATGACTTTTGTCGAGCCCAGTAAAAGTGATTGGAGTTCACCATGCATACTTGTTCCAAAACCAGATAAAACTTTCCGTATGTGCACTGATTATAGGAAGGTAAACAGTGTGACAAAAAGAGATTCATTCCCATTACCAAGAATTGACAATTGTATTGATAAAATCGGGAATGCCAAGTATGTCACCAAATTTGACCTTCTGAAAGGATTTTGGAAGATTCCACTAATGGAAAGAGCAAAGGAAATTTCGGCATTTGTGACTCCAGATGGACTTTACCAATATAAACTATTGACGTTCGGGATGAAAGAGTCAACAAGTTCATTTCAACATCTCATGAATATGATCACCTCTGGTCTAGAAAATTGTGATGCCTATATAGATGACGACATCATCTACAACGACACCTGGACAGAACATCCAGCAACAAGTCGAAATATTTTTGACAGACTCACTGATGCATGTTTGACAGTTAATTTATCTAAAAGTGAGTTCTTCCGTGCTAGTGTGACTTTCTTATGACATATTGTGGGACATGGACAAGTTAAACCAATATATGCTAAGGTTGAGGCTATTTCTAAATTCCCTGTGCATGAAAATAGAAAGCAACTGATGCGATGTTTAGATATGGCCGGATGCTATCGGAAATTTTATTCCAATTTTTCTATACTTGCTGAACCCTGACAAATTTATTAAAGAAGAAGAACAAGTTCTTTTGGACTGAAAAATGTCAGGAGTCTTATGACAAGTTAAAAGCCATACTTGAAACATGACCAGTTCTTGCAGCTCCAAATATCAGTCAGTCTTTCAAATTATCTGTCGATGCAAGCGATGTTGATGTTGGAGCAGTTTTATTTCAAGAAGACAAAAATGGTATTTAACATCCAGTGTGCTATTTTTCAAAGAAATTAAATAAACACCAGAGAAATTATTCAACTATCGAGAAGGAATGTTTGGCACTGATTTTGGCTTTACAACATTTTGAAGTTTATCTTAATTCAGCTCCTTCTTCGATTATTGTTTTTAGTAACCACAACCCGATTACTTTCATTGGCAAGATGAAAAATAAAAATCAACGATTACTAAGGTGGAATTTGTTATTGCAGGAATATAATCTTTACATCCGGCACATCAAGGGAAAAGATAATTTAATAGCAGACGCTCTTTCCCGTGTATAAAAATATATTATATCATATACACTGTGTAATATATACGAGTTCTTTTAAACTCAGGTGTAAATTGGTTTGTGGTAAAAAGAAAGTTTAATCATATAAACCTTTCCTTTTCTTTTATGGGGTAAGGTGTTACGTATATTTGATTTAAGTCATTTATTTTTTTAATTGTTTGTTTATCAGATTCAATTTGACATTTTAATCTTTAAAAATGATTGGTTGATTCCATGGACATTATCGAGCTTTGTTATAAACATCTTTCTATTTTTAGTTGGGTCATACGGTATGTACGAGATTTTTTGAACGTAAATTTGTTCTAAAAGATTCTAGAAGATCATGTGACCCCCTCCTTGTTTACGTAAAAACAGGTATATAAATTATGTTTTGGAGCGAACTATTTAGTAGACGTTGGGATGTTAGAATATTACGTTGTGTCGTTTTGAGTTATTTTAAATTAAGTTGTATTGGAAATTATTTCAATTCCTTTGGATCAAGAGGATTTATTTTGTTATTTATCTGAAAAATAATTGTGCTCATTGAATTTCATAAGACCAGAACTGACTTCATCACGTGACATCGTCTTCCATCTTGGATGCTTCACCAAGATTCGAACTTGAAATTATTAGGACATTTTATTACCAGGACGTTTGCAATTTCACTAGTGGTTAATATTTTGAATTATTTTTGGATTAATTTTGGAATTGATTCTTAAAACCGTCAGTTTTTTTTATTCTCTTGAAAATATTTGTGCTAAATAAAATGTTTATTAAGTTTTTACACGCTTGTTATTTTCACTCTTTCTATGTTACTGTTTATTCAATCATAACCACGTAACAATTGATAAACGTTAATAACACTCAATTAATAGATTGCAAATGTTGATGTTCGGACAGCTGTGTGGATGCAAGGCTTTTGATCCTCACTCTGCATGGAAACTGAGTCAGTTAAATTGACAAATTGAATGCAGCTATATCCAGGTTGTCGCTTTTTTTTGTGGGCCAATGCATGAATTTGATTTGAACTTAATATTTAAACAAGCTCATCCACATAATATGCAATTGTTGAACGCGTTCATATCAGGCACTATCTAGACGACTAACCATAATATCGCCGACCCATGGAACCCCTTCTAAGATAAACCCGGGTCATTCGTCAGTCCCATCACGTTTGTCTGCGAGCACGCGCATATGTCTACCATAAAGATGATCGGTCACTCAAGAACAAATGTTAGAGAACACCAACAGTCCAGATCATATCAAATGTAGAACTGATTCACGATATAAAGACCGTCACAATACATGCCAGCTGTGAGATATATACCGCATGATCATCACTAGTGCGATAAATTCTAATGGACAGAAGTGAGGCTCTTTATTGCATCCGCCTATTACAACATCTGGAGTTATTTACAGTGGGTGGAGGCTGATCAGATGTTTGGCGCCATTGCCTAGGCCTGGATATACGCTGACTTTTAATGTCTTGAGAAAACATACTTTGAGTCAGAGTTTGACATATCGTCACTCAACCAGGTTTTCCAGACCAATTAAATATTACAGCGCACGACTAGGCTGGATTTCACAATGCTGGATGTGATTAACCTAACTTGGTGGATGAACCCATTGCGAGAAAGGTCACCCAGGATGCCCCTTTGTTGATGCGAATCTACAAGCGTTGACGGAATAGATGCCCAAGCGACCAGCGTCCACCAAGAGTGGATTCTTCGACTAAAGGTGATAGTGTCACTCCATTGGTCATCAAGTTCCGTATGGTAGTTAGATATGTTTAAGACTGATGAAAATTCCTTGGCCAGCGTGACATATGATAGCTCGATAAGTCATCTTTGTGATGTGTAATAAACTGTCTATTTTCCTTTTACGGGAAAGATTCAAGGTCATACAGAATAGAAATAAAACATATATCCGAATGCTCTTTTCCTTTAGCGGAATTGCCGTTGAGTGGTTTGATGGATATCGCTAAATTGTATAACGCTTGTATCATGGAACTTTTTTTCTCTTTCTGACTGCTGTAGTATAGCTCAGGCCGTAATTGAAAATGGATGTGCGTTTGGAAAGTCTCACGTATTGTTGAGGTGTGCATTCCTGGCTATTCATTGGTATAAATTCTATATTTCCTACTCCAATAACACACTGTCATCCTGAGTTTATAAACTTTTGTCGTTATAAACGAAACTCACCCTTTAAATAGTTATATTAAAATTCTTACATCAGTGATCCAGTTCAGCGAGGCCGGTATAGATGAAACAATTGATGCGGTATACTTTATTAAGTGGAGAGATAAAGCGTTTTCCCCAAGGTATATATGTTAATCCAATACAGGCAGACGTTCCGTGTAGTAGGATTAGAGGGGCAATTGCATATTCACTTGTTTGTGGGTGGACTTTGCAGTCACTTTAATAACCTTTGACATACCTCTGCGTAAACTCTCTAGACGATAGATGCACATCGAGATCAGTGAGCATATGTATCTTGTATTGTTAGCAAGGTCAACCAGCTCATTTAATAGGTGATACCTGAGTTGGAGGTCTGCGTTATTCTAACGTTTTCAAAGGCATTCGCCGGAAGGTGCATTTCGAGATAATGCCACATTTTCTCCATGTCAATGGTTTTCCCAGGTAAGTCGATTCACTTTTTCATCCAAGGCAGTTCCTTAAAACGTGACTCGGGAGTGGGCAAATCATTATTTAGTGGGGAAAACTGGACAGGATTGTTAATTTTAGTATATAGGCTAAATCAACCTTACGGCACAGGCAAATGCAATGGGCAGATTCCCCTGCCACATAAATTACGTCCCTTGGTATCCCGTCTATTTTATTTATGTGCTCAATACGATAGTGCGGATAGCAAGAGTATCCATTGTTCAGTATGCTGATACGGATATACAACATTTGCCAAATCGTGATCAATATACAGACGATGATACAAAACTCTTTCCAATCTATTTAGTTGCAACGCGATTCATAAAAGAAACATACAGCCCTCTATGAACTGGAGCTTAGATAATATGAAACTCATGACATAATCAATGTTCCTAGGTATGTTGCTTAGGGTGTCATTGGATCTGACAATTGTTTGGTGTGAAAAGGGCAATATTTTTCCAAGCTTAAATATCAATTAAAGATCGTAAAAGCCATAAACGTTGCTGCCATAAAATATATGCTCAACGAAAAGATGTTAAATGAACCTTAACGTTGTTTAATTGCAATTATATTCCATTCATTCTTATTCATAAGCTTGAACAGGTTTCTTGTTTCATTACGGGTTAATTGGTCTTCGTTCCTGGTTATTTATTTTGATATTCTCAAAGAAGTACACACATCCGTATATACATATAATTTAGTTATATTGATCTGTTTTGATTTATTTAACCGAATGTATATTTATATATACTCGTTTGTGTAGGGTTGTGCTTTATAGGTTCGCACGCATTTCGGAGTACGTTAGTACATATGCATGCATGTATATATGTATCTATATATGCGTGTTTATATATACATGGATGGATGTAAATTGAATGACGGCTTCATTTATTTTTCTTCTGTTGTGTTGTTATTCAGCTAATGCTTAATGTGTCAGGTTTCAATGTAAATAATACTTACAGCAAATCAGTAGGGTAGTCGACATTGCTTCGCTTGAAAGAACAAAAATATATTTTTAAAAATCAAATATTGGCAACAATTATTTAAGACAAACAACCTAACCATTACATTGCGTAACGTATCCCTCAAAAGCCTTTTTATCTGTCACCTAATTTCACACCTACTGTTTAAGAGCATCAGCTGAAACACATAAGCAGGCAGATGATATGGTATGACATATATAATAAAATATTTCCACTTGACCTGATACCCTAGACCGAAACAATAAAAACGGACGCATTATAATTACAGGCGAAGTATCGTCTTGTTGGTCCATAGGGTATAATACTACCCTACGATATACTGCCTGTACGCGTCTAAAGCAAACACGAAACAAAATATTAATTTCTTAAAATGTATTTGGGACACATACGCACACATTCGTATAAACATATGCATATATATATATATATATATATATATATATATATATATATATATATATATATATATATATATATATATATATATATATATATATATATATATATATATATTTATATATATATATATATATATATATATATATATATATATATATATATATATATATATATTCATGTGCTTGTGTTCATATTTTTCGCACCAAAAGTGTTCGATGTCCAACGAAGTCGCGTAAACCTTCCATTAGACTAACCAATCCTAACTCAACTCTCTTCTTGATGAGGGAGGTAACTGCTAGGTCGAATTTGTAAATCCACGACCTCTCGCATCCAAGGTAAACGCTCTAACCACATATAATACGTAAAGAACTACATTTTCTGGAGACATACTGTGAAGGGGTTTGCAGAGTTTATTTAGACTATGCTATTGTTTTTGTATTAGTATTTAAGCCAACATTGACCGCATATGAAAGTGAGTTTTTGTATCAGATAACTCAATTATATGTATAGAATGTACGCCCGATATTGGACATACTAATCGGGGAAAGTATATTTAATTAACAGGAAAATAGGCAAGCTTCGTTTCTTTTTAATCAAATTCATTCACAACTCCTTGTATATATTGCTCCCGAAATTGATATTAGTATCCTTCTTCTGACCTAGTCTCAATTCAGATATTCGTCCGAGCACAGATAACAAGGAATTTACCAAGGAAATGTCACTAAAATCAGATTCCTCTTTCAAATCCATGGTATTCAACATTATGTTTGGTGTAAGACAATATCAAATATAAAATACACTTATATATTTGAAATTATTAGAGCCGTGATTTAATATTTAGTTTGACAATTGGCAAGGAAGGAAACGTTTTGTGCTGATAATTCCTTTATCAATTGTGATCCCAATGTTTGTAGAAATTGAAATTTATGAAATAATTCAATAGCGTGCATCAATGCATATAATACATTTTTTTGTATAGTATGGCTATCGATGTGTTGCCATTACAATTAGGTAATTTACTTAGTATTTGGAATTAGTGGACCTGAGGTAATAGGGCTCGGAATGCCTGATCAATTCATGCCAAAATGAACGACGGACCAAGTCGTATTACTATTTTCATTATACAGTATACCTAAAATAAACTGTTATGTTATCTTCTATTAATAATATAATGCAACCTTTACAATTATTACTAATATAAACTGTTATGTTATCTTATATTAATAATATAATGCAACCATTACAATTTTGACTATGTTTTATAGTCTAAGAATGAGAGACACCACTAAACTATCTCGGGACATTCTCATTCATCAGTGAACTTCGCTGTCTGTCAATGAGCACGGACTGTTATCCAAAGAAACACAACGAAAGTTTACTATTTTTAATGGATCTTAAAAGATACTTAAATAATATATTTATTTCATTCGTTAATTTATTCTAACTCTTGATCTGAACTAATATTGTTATCGAGAAGCAAGTATAAACATAGTCTGTATAAATCGATCTGAAATCTTACTTGAGGCTAATAATTAGTACCATATTAGTTATATAATACTACAATATAAAATAGCATCTACACGTTATTAGACCTAATTAATTATGTCATCAATATGGTTATTTTATTCTGATCCTGTCGGACCTTTCAGCAATGTTCAAGCAAGTTCAATCCAGCAGCTTTCAGGTATTTGTTAATTGTGTAATCAATGTGAACATATACATTGTACACCCTGTCGATTCCACAAAGTCCTTTTTCATCATTCTGGTGTTTGCAGAATCATTGGTTCTGATTTTGTAACATGGGACAAATAATCGATAGATTCATAACACGCTTCGGCTCGTTTTGAACCAGTTATTACACTGTTATTATTCAGAGTGTTTTGTTATGTCCATTATTTCCCCGGCCAACACAATTCCGTTTGTTCCATTCTTGGTGCACATAATGATATTTGCCGTGTGATTTGTAAATTTTATATATAGCAGTTATTAAAGAGAAAGACAACATTTATCCAATTATGTATCAAGATTCACAATAATCTAACACTAACAACATTTTCAATCACAAAATATGTGTGAAAAGAAAACATAATAATAATAATAATAATAATAATAATAATAATAATAATAATGAAGAATTTGGATAGCGCCTAATCTTTCGAAGCTCTAAGCGCTTTACACCATCAATAATGATATAATATACTGAATAAGAATGATAAAAGTAATACCCCCAGAATGTGTCGAAAATATGGTTTATTAACACTTTATTCAACATTAACTCACCTACTCATGCCTGAAATTCCTTTGAGACGTCTTAAGATATTGTGATAACTAAGCTCAGGCTGCCTAATCCAGTCTTTACATGCTAGATAGACAAACCCTGACTCACCGAGGGTTTAAGACCCGTCGGCTACCCTCAGCCTGGTTATGCCGGTCAGTAGAGGCCGTTTTCCGGAATGTGGTCTCTGCTCATACCATATGTTTTTGGAACCACAGGTACGAGTTGAGTGCAAAGTGCGGAACGAATGTGTGCCAGCTACCCCCGAAGGCGTACGACTGCTTACCGAAGGAGTACGACTGCTTAGCCAGCCAATGGAGATACCCCTTCGCAGGACACACAACACACATCATACTAATTTGATCTATTGCTCTAACACATAATGTTATTGGCTGTATGATTTATAACCTTGTATATATTTATTTGTTTACGATCAAAAATAAATCAGACTGATATATGAAGCATCACAATGCAAATGAGAGCGTTATTGTTTACATTTACAAGCGAATCAATTTTCCAACGGAAGACAAATTTTCCTTTTTATTGATAAATGTATATAGCGTTATTTATTTAAATAAAATAAATGTATCGTGCAGAGAATAGTATATTTAAATGATGACGTAGCAAACATGACCTGGCAGTGTTTGTGCTTATCAGTTCATGTCAACCTTCAACAAATGAAATTAGCCAACAAAAAGAAACGCGCTAGGTGATTGTTTCCCTTTAAAACAGTCTTTCACATGTTCCATCACATATCTTTTTCATTTCCGAAGAGCAGTTAGGAATAATAAATAAGTATACATGTTGAAACCATATACAGAATAATACTAATAAGTATTTTGAGCCAAAAATATGGCAATATGGTATGACAGTGGATATCTTGCGATGTTTCTTGACAATTTGAGTTGTTGCTATTTGTACAGGAACACTAATGGTAGACATCAGAATTTTCCTCAAACATTCAAACTGTATCGTGCAATAAAAAGGAAAAATCTATGAAAGTTTATCTCTCAGTGAAAATTCATTTTTGTTTAAATCATGAGAGTTTTAATGTTTATTGTTTTCTATGCCCTTAATATTCGAAATTTAGAGTTTTCTTCTCTAAGTTGTAGTTTTATGGAAAATAAGATATTAACTTTATAAGTGAATTTTTATTCTTCTCGAACAGTTTCCAAAGTCCATGTAAGATTCTCTGCTTGAGCATGTCTGGCGTTGACTATTTAGAGTCTGATGTGAAACTGATTATCTCTTCTAAGTAGGACGTTAGTTTGAAACGCGATGTAAGTGTCACTATGGTTATCTTAACATAGGTAACGCGTGACGTGTTAGAGCTAGGAGTAGACATTGAATATGCTTTAAAAAAACAATGAACCAAATTATAAAACTGGACAAAAACTGTATTCAAGCAACATTTTGCCATCCTCTGACTCAGCTACTCGTGCTTTAATTTCCATTTAGTAATATTATCATATTGTTGATACATACTATTTATAGACATCACTTTGTGCGCGAGCTCATGTATTGGCCAACCTAAGATGATGACGTTATCTAGCACGCGACAGCAAAACATTATACAGGTATACTAGACACAACATAAATCGGATCTTCATGTTATAGGTAAAACTACACTGCCTCTAACAAATGAAACTTTATAAAAATATTGCCGTCGCATTCATCAATGCCCACGATATGCAATTTATGTATTATGACTATTGTTTTGTTGCCAATAGGAATAGGATGTTAGGTGCTATTATTACTATTATATTGTTTCCTCACAGTAAAGTTTGTTCACGGCTTTGTTTCTTGTTTTCTTTGTGTAATTATTCTTCTCTTTGCGGCATTGAGAAAGTAATTGGTATTTACTGAAAGCCGTTTGGCCGGTTTCACTGAAATTTTGCGCTGCAGCTATACGGTTTGTCAGTCATATCAATATATCCAGCATCCCGTTTTCTCGCATAATATATCTATTCTGTTTGTGATGGGTAACTTTCATATATTGTTATGCTTAAAGACAAAGAGAGGAACAAAGTGATTACATAAAGCGACATGGTGCAGACTAGTGCAGTATTGACAACATATTCAAGCGTAAGCTATATGCAAGCTACACACAAATCAATTATCAACATTAGCACGGAGTGTTAAATCTCTCTTTAGTTTATTGTCTGTAAGACCATATAATAACATTTAATTCATTTACTCATAACGTCGGAAAGAAGGTTGTCCGATTTCAATAATGATCAGGACATGTCGCGTACAAAACACTGAATTAGTGTTGTTGTAATATTTTAATTAAAACATCTTTTCATTTTATTTACAGAACTGATGTAATTTTCGAATGAAAATATCGCGTTTTTAGTAGCATTCCTGACTTTGACCAATCTGAGAAACTGAGCATTTTCCTGTAATGCTCTTATCGTGGAAAATACCGAGAATTCAATTTAAAGCGCAAATTTCAGATTTAATTGTAAATTTGGAATCATTAAGCTTATTTTGCCACCAGTTGGTACTTGAAGTTTCGAATCTTCTTTTCTTCTAAAGCAGGAACGTTGTATGGATTGTTTGAGGCTAATTTAAGATTCGTATCGGATTTATTCTTTCTATTTTAAAGAAAAAAAGGAAAAGTAAAAGAAACAGAAAATGCCTATAACCAATGTAGAAATCTGCTATTAAAATACTTACATAAGAATGGCTTCAGTCAACCAGAGTCTAAGCCGAAACTGTCTACTCTTCCTTGTAGTATACTAATCTTAAATTTAGCGATATGTGTCCATATGGTTATATTCACATAGGTAGCTCGTGACTGATAACCGTGGCTTTTCGCGACTCCAAGGCTAGTAAGACCCCACAATTCGTGACGTACAATTAACTGAGTCTTGTTAGAATATTAAGGACATACTTACCGTTCTGGTGACCCAAGTGATAAAAGCGACCGCCTCGGATGTGGGAGTACATGGGTTCGAACCAGACTTTAAAATAGTACTAACCGATACCAGACTAGTTAGTCACCATTAAGAATTTAGTGTTAGGACGTTTTAGACAACATCATAAACTGCCTCACTGCTGTGAATGGTTGTTTGTGATTTGGATTTTTAACTTAGCTTTAACAATGTTTCAGTCATATCTAACTGGAAGCATTATTAACCCTGGTTTATAATAGCATACCATGTGAGGGCCAGGGTGTATATGTTATGTGATACTGATTAGGCCTAAGCCATTGAGGATAACTAGATCTGCCATCATAGTATGCGACGGCAGATCTAGGTCTTATGGAGTTCGCCGATGACTAAACTTTATACTCGAATTCACTTAATACCGACACAAATTTCGTAATAACAAGAAAATGTTCCGGGAAATGACGGATGTTTTGTTAGGAAATCGGTTCTACATTGCTCGCGTACTAAGCTTTCGTTATTTCATTGCTTGTTGTCTATGATTTTGTTATACTTTGCAACATTTTAAACGTATTTCTTGACTTTTTTAGGCTTGACGTTTTATCTTGATTTGTGCATGAAAGAATTGCACTTTGATGCAGAATCAATTCGGAAGATTTAAAAATGCGTGTCACCTATATATGTCAGTATACCTTTTTATACCATTTGATATATATATATATATATATATATATATATATATATTACTTTATGTGTGTCATAATTCTAAATTACTTATGAAGTAACTTGACTGGCATGAACAGCAAGTTATATAGCATGAAATACATATCCAAACGAGATTTTGAACTTGCTCATGAACGTCATAAAGAGAGGAACAATCATACACATTGATATTTTGTTTATACCCTAAATATTTCATATTATTGTGCACTCTGTAATACTTTCTAAATAATAATGGACATTGTTATCATTCCCACTGGCGAAGGATAACATTTCAAGCAATAAGATAACACATTCTTTTAAACAAACCGTGCTATTTTAAAACTCACTATGAGTCCGTCGATTATGTAATTACAGTCGGTCGGAGTGCTAGACATTTAATCTACAAGAACCATTTGTAAGAGTCAGTATATTGATTACGACATTCAACAAACAAATAGTACACTATATTAAATAGACCGATCTTTTTAAAATCTAATCTGCTAAACTAACAAACATTAAGACAAGCAAGATATTTTTTCTTGCAATAAATGTTTAAAATTCATGTTTGCTTTATTACTACGATTTAAGGTCCTATTATATCTAACTTATATTGGTGTTTTACTGTAGTCTATTGTGTCTATATAATCACCTACTTGTGGAACTGTCTTTTATTAGCTTAACTTCCATAGAAGCTACACGATCTTTGGTTTCGTGGTTGACTTTTCATCTTAATTTGAGAACATTACAGGTGACACCACTATGCTTTATGTTGAGGTTATCAAGAATGCGGATACTGCAGTCACGTGATGCATTATTTTATATTTTTAATCTCTGTGACGCAAAATGCATATAGCATGTCTCTGAGCATGAACATTGCTTTTTTTGCATCAGCTCCTCTATCCATGTTCTTATATTCAAACGACATATACCTTAATTTACCGACAAATACTGTGATGGCATAACATGATTTATCCTGTCCGATGATTTGTGTCTTTTTCAAAATTGATTGAAACTCTTGTGAATGAATGTCAGCAACTATTGGTAGTAATAATTGCTGTGATGTGGTCAGGTGTGTTGACTGTTACATATTCATGCCTACCAACTGTCATGAAATTCGCTTTATTTCTTATCATACATGCATCACTAGATTTGTAACCCGGCAACGTGGGCGATCCAGTCGTCGAACGAATCATTTATATCATTAATAAGGTATGAGATAACAAGTTCAATTATATGCTTCATTTTTACGTATATTCAGTCAGCGACAAACGTTTATTGTTTTACACACGTGTCCTTTCGACCGCCCGAAGAAGCTTCATGCGTATATATATCTATCTATCTATCTATCTATCTATCTATCTATCTATATATATATATATATATATATATATATATATATATATATATATATATATATATATATATATATATATATATATATATATATATATATATATATATATATATCCCACAAACATTCGGAAACTTGAGACTTGAAATTATGTGTTTCAATAAAGGATTGATGGTTAATCTTTTCCATCGCAAATTATAATTTGGTATTTATGTCACATTAATATTTTCGGAAACTTGAAGCGCCAATATGTCAACAACTAGCTGTTACAACTGGAGTTTGAGAGAGAGACACGTACATATTCTTATAACAGACGGCAACCTACATATGCTTGGTCGTGTCCCAGTCTTTAAAATTCTATATCCAAAAAATCCTATAATAATCTAATAGTTGGATTATTTATAAATAAACACTAATTGTAATAACGTATTTAAAATATAAGATTGAAATAATATATTTATACTACTCACTGACTACAAGAATAATTGCAGGAGTAAACATTCAGACAGATAACAAGAATTTCACAATCCCAAAGGCAGAATACGTGTACCTTGGGATTCGTATATATATATATATATATATATATATATATATATATATATATATATATAACATCTTGTTGGCTCATGGTAACGCAACGTTAGCTCAGACTAAACAAAATAATAGTTGAAACGAAACATATGTGCCACAAATATGCAAACTAACGCTTGGGTTTCACATTTAAATATAATAAGTGAATAGCTGGTATATATATATATATATATATATATATATATATATATATATTTTCTTCTTGATTAAACGTACTTAAGGAATTATTATTATTAGTTCATTCACAAAATTCATCTTTGTTGAGGCAGAATGTTTTCTACTAAATTTATATTTAATGATATTCTGGTATATATATAGTTTTCAAATACACTAAAATAGGTACGTTATCTTTCTAAAACAGCATATGAATAAAGCCTTTTAAATATTGATTTGTCTACATAATAATCAGATCGTTCAGATGTAAAGCAGCATAGTTTGGTTTCGTAGGTTATGTCCGACTTTTATGAAGTAATATACCATCTGGGATTCTAACACATAGATAATAAATTGGCATTACATGTTATGTTTTCACACTATTTGTTTCGATTTCATTCACTGATGGTGAATAATAGTATCTTAGCTAATTAAGAAAACAAATTAAGTTCATGAACTACATAATAATGAATACAAATTAAAATCATGACTACTGTTGCGTTACTTGGAGTTGTATCTGTGAAATCTAGTAATAAAAGTTCCATAACGCATTTTTCGAATTAAAACAGTGTATTCGTTTCATTCAATCGCCAACACATTATTGTTTTCAATTGATTAGAATAGAAAGAAGAAAAAACGTTACCGATTTTAGAGAAATTTGGGATAATTTCTCACTGGAAGTAACTGACCCTTGGATGGGTTAGGGCACATTGAATATGTATTCCCGATCATTTGAATAAACAGTTTGATCTGTAACGTGGGTTATATTGCGTCACAGACTCATAATATACCCTTTATATTGTACGTCAGGTGGAAACTGAGTCGTAAATTCATTTATATTCCTAATTCATTCTTTTCTCCTATTCTTATTTCGTATGGTGCAATTAGTATGCAGATGTGTTTAATACTGTGTGATAGATAGATAGATAGATAGATAGATAGATAGATAGATAGATAGATATATAGATAGATAGATAGATAGATAGATGGATGGATGGATGGATGGATGGATGGATGGATGGATGGATGGATGGATGGATGGATGGATGGATGGATGGATGGATGAATGGATGGATGGATGGATGGATGGATGGATGGATGGATGGATGGATGGATGGATAGGTAGGTAGGTAGGTAGGTAGATAGATAGATAGATAGATAGATGGATGGATGGATGGATGGATGGATGGATGGATGGATGGATGGATGGATGGATGGATGGATCGATAGGTAGGTAGGTAGGTAGGTAGGTAGATAGATAGATAGATAGATAGATAGATAGATAGATAGATAGATAGATGGATGGATGGATGGATGGATGGATGGATGGATGGATGGATGGATAGATAGATAGATAGATAGATAGATAGATAGATAGATAGATAGATAGATAGATAGATAGATAGAATGAGGGATGGAGGGTATTATTAGAAATTTGTTGGTTTCAGCGTACTATAAGCATCTGAAGAGAACTGTCTATCTCACTCTAAAGTTAACGATATGAAGGACATTGTCTAACATTGAGTAATGATAACTGTGTAAAGATTATTCTCTATGTTTAAGGATAACAGTGTGAAAAACATTGTCTATATTTGTTTACATATAACAGTTTGAAGAGAATCGTCTATCCTAGTGTAAAGATAACCGTCTGATAAGAATTGTCTACCACAGTGTAAAAAAAAATGTCTGATGGGAATTGTATATCACGGTGTAAAGAAAACTGTCCGATGAGAATTGTCTATCACAGTGTAAAGATAAATGTCTGATGGGAATTGTATATCACGGTGTAAAGAAAACTGTCCGACGAGAATTGTCTATCACAGTGTAAAGATAACCGTCTGATGATAATTGTCTATCACAGTCTAAAGATTACCGTCTGATGAGCGTTGTCTATCACAGTGTAATGATAAATGTCTGATGACAATTGTATATCACAGTGGAACGAAAACCGTCACGATGAGAATTCTCTATCACAGTGTAAAGTTACCCGTCCAATGAACATTGTATACCACAGTGTAAAGATAACCGTCTGATGAGAATTTTATATCACAATGTAAAGATGACCGTCTGATGAGAAGTGTCTATCACAGTGTAAAGATACCCGTCTCGCTGAGAATTGTATATCACCAAAATAGATTTCCTGACACTGATTCATTTTATATAAACGCGAAACACAGCGAAGCAGTGGCCGAATTCACTAATTCAGACGAGAGTTGGGGATCATAGAGAATTAAAAGGGAAATACTGCGTGATTATTCCAAATCAGCAGATGTTACGATTAAAAACAGTTACTTGAAAAATAATCAGATTTCAGAACTATGTAATGCACCGTCGATATCTGATCCATTATGTAGATATAAAACAGTTTATTCAAACGGCTATGGTGGGTCAGGAAAGACGACTCGTGCGATTGAATTATTTCGTGGGGAAAATCGCACGGATTGTCACGCTAGCATTTCCAAATCAAACATGATTGTGCTAACACCGACCCACAGACTCGCAAGAGAGATGAAACAACGAGGAATTAATGCTTGCACTTATCACAGTTTCTTTCGATGGAAAGGCGATGAATGGAGTCCTGATCGAATGGGTGAGAAATTTATTTCTGAAGTCATTACTTGGGATGAGATATGCACGGTGTCGTTAGATGTATTACAAAAGTTTCTCGAGTGGTTATTACTATCGAATACAAAAGTAATAATGTGTGGCGATCATGGACAACCACCACCATTTGTCGGTTTATCCCCACATGTTTGGCTAAAGAATTTTGTAGACTATTATGAAGAAATTAATAATGATCATAGAGCACTTGATGAACAATTACGCGAAATCAAGAAATTAATTAGATTACGGCCGGATAGAATCCAATGTGAAATAGCGCGTGAAATAATTTCGGAAACCCCATTAAATGATTTCTGGGAAGCGTGGAGACCAAACGATTTGATAATGGCAAGTAAAAAAATAGTCAGAGACACACTTCAGATGAAGTTATTTGAATTTCATAAAGAAAAATGCGAAACACTTCCAACGCCGCTGTGTTACACGAAGACAAAATATCGAAGTTGATATTCCAGGGAAAAATGAAGCAAATTCTCGTATTAAATGATATTGTGCTGGTTGATATCAACGTCGTCGAAAATGCATTGTTCGCTGATAAATCCCCATGGACGCTAGGTTACGCAGCAACAATACATTCTTCACAGGGATTAACTATATCCGATACAATTGTTTGGATGGTAGATAATCACATCGAGTGGTCGAACTTAGTTTATCTCGCAGTGTCCAGAGTAAGAAGAATACATCAACTTCGAAGAGTTGATCTAGATTATAATGACACTACAATAACTGATGTTGTCAGTGATGATATAATCAGAAAAACTTTTTGGTTATAAACAACAGTATATAAAGAATAATAGATAATTTGACATCGATGCCGAATTAATAATCTCACTGAAACAACAAAAGAATAATCACTGCGCGAGTTGCAATTGTATAATGAGTTGGTGTTGGTCGAAAAAGGACTCTCGACAATTTACCGTAGACATAAAAATAGCAGTATTGGTCATACAAGAGATAATGTGATGCTGACTTGCCTTGAGTGCAATAAACGCAGAGGTGCTAGTTAAGACCACGTGGCGGTAACTGAGTATCCTCGGGTATCACTTGCACTTCTTCACGAGTAAATCCTCGTGGAGGAGCAGTTGAATCCTATCTATATAATGTTGGTCTACCCGTGGATCGTGTTATGCTAGATATTTTATGCGTAGTGACACTCCAAATAGGATCAGTAGCCCTTTTTTTACCACCCTCAATCTCTCCTGGTTCATATAAATACCTAACAGTGACATTGCCGAGTATTGGTTGTTTTGAAAAATCATTTGTGGTTTTATGGGTATTTACTTTTTTTAATAGCGATGTTAGGTTTCATGTTGATTGTTCGAGTAATCTAATTATTCAGCGCAGTAATCACGCCTGGTAACCTCTTAACCCATTCACGGGATCATTTATCCTGAATAAATTCCTTCGAGTATTGATATCCAAATAACCGCTCAGCAAGTGTGCGATTAAATCGTTCAACAATTGCTTGATCGCGATGTAGTGAAGTATGTCCTCGTCGTAACGCAGTATTATGATTCTTCATTATTGATAGAACCGCACCCTGATATTCCTTGCCAGGATCAACCTGTAATAGATTTGGCCACTGCAGAGGACCCCTTCGATAAATCCTTTCAAATGCAGAAGCCACTTCAGTTGATGATTTTGTTTTTAGCGGCTCTGCTTGTTTGTATCGACTCGCAACATCAGCTACGGTTAGCGCATACTTGTAAACACCATCATGCGGCAGAAATAATATATCAGCTTGATGAACTTCATTAGGGACGGTCACATCAAAATGCGAGTAGCTTATTTGTTTAATAAATAGATTCCATGTTGTTATTAATTACCAGCACCTAACATCAATTTACCTTTCATCGCTGATTTTTCTAACTATGAAGCCAATTTTTCCTTGAAGGATTTATCAGTGATATAATTCAATGCATGGATTAAGTTCACATCTGCGATATGTCTATGTTGCAGATTACTGCTTTTATAAGCAACATCATGAGCATAACACGCCTTATCAATAGCGTTTATTGGGTTTTCACCGGGTCAGGGTTGGTTTTGATCATCGAATCTGATATCGAGTCTGGATCCGGGCCCACAATAACTATACCCTGGAAGATGTTTTCTCCTGGATACTTCGCCCATGGTGTTCCTGGGAGTTTTCCTAACTTGGCTGCAATATCACCTCCTCGCTTTCTTTTAAAATCATCTGCAGATTTCACAGAAACAAATCTAATTTTTTTGTACTACATTGTACACACTTACCAGAAAGTGCTGATCTGTTATTTTAGTTGTAATCGTTTTCAAGTCGTTTGTGCTAGTACGCTTCTTACATTTCACACAATATAGATCCATAATATATATATATATAATAACATAAATGTAATTGATTTTTTCGGCGACAAAAACACGAGAACCAGTTAAGCATCATGCAGCACTGACAAATACTATTCGTATGATTATAATCGGACCATCTGGAAGTGTCAAGACACAACTGCTACTAAATTTGATAACGAGATGGATGAAATGGGATATGTTGTATTTAGTAGCCCCTAGTATAGAAGATCAGCGATGTAGCGAGGTGTTAAAGGATTACAACGAAAAAGCAGCAGAAATCACCGGTGAAGGTATTATTGAATTTATAGCCGATATCGAGGAAGCACCAAGCATTGATATTATTGACGGAAGTATTAACAATTTAGTCGTATATGATGATGTGATGTTAGACAATCAAAGGAATCCTGCTAGGATATTTTCCAGAGGCAGACATAAAAACACTGACGTGATATATGTCACTCAACGATACACTCAAATACCAAAAGTAATCAGAGATAACTGCAATATTCCTGCTGTATTCAACGGAGTTGACACACATACACTACGAAATATTCACCAGACTTGGTGCAACGGCGACATGGATTATAATCTCTTTAGAAATTTCTTTAGTCACGCTCAGTCAATCCCACATGGATTTGTAAAGATACATTTGCATGATTCTAGATCAAGATATCGTGTCGGACTTGATAAAATATTCGGTTTAAATCGTTTACAATTTCAACAATTTTTAACCCCATAGCAGCAGAGGGGGTGCGACAACGACCATGGCGTCTTTTTTATTTCGATTTCGAGAAAGCATTAGTTAGCCAAATTGACGCCTCCAAAAGTTATCTGATTTGCCCCCTCTGCTGCTACATTTCAAACTAAGTTATGTTGATATATTTTATTTCGCCACACAAATGCCTGCCCTACCAACAAATGGAAGTTTTTATTCACGGAATTCGTAAAAATGGCTCAAATGCAACTTGTAATGTACTGTAAATGAGAAGAGATGACTTGAATGAAGATGAAACATCATCTAAACAACAAAACTACTGCAAATCGTGAAACCATTATGTTGCGTAATCGCATCATCGTGTAACATTTAAAACTCATTCAATAAAACGTTAAAGCTTCCTCACATATGTAGACTAACAACGAACGTATGAATATGTTAATGTTTTAGTTAGTACAAGAAGACATTAAAACTTAACGCACTATCATAACAGAAAAAGTAACTGGGAATACAAACACATTTAGAGTTGCGGTGGTAAGCGATATAGAGAGTTGAATCATTGCAAATGGCTTATGATAGGATCAGTAACCACTTGTAACAAATCATACAGAATGGAATTCTGTGGATATCATATGCAAAGTGTCCGTGGTGGGTGTTGTGGCCCAGTCCTTTGCATACAATGTGGGGTAGGGGTGAGAGGAAAATCACAGTTGTGTCTCGGTTGTGTTGGTAAGCGATATAGAGAGTTGAAGCGCTACTATGATAAATGAATTAAGAATTCCATCAAAGATTTCATCAATGACTCTGACCCTGACTGTGTCAGCGTCCTTGAGAAAGTCATAAGAACGCCTTGAGATTATATTGATAGATTCTCAAATAATGTAATGATTAAATCAAATAATAAATTAGACAAATAATAGTATAGTATATAAATGAACCAAGAATTTCAACCACATTCCGTGATCAGCGTTTATGAGGCATCCCCTGACGGTATTGTCAGAAACTGCAGACTGAAGAAATCAGTTGGTGCTGTGAATAATCAAGGGTATTGTTTGGTGCTGGGAAGAAGAAATATCTTAATCATCGTTTCGCGTATGAGGTATATAAGAATGGTTTTGTTATTGATCACATAAATAGAATTAAGACTGATAATTCTTTAGATAATTTACGAGATGTTACACAAAGTGAGAATACTATATCTGGGAAAACTGGAAAATACTCGAAAAATGCAAAATGTGTAAAATCAAAAGATATTCATTCAAGCGAACAAAGGATATTTCAATCTATGAATGAAGCCGGTAAATATTTTGATATTTGTATACCCTCCGTACGACGCGTTGCAGAACGAGAACAGCATTTTGCGTTTTCGAAGCGTTTTAAAAATAGAATTCAATTTATTTCCATCTAAATTTCATTTTGTACTATTATATATAACTCCAAAGAGGAAATAACTCGTGCGGGTATGTGTCAGTTTATGAAAGAGTTACGGATCTCAATGGTGTTTTCCGTTTATTGTGTTGGTTTTAACTGTCATGAATCTCAACGGAGATAATCAATTACCTGTTTTTGTAAGAAAACGAATCAAATACGCAGTATTTACAAACAATTGTATTCTTTTTATATCGTTTCTCAAGTATTCGGTTCTGTTTCAATGCTGTCAATAATCATTATTAAATACACGAAAGAATAAAATCGCACACCTCTGTGTTCTGTATTCATGTAAAACCAGCTTATATACCATATCGTCTGTTATATAATTGGGGCTTTAGCGTCGAAAATCATACGCGTATAATCATACAACCAACAAACTATCACATGATGTGTGGATGCTTTTGTAGTCATACAAACTGGGATTTTATATTGGTTGTATGATTGTTCACGTATGAATGTAGAATCCGCCCCGTCATTATCATCCATTCATTCATTCATTCATTGTGTATATAATACCACGCCATTGACGTCATTCAATGTATATACGTCATTCTATAATCCATTGTTATGGGTTGTATTGTCTTGTACTGTCCTCTATAATCCATTGTTCTTGTGCTGTCCTCTATAATCCATTGTTATATCTTGTATTGGCATCTGACGTCATTCGCCAAGCATACCTTCTTAGATTTCTAATCCGTTATTTGACGTATTTGACGAATTAGATATCTTCTCTGAGAGTATGTTTCGTGATAGTGCTGTCTTATATATGTTGCCTCTGGGCGCCTCCGATGTAAGTTACACCTGAGGAGTTCCAAATGGGGTTTTCATCATCATATATATCTCTAGGAGTGATTAAGATGTGTAATACACATTGACACGAACAGAGTTCATCATTATATATAATCGCATGATATCTCTAGGCGTGCTAAGATGTATAATACACCTTAGCACGAACAGGGTTCACATCTTCAAATATTATCGCATACATCATCATATATAATCGTATAATATCTCTAGGCGTGCTAAGATGTATAATACACCTTAGCACGAACAGAGTTCATTTTTTGAAAAAATATATCAATGTATTTTTTGTATTAGAAATATGTATTTTTATATAATATGAATTCTGAAAATATCCATAAGGTTATAACTGAGATTTCAAATTTGAAAACTCAAGGGGTTCAATTGTCAGATAATTTAAATTCTGATAAAATCCTCTCCATTTTCCAGGATATTGAATATGGCACTCAAAGGAATAAATACACCCTTCGTAAATCGTATTCATTTATTAAACGAATTCTACACGCGATATATGACTCTTTCAAATATGAAAATGACGTAAGCAAGTTTGTCCCGTTATTTATTATCGTGAAAAGAATTAGGAAAAAATTAGGAAATGAATATGAAATGAAACGAGCAGTTAAGTCAAAAATTAAGAATATAAGAATGTTGATCCAACAAAACGAAAATCCCCTTTAGTTACCTCAGCGGAGTAAACAATTCTCACTATGAATCAACTATAATACAACAGACAGGTAAAATTCTCACTACGAATCGACATGTATAAATACTTGTTTGCAATACTATGAACAGGTAAAATTCTTACTCAACATGTATGGTGTGTGTGTGCGCTCAACCAGAACAAAATTCTTTACTGGTTTTATCAATAGTGGCTTTGAAATTCTATACTGGTTTTATCAATGAGCGACTTCTTTATTATAAGGAAGTAATATGAAACACTGTAGTAAAATGTTCATGAATTTTATTAATTAATGAAAATATTTCGGCCATTTATTTGTTTTACTCGATTTTTGGTCATTTTTGTGATGTTTTTAGTCATTTTTCATCGATTTTTGCCTATTATTGTTACATTTTATATTTTTGAGGGTAAAAACCCCAGGAATTCATTTAGAAAAAAGCAATTTTTCAATGAAATTTTCATCAAACAGTGTTAAAAAACGACAAAAAACGACAAAAAAAAAAAGGAAAAAAAAAATGGCCAAAAATGACCAAATATCATAATTTTTTCAGTTGGGTAAAAACCCCAGGAATTCATTTAGAGAAAATCGATTTTCAATGAAATTTTCATCAAACAATGACTAAAAATCCTGGTCGATTGTTTATGGTTACTATCACTGCATCGTACATTAATTGGAAATTGCTTTGTAATTTCAATAATTGTAAACGAACCACTAACGACTAGATTAGTTCGTGAGAGATTATCTGCAATTAAGAGGTTCATCCCTGTACGCGACTCTGTCAGAAATAAATTGCAAGCTAAGTTTACAGACTGATTTTTCGCTGATACGGAACAATTATTTAAACCCATCACTGCCACAACCGAGAGTGTTATTTTGGGAGAGACTATTGACGAACAGGATAGAAAATGGTATTCTTCCGTTGTTAAAACATATAGCTGAAGATAAACAACAACCACAGGGCAATGTTGTTGTTTAAAAAGGTGGTGTTTCGTTAGTGGATAAATTTGCTGAAGAGGCTAGAACAATAATAAAACAATTTCAATTATTAAAACAAAAGGATTATCAAGCCTTTGGTGATTTTGCTGCTAACAGCTATCATTTAAGGAGGGAGTTTTTAAAGGACGAGTATAAAGATAGTGAAATAAAAAGTAATGACTGGTTTGATTGGTTGTATAAAATAAACAAAGGCATTAATCGTTTAGATAAGATTGAGATAGGGTATAAAGAATTTAAAAAAGGAATTAGTAATTATGATAAACGACAAATAGAAGAACGACAACAAGAAATAGAAGAACGACAACAAGAAAGAAAGCGCCCAACACCAAAACAAACACGAGGACGGAAAAAAAAAGAAAGGGACATACTAGAGGAGGAGAGTCAAACACCAACACGAAGACAGAAAAAAAACAAGAAGAACCCCAGTTGGATACATCACTTGACCAACTCAAAGATAATAATGATGATGATGATGATGATGATGATGATGATGATGATGATGATGATGATGATGATGATGATAATGATGATGATGATGATGAACTTTTAAGGTATTTACAAAGTCAGGAAGGGGATACACAGGGTGCAACCGGGGAGAGATTTTATGGGAGTGGAACTCCAAGTGGAATTTCAGGTAGTGGTCTTGTTCGTTGTCCTGGTAATATTTTCAGTGATATAGCACGATTACAAGTACTCATCGGAGGGAAACGAGGTGGAAATAACTCACCGGAAATAATTAATGAAGCAGCTGATATCTGTAGGCGGTTATTTCAAGGTGGCATCATTGATATCAAAACATATCGAGATTTTATTGATGAGTTAGTCGAGCATCATGGTTATTACAGTGATTAATCACCACATTAAATAAATATCATTTAAATAAGATGATCATACACTACAAACATGATAAACCAACCAGCGTCTATGTAGTAAATTCACGATTGCCTGTTTATAGAGCGTACTATGGTGATGGTCTTGGTGATACCAATGCAGGGTTATTTGCAAGAATGGCTCCAAAAGTAGCACCAATCGCAAAAGAATTATCAATTAAAGCCATTGATGTTATTCGTGTTAAGGGTATTAGCGCTGTTGGAGATCTTGCCGGGAAAGCATTTTCCGCTGCGAAGGATAAACTGATGTCGTTAGTTCGACGAAAGAAACCACCGACGATTTCATCACTGCCGTTATCATCTACGGAAGTAATGCCTTCGAGTGTTAGTAAAATAATAAATAACGCAGTGGATCAAAAGTTAGCATCATTGGCAACTTCATCATTGACAGCAAGCGACTTGAATAATATTACCGCAAATATCATATCGGGAAGTGGCTTAAAACCACGACCGAAATTGCGATTTAGATCGAGGAATATATAATAAAATGTTCAAACGATCACTTGATCCAGCCTTTGATATGGACGCCCCAGTGCGTAAAGATGATTCTGTGCGCGATTTTCAATTTTATTCTTATCATGCAGTACAACCAGATCTTCGATCAAGAATCGAACTTTCATGATACCAGTAAATATTTTCTACCCGCTGCAGCATTTATTGAAGTGGAAGGAAAACTTTTAACAAATGTTGCAGCTAATACAACATACGCAAATGATGCAAATATTCAAATCGGTTTTGTTAATAACGGTATCATGGCGTTTTTTGAGAGTGCTAGATATATGATTGATGGAAGAGAAATTGAATCTATAGAGCGTGATGTTGATGTTGCCACAACAATAGTGGGGTGAGCAAGATGTTCTGATGATTATACAATACTAGCGGGTCCATCTATGATGTTCTCTAAGGATATTACTAATCACCATGAACACATCCAGTATTCTAGAGTAAAGGCAACAAATGATGATGCAGTTGATCCAGCACCAGCCGGATATGTAAGACCGGCTGATACTTTTGATGTCATAAATAATGTTCCTAATTATAACCTAGAATTTGCAACACGCGTAGCAACGTTGCAGGGACAGCGTCGACGATTTTCATGCGTGATTCCACTGCATCATATATTTGGATTCTGTAGAAATGTCCGAAACGTTATCTATGGAGCGAAGCATACAATAGCACTCGTGCGAAAGGGTAATGATAATGATGCAATCTGGCGTGGTGCTGGTGTTCCCGAGGGTAAAGTTATTTTAAAAAAAACTATCACTGTGGATGCCAGTAATGACTCCATCAATCACAAAAGAAGAGCGGCTACTATCATTTATGGATCATGGAGGAAAATCATTCTTAAGTTGGTTATCAATGACCACATATACCATGGATTCTAATATTAATGGTAAATTTACATGGCACCTGGGATCAAAACAAGGTGTTTCATCTCCACGTCATATATTTGTTGCGTTACAGGATAGAGGACGATTAAACAATCAAGAACGCAGCCATATAATATTTGATCGATTAGATGTTAATGAAATCTCACTGAGAATAAACGGACAACAGGAACCATCCGAGGATATACTACTTTATTACGATCAAAACCAAATAGCACGTGTGTATCATCGTCTGTTGTCATATATTGAACGCGATCAAAATGTAGATACTGGTCTGCAAATATCACAGTTGGATTTTAAAAATCTATATCTGGTTTATTGCTTTTCGCTGGAACATCTTGATTTAACAAGACAATCCGTTGTTGATATACATTTTAGAGCTCGTGTAACCGCTCCTTCTGCTGGTGGTTACAAAGCGGTTGCTGTTATTTTCAGTGATAAATCAATGCTACTTGAACGTGTTGGTGGAAGAATGAGAGTAATCGATGCACCAGTTTAAAATCTATGATTTTCAAAAATATGTAGCAATTAGATCAGTCTGTTATTAATAAAATGTCATATACTGTTGTTAGTGTCACCCTGACCAATGGTCAGATTAAATAATTGCAATCGGAATCAGCTAAAAATTATGGAACCACGATAACACTGAAACACAATCAGATGTCTGGTGGTCAGAATAAATTATCACTGACAGCTCGTCAGATAAAACACTTCAGTGATGCTTTCAAAGATAAAAAGGGTGTTCAAGTAACTCTTTCTGCGGCTGCTATCAAAAACATGATAAAATCAGGTGGTATATTTCCGTTGTTAGCTGCGATCCCAGCGTTGATTGCGGCAGCGGCCCCAGCGGTAGCTAAAGAGGCAGCGTTAGGAGCCGTTGGTACCGCGGCAGGAATGGCACTAAAGAAAGCAATCAGGAAAGGATATAAAAAAAGAAACGAGGAAAGGGTCTAAGACTACCAGGAACCCCGTATTCATGGTACACGGGAAAGGGTCTGAGAATCCCAGGAACGGTTTATTAGCTCGGGAAGATTCGGTTCCATCTTCGATATTGTCGCCAATGTCAAATTTTGATTTACTCGATGCTGCTAAAAAGCTAACGATAAAAAAACTTCAGGGATGTCTTTATGAACGATCAGATGCTGGCACAACCAAACAGCGTTGAAACCGGTATCATTAATCTCGATAACAGCACCGGACCCGGAACCCACTGGGTTGCATACGCGATTGATCCGCGTACAATTGTTTATTTCGGTTCATATGGGTCAGCGCCCCTTAAAGAATTTATGAGTTATATAAACCGCTTAAACAAATTTTGTTGGTATTCTGCGCTACCAACACATCTAATGAATGACCCACCAATATGCGGGAACGAAGTATTAAATGTCCTGGACGCTATTTCATCATCGAGAAAATCACCTCATCGGGTCGTAAATGAATATACTAGTAGTCGCTTTTTAGAGAGAAATTATATAGAATAACATGATTAATATTTAGGGGAGAATTTAATCAGCGCTAAAGAAACCCGGTGCCGATGGCACTGCAATAAGTGATGTAAAAAAATAATAGAAGATGTAATAGCTGAGATGTTGAACTTAGCCAGTGTTGATCCCTATGAAATAGTTGTATTTCAAGATTGTCAGGTTAAATTGAAAACGAGTAATGTTTCCCTTGATGATATTTTAGTTAAACGACAAGACGCAGTAGAAGATACTATTGCGTTGTTTTCCGATCAGGGTAAACTCAAACCAGGTGTACTTTTTTTGTTTCAACGCTCACAGATAAATTAACAACACTCGGTGATAAGTATTCATCAATGATAGAATTATTTTAAAAAAATACGCAATGAATATGACGACCATATAACTAAATTCTATCAGTTTTCTAAATTACAAAAAAATATAATTGACAATATTGACAAACCTCTATTAGATTTCCTTGGAAATCCATTAGTGACCACACCGAAACTCACAGATATAAAAACAACTATGTTAGAATCTGCAACACTTCAATCCAAATATGAAGAATACGTGAAACAATTTTCAACATTTCGTAGAAGCTTCGTAGATAAATTTCTTGGAACCACATTCGATAAACTCGATATAAACCTCGTGGAAAAATACTTGAAAAAACAAAAATTCCTCATGACAGAACCAGAAACGTAGTATACACGATTCAATACGGATCATTTGCATGGACACCATCCACTAACATATTAAATATCACCGCGGCCGTCAAAGATATGTATCGATTAACACTAGTTACACAACTCAATTTAATATTTCATCAACGAATTCATCTGGGGTCAACAGTACGATATCAACGATCATCGACAAGGATACAAATGAACAGTTCACGATAGTATCCACTGATAATAATTTAGCTAGGGTTTCAGTAACATGGTATGTGGAATTCGTAGAGGATTTAAGTAAACAACTTAATTGAAAACGTAAACGATTTGAAAATAAAATGTCATCACCGACGATACCTTCAGTATCTCAATACCGCTATGATCAAGTCATAGAATTTTCAATGAAACTCAAAACCCTCACTGAGGAATATCAAGTAAAAATAAAAAAATACCGACGAAGAATCACCGCAGTTGATATTACCGTGTACTCGGTGAGTGGTATAATCACCGGAGCCGGTATAATACTCTCCTCGGTGACAATGATGGCCCCGATAGCAGTTCTAATTTGTATATCAGCGATGACAACAATTGCATTAATTATTTCGTTTATAACCAAAAAAATATCGTCGTGCAGCCCGCATAAACTACAAGATTACGTAGTTAAATTCCATGTTGTGTCCACTGCATAGTCCTAATTATCCTCAATGATATCGTCGTCACTCGATGATACATTAATATCCGATGACGAGTTTTTGAAAAAGGTTCAATTGTATGATTCCCCGATGTCAAAATTAGAGCAGGATAATAATAATAAATAACAATGACAACACCGCAAGAACTACTTTAAGAAATAGCGGAGAACACAAACTGGATGAAAACAAGCATGATCTCAATAACCTCAACCAATCCTGAATTCAATGTGAATTTCCCTACTCCGATTCCAGTGAAGGAAATAGCGTTAGCAAAACTGCTAGTGTATCATAGTTGGCCTAATATTAGGTCGGTAGCATTTGGCGCTCAACAACCGTATAATTCCTTGGTGTTTGCGAATAAGAATAAACCCGTTGGTTCTTCAGAGTGGAACGTCGTTTCGATACAATCTGGGTGATACCAAATCGAACAAATTAATAGTGATCAACGAGCCAACTTTATCATCTGAAATTGAGATTAAATCACCCAGTTATGTCGTAGATATTTATCAGAGTTCGATAAGGACAATACTGGGTTGGCTTGAAATAACACCTCCACATGAACCACAAAAATCTGATTATACCACGGATAAACAATCATACCATGAAATTACCACATCATATCGAGAAAACTTTTGTGATGTAAAAAAATCATCACTGCCGGGTAGTTATTTTAATTTTATTGATCGGGATTCCGCCTTTTGGAGATTTAAGGTTGGACAGACTCCCGAATCAATTAGATATATAAATATATATCATAACAGAATTATTGAATACTTTAGAGAGATCAATCAAGAACATAGTCAACAAACTACAACGACTACAACAGGCTTTCAATGAATCTAATCGGAATGAAATCATTAAACGAAAATTGAAATATTAAATCAACTTGCATCTGACATGGAATATATCAACCAGCGAGTAATTCAAGTAATAATTAATCATAACGATGACAATATTAATAACTCTAAACGAAATGTTCTAACTGCATACAATATAACAGAAACTGATCTACCGACTTTCAAGTTTCCTCGTTATAATGCAAACGAACTAAAAAATAAACTGGTAATGATTTTATCAATGAAAAATTTACTGAAATAGTCACAGCATGGAGACAACAAAACAAGGGTTCAACTATCTTGACATATTATAATGACCCATATGGTGGTGGTAGGAATATTGCTTCGTTCAACGTAAATATTTCCTCGGTGATTGTATTGAATTTAGTATGTGATGTTATCGAAGGAAGCTATAAAATAAATCTTGTGCGATCAAATCAAGCTCAACAAGGATATAATTTATATTCATTTGCACCAACAGCTCCTCCAGGGTTTCTAATCATTGAGGATCCAACTAATCCAGTCTATATGAGATGTAATAATGATTCGTGAACGAGAATTAATTTTAAACTCACTGACCAGTCCAATAATCTGATTGATTTACGAGGTGAGGTTTTACAAATTAGTCTGTTCGTAAAGTCTTAAAAACTGTTTATAATTTCAACAATTGTTAACTCCATAGAAGCAGAGGCGGTGCGACAACAACCATGGCGTCGTTTTTTTCGATTTCGAGAAAGCATTAGTTAGCCAAATTGACGCCTCCAAAAGTTGTCGGATTCGCCCCCTCTGCTGCTAATGTTAATAATGAACACGTTGACCAACTTTCTACATTACCAAGGTGAGATGTGTTAGTGGCATGTAACGGCTAGCGTTTTAAACCAACAAACTATCTGTGTCAGGTATCACTGTCAATAAGTGGGATGGAAGATGATTTCAAACATGACAATTCTCCTGACATAAGGATTATACAATTACACGTGCCCATAATAAATGTTTATTAATTGGAAATGACAAAAGTGTTATTGGAAATGGTATTCTCTTCCAATACTGACGATTGGTGGATAATTATATCCTAACAAAAAAGTGATCTTTACCTTCAATTGGGAATTTTAATTTGTGGTGTCTACCACGAGAGCATTGTGCACAAATACTGACGATTGGTGGATAATTATATCCTAACGAACACGTGACCTTTATCTTCAAAAGTGAATTTTATTTTATGATATCTACCACGAGAGCATTGTGCACAAATAAGCAGCCACTTACCGACTGACATCCATAATTTCATATGCGATACAAATAATCAAGACAGACATTCAGTTTAACCAATGTGCATCCATAAGTGAGACGTGGTTCAAATTAAGGTATCCAGCAAAATGGGCCGATATTTATAATACATTTTGGAATGGAAAATGCTGTTCATATTAACATTTGTTTCTTCAACATTCGTAGTTTTAATTGGATAAGAGAATTAATTATAGAGCCATTTTGATATACCTTTTCACAATAATAAAAGCCGCTCCAGTAGCCTAGTGATTAGAGCGTCCGCCGCGGAAGCAGGATGTCGTGGGTTGGATCCCCGGCTAAGTTATTTCAAAGACGTAAAAAAATGGTACTAAGAGCTGCCTCGTATGACGCTAAGCATTAAGAGGTTAGTGTTAGGACTGATCGGCCTGGTGTCAGGATAATGTGACTAGGTGGGACATCATGCGGCATGATGCCAAAGTGATAGACATCACTATAGATTGCCTCACTGGAGACATCGTAGCGACATGCCTGAAACATTGCTAAAGGTGCGTTAAAAAACTTAATTAAACAAACAATAAACAAGACAGAATATATAATATATTTTGGAAATGCTGTTCATGTAAACATTTCCTTCTTTAACATTCTTATTTTTTGATTGGGTACGTTAATTAATTCTAGAACCATCATACATCAACCCATAATTCTTATTCTTAGAAGTGAAATAGGAAGTTTCCATCATTTTTCAATGTAGGATTGGAAAATTGCACCATCATTCGTACACCTGTGTCCATTAGGTGGAATATTACTATTATATATTCTTGCTTTCATCAGGCGTTGGTGTTTATGAAACAATGTTTTGATGTATGCTTAATTTGATCAATGGTACAACAATCAAAGGTAGCGGCAATGATGATCTCTAGAGATGGAACTAACGAATGCCATATTAAAGAATGCGATGACTACTATAATGAAATATTTGCAAAGTCTAGTACTTTGGCAGTACGAAGATATAAGAAAAAGGAAAACAGCAACCAATAGGGCTACATTTAATAGATTTGATAGATGAATATAACATTGACAACTGTTTATTGGTATCAATACTTTTTCTCAAGAGTTGTGAACTAGAAACAAATGTATTCAGGATTGTAAACAATATCAAATTACATTATCCGTGGACAAAATAAATTGAATGCAGGGAAATTAAAATGTGTCATTCCGATGACAATCGTCTTTAGAAAGGAGCTAACGAAAAAGCTAAACATGAATTTGAGAAATACAATTCATGTAACTAACATACTTGTTGTATTGTGACAGTACCAATTTTTCATAAGTGAATTTCATTGTCTTTACCGTAACACACAATTTCGCCAAAAAAAAAATAAACGTTGATTTCTCTTCCAACAGAGATCGTGACACTTGTGCACCATGTGCAGTACAGTTTGGATGCCGTTCTATAAAAGGTTTGTCCAAACCATCGTTGTGATACAGCCTATGTTTATCTTTCTTATTTACATTTCTCTGCCAGCCCAACATACAAAAAGGTTTCTATATAAGGTCTGCTATTTCCGAGAAGAAGAACACTCAAGAAACTTAGTTTTTCCACCCCACCCCCCAAAAAAAAGCATTTTTGACACGTAGTTTAATTATTGTTTATTTCATAATCAATTGATAAAGCGTTGCGTTATTCTATTCAATCTAAGGTATGGGTCTACGATAAACATAAAACAGCACAGACATGTTTTACGCCTAGTCGAAAGTGTTACTGTAATATTTGAAGTAGCTAGATATGATAATGTCCTCAGGTTAACCGCCCTCGATTTTCTTGCCCGGTTCGCGTAAATATAATATTAACAAGACGATAAAATCAAACAATTCATCCAACTTATCTAAAGATATACGACTTCCTATGTAGCAACTCAATACCGTTATACCTAATAAAGAGAATTAGTATTCGAATGTATGAACATAATCAGGCAAATATAAGTAAATAAATTCGGCCAAGCATTATATATGGCATCAGCAAAGTAAATGGAATCGTCATATTACCTTTGTTTTCAACGTCCCTCCTTTTAATTTCCAAATTAGTTCGTCGGTTTTCTTAGACAACAGTTCCTTTTTGACAACTGTTTTTACGAACAAATTTCTTGCAAATCCCTCCGTAGTCTAGTCTGGTTTCTCTTCCAGTATAGCGTACACTCATTGCAATTTTCGATATGATGATGTTAAAATATAGGTTATATTTTGTGACTAACACACTCCGATATTATTGTAATCAATCAGTCAAATCTCTCTGCTGCCCTTCTCAGAAGTGCCAAAATTGAGGTCAGCACGATCTGGTAGTTTGATGTTACAGCGTTGATGAGATTATTCAAGTGTGACAGCTGTACCATGTAAATAACATTTACAGTGTCCCTAAAGGTCAGTCTGGCTGCTCCCGAAACAAATGCTCAGCTAAAAATAACTTTTGCTCCTCGAAAGGACATTCAGAATATGTCAGTATGCGATTGATACGGGTCAGTTCTTCATAAATTTAAGTAATGGTTCTCTGATCTCAACTAGTGTATGCTTGTTAGATCGCCATAAATGGGGCCCTTTGCATTGTCCACGTTCTGACCAGTACAGTAAGATGGGATGAAGTAGGGGGAAATAACACAAAGTAGTTTTACTTTGTAGTATGCTTGACTAAAAGAACAAAATAATTTTGCCATGGTTACATATGGGCTACATGATGATCAGTACATTCAGTGACAATGTTACCAGTGAGGCATATGCAATGAAAGTTACGAGTTTTATTCGTGAAAAAGCTATTCAAAACAATATTTTAGGAAGTGAATGTTTGCAATAGTCATTGATTCCTACCAAACAATTACGGATTGGTTCTTATTGGTTTGAACTAAGGACACACAGTAATTTGAAAGTTATTCATTTTTACTACGACTGAAGTTTTTTCCTGTTTTAATATCTTCATCGCCAGAGGAGTTTGAATTATGACATGCATATTTAGAATAAGCTAGAATAAATCATTCTTCAATGTTGCTGCTTAAAGGAAGACGAGGTTAATGCACATTACTACAACGATTAACTGAAGGCGCTAGCATTACAAAGTCTACCTTGACTTACGTCAATTTAATTTTTTACTTAAATGTTTCGATATTATTAACATATATGAATTTTTCTGACCTACCGACAATAGCAATTAAAAATGAATTGTTTTCCAATCAAATGGCGCCTGTTCGTTTAGGAATGTCTTTAACATAGTAGTTGCTATTATACGCAAAGGAAATAGCAGCAAGGTCTTTTTCCATGTATACACGTGGGCGTAAGCTGGCATCTAAAGGATTACGAGCATGAAGCTCTAAGATCTGACTTGCCGTACTTCGTGATACCAAAACATCATTTTGAGTTTTTTCGATTATGTTTTGTTTACTTTTGTTTTCTGCACAGATGACCTATATTTAGCTTTGAGAATGCATGCTACTTTTGCGCGTTACTTACAGTGAGTGATATTTTGTGGGAAATACTTATTAATGTATCAGTATGCAATATTATGTTTGACTAACAATGACCAACATGTACAAAGCAACGAAACGGATATGAGGTATACGATAGCGTCAATTAAAACGTTGTAGTTCTCATATACACAAAACACTTATGCATTAGCATAAACTAGGTGAAGGTAGATATTGTGAAAAATCACATTAATGACGTTGTATTTTTTAGTAGTGAAAAACAAGATATATAAATACATATTTGGATAGATTGAGGAACATATCTGCGAGTATAAGATTTGTGGCTGACCTTGAAGTGACCGTTGGGCTTTGTCATGGTTCTAGTATGTTACACAGATGTCATATACGCCTGGCTGTACAGAGGAAGCACATACGCTGACCAAGATGGAGGGTTTGATCTTAGCGGGTTCATTAGCCATCATATCCCAGTTTTCAAACATTGCGAGTAGTAAAGCTGCACCTAGACGAAATGCAACTCCGGTGTCAGAAGTTTGTCCTCACAACTCTATCGACCTTTATTAAACCTGTTCCCAATTCAAATGAGTAGTGAATAATCCATTTCCTTCATTACTATATCCCAATCCAGCTTGTCGTACTCGGATGCTCTCTTTATTTCAGCTATGATGTCCTGTATCACGTCTCCAGTAACTTAATTTGCCGACTTGAGGGTGATTATTTCTATTTTAATTTGCATTCAATACTGGACGACTTTGAGTCACAATCCTCGCCAGTGATGCAGAATGATGTCCATTGTATATTCACTTAGTACAAGGTTTCGGTCAAATTTATGATATCAGCCCACGTATACACTATTTTGCAGAAAGGTATAACATTTCTCAATCTGAACGCATCTGAGACTTATGCATATCAACCACTGAACCAGGAAAATTCCAGACTATAATATAATGAGAGGACTCGACAAGACTTCTTTGATAAAAGTTGGTATAAAAAAGGATAATAAATGATGTTTAGGTATTTTTATGATTAGTATATGTTTAATTGCATATTTGGTGGACATATATATAAATGGATTATTAAATGTGTTTGTAATACATGTCGACTAAAAGAAGATGAATTATAGTTCTGATAAGTAAACAGTTTTGGTAGATGGAGAGCAATGTATATGAATGTATTTGGCAGAATAATTATCTTTATAAACATTTTGATTCTTATACCAAGAATAGGTACCTGATGATTATTCTCAACGTGATAGTAATTTTACGTGGGAGAAAGTGCTTTAATGACATACTAATACTAATAATAGTTACATTTAAATTTATTGAAGAAATGACCAGAATAATTACAATTCAGTTTTTCAAGTAATATACAAAGTGTAACTGCAATTAATGTTAAGTGCATTAGATAGGGACATATTAATTTATGACCCATCATGATGCAGTAGTAAATTTTATTTCAGCATTCTTCGATTATGATTTGATTCTATTAAAATAAATACATATTTGAGTGATTAAGGGTGTTCTCTGTATGTATTCTTGGGGGTTCTGGCTCACACTGTATGCTGTGTTACAGGTGTGAAAGTAATATAGCGATAATGAATCATCCTTGTTAAGCAAGGGGTGTATATCGATAGGGATTGAGTCAGAATGAGTCCATATAGTGGTTGAAGCCAGCCAAGGAGTTTATAGCTGAGACGCTGCTATCAGATGAGCTCCATGCAATCAGCGATGTTCGAATTTAAATTATTTTTCAGGTTCAAATGTAAAGAATTAATAATTCTCAGTTTGCAGGATAAGAAAAAGAACGGTTCTTCGTGTTTTATTACTATTTATTGCAATTTTTCTTTTAATAACTCGTGCATTTTGACTGATATCGTTTAATGATGGATATAGTGTATCAACTATTTCATGCATAGTGTTTCATATAGGTTCCAGCCATATTAACTGCACACTTCTTTTTCGCCCCATGCACCTTCCTCATTACACAATGATTCTCAGGGTGGTGTAGTTAAACCTGCCTGCTCTGGCAAATTTGGCGATTCTTGCTGCATTAATAATAATAATAATAATAATAATAATAATAATAATAAAAATAATAAGAATAGTAATAATAATAATAATAATAATAATAATAATAATAATGATAATAATAAAAGTTACAGTTATGCATATCGAAATATTATTAACATTATATTTATTTTTATACCTATACTACTTTCATATAATGCTCATTATTGTTAATAACACATCAACACTATTAGTATTAACTTCATTGTTATAAACGTATTGACTCTACTTCTGCTGATCGTACAACTACTGCTACTACCTACCACCAATGTTACTTTTGATGAAAACAATGATTCATGCTCTTACTACTACGACCAAACTAATTCTTTACTACTAATATTATTACTACAACCACACTACTATTATTGCTACTACCTAGCACTAGTGTTACTATTGATGAAAATAATGAATAATTCTGCTAATACTTATGTACTACTACTATTATTACTCCAATCACACACTACTACTACTATTATTATTACTGCGACTAAACTACTTCTTTACTACTAATATTATTACTACGACCACACTAATACTACCACTTTTGCTACTACCTACCACTTTTGTTAATATTGATGAAAACATTGAATAATGCTGCTACTACTACTACCACGCCCACACTACTACTGTTGCATTACTGATAATGTTGCTACTGCTAATACTACTACCATAACCACTACTTCTACTACTACTTTTGTACTACTACTAATGTTGCTACTACTACTACTAATACTAATTTTGTACTACAACTACTACGGTTGCATTACTACTACTACTACTACTTCTTCTACTACTTTTGTACTACTACTGATACGGTTGCAATACTACTACTACTTGTATTGTTATTGTTGTACTACTACTAAAACGGTTGCATTACTACTACTACTATTATTGATACTAGTACTACTACTAAAACTAATACTTCACCACCATCACTACTAAGAATTTATCATTAGAAAACAATACATTCATGTATGATATAGATGATACATGAATTACTTTAATATCTCTCTGTACAGATATAATTTGCCATATTACGTGTGCATATAGTGATCTCTAAAAACATGTCTATATATCTAATCAGCTTTCCTTCCACTGAAACACTTATTTACTGACGTATACCTGTTTTTCTGCTCTACAACATTAAGACGTCCAGACATAGCAAACGTTAAATATATCCATACTTCTCCAACGCGTTTCACATAGAGACTTCAAATAAGAACTACAATTTGAGATCTAAATTACGTATATAAATGCCATTATACTTTGCTAATTTTGGATACGTTTCTTTTGGAACATATCATTTGGAGTATGGACACATTGTCATAAGTATCTGGAAGAAGACAGGAGTAATATAGCAAACTCGTTTATTGCAGAGCATAAGCTTCAATGTCTTCCAAATGTAATGGAGTAAAATGAGTTCGGACTTCCTTTACATACACCTTTCGACGGTCTCTGAATATGTACTTACTTCGTATTGAATCACATGAATTATCGTTGCAAAGATCGTCTCCACAGCATATGTCGCACATGTTAGTTTGTCGTTTTCTTCCTACTATTTCACTAGTTTCTATAAGATGCTGCAAATCAACGCCAGTGGCGATGCCATGAGTTTCGAGACTGACTATTGTTAATGTTTGACATTGCTGAAATTGAGAGCATAGAGTAAAATAACTTTTTCTTGATTCACATATTGTATTAAATGAGTCATATTGGCATACGGAAAATAAAAACTTTTAAAATAGATAACTGCACCTGGTGTTATGTAACTCCTTGCACATATCAATATATAATTGTTATTCATTAATACCAGTTGTAGTGATCATCATTTACGATTTATCAAATTGTTTTATGTACGTTTTCACCCTGTTGCTGGTACATAATTAGTGTAGTTTGATAAGTATCGCCATTCTTACTTCTCGTGTCCGTTTTGTAACATAAGTATGCAGAAGCATCTTATGTTGTCCTTATTTATATATATTTTTTGAGCCGAAAATATCCCTTTGTTACGATTATTCGTCGGAAATATGAATTGCGCACTGACTGTATCATGCCGGAACTGATTGCATGATCGTGTCAATGCCACAAATGCTGCTAATCATCTTCACATTTATAAATTTATATAATGTTTGTTTGGATTAATATAGGTCCGTCATTCTTAAAGAATGAAAAGACAAAATTATTTGATGTCCAAATTCGAAACACTTTTGAATGTCTTCTTCTTCACATCAAAGTTTTATACAAATACTTTATTTCGCGTTATAATGAGAGACACATTTCGATGCTTTGCAGGATACATTTTCTGATTATATGATAGCTATTAAAATATGTACGAAATATGGTTATGTTAGCCAACTAGAATAATTAACTAAACTTTTAAAACGTATTTAAATTAAATTGATAGGTCAGTCGTTATGGCTCGCAATATTAATGTCTTATACATCAGTGTGATGGATAGCGATTGACAAATTCCTGCACTGAGCAATGTACATATATATATATATATGTTTGTCTGTCTGTGTGTGTGTGTTTGTGTGTGTGTGTGTGTGTGTCTGATTCTAAAAAAAAAAAGATCATTTCAAAATGGATTGGACAATATTTTCCGGATTTATTTCGCTTTTACATTAATACATCTGTAAGTCATCAATAAAGATGAAAAAATGCAGAAACTGTTTGTTCCGATTGTAGAATATTTGCCACCGTTAATTTGTAACGCGTTGTTCCCAGTTAATTTTTGATATTCAAAATATTTTGTATGCAATGAGTTTAATTTAAGTTCATTGATATTCTCCGAACAGACATGTGTAATATTAGGAACAAAGGTCTACGTAACGAATCGGAATATAAATTATAAGAAAAGAAAATGTTTCCCATTATGACGAAGATATATGATCGATAGCATCATATGAAAGTGACCACTTGCCTTAATTTACCTTTCTGAAATAGTGTATGATTCGTGACCGTCGGTTTGTAATATAATTCAATTTCTTTTTGTCAGAGTTTCAAGACCATTGTCTTCTAATTCGAATATAATTTGGGCGATACGCTTGCAATATATTTCTAGGTTGTCTTACGTTTTTGTAATTTGTTTGCAATATGTTTCAATATTTGCACATTTGATGTTATCCAAAACACATATTATCCAGTATTATCTAATAGAATTGCACCATCTAGGAAAAGATGTAACTCACTAACTATGATCCGCAGTTATGATTGCAATCGTATACTCATAATAAATTGCCGATTGAAATTAGACAAAAAGATCCAGTGATCCGTTTCAAGAGAGCTTAAAACACCTTTTGCGACTGCAAGGACAAATTTAAACACCTAATAATGTTTTCTAGATTTAATATTTTCAGTTTTTTTATGATTTCAAATTTCATCGTGTTTAGTTTTGTTTTGATATTTGTAGTCATATCATTATATATGTTTTAAAGTGCTTATAACTTCCAAAGATTAGACGTAATAGAAAGTCTTTCTCCTCCTCCTCCTCCTCCTCCTCCTCCTCCTCCTCATTATTATTATTATTATTATTATTATTATTATTATTATTATTATTATTATTATTATTATTATTATTATTATTATTATTATTATTATAAATTGGTCATGACATTCATTCAGAGACCACTAACGACTGCCAAACGATTAAACCACGACACACAAAGCGTGTGCGTGGCAAGTTGAATAATAAATAAATATCTCCACTATTCTGTACTGAGCCTAATACGATGTATACAAGCCTGAACCTTTAAGTTATTTATTCCTATCTTTGGAATCGAGCTTAATAAAATAGATGTGCCAGAGTTAAAAGAGTGGTGTTATACAAAGATTCACTGAGATTGTTAGATATACTCTTATTTAAGTTGAAGTCGACCAGAACTCCTCCTCTTACAGGCAACAAAAAAAGTAATACACCTGGTTGCCAACACGTATTGACCGACACATTAGTGATATGTATTGTAATATTTAATTTACACATATGATTTAATTATCCAAAGAACTGTAGATCCAAGTATTGTTTAACGAATACCATCAAGACTTGGATAAACACAGTGACTGAGACAGTCTTATTTCTAAATGGGAATAGTAACATAATGAATAGAATATAGTTGACTTCGTAGTATTTAATAATCCAAATAACTGTAAATGCAAGTATTGTTTGACGAGTACCATAAAGATATGGATAAACACAGTGACTAACGTAGAGTTATTTCTTAATGGAAATAATGAAATAAAGTTTAGAAAATAGTTGAATTCAAAGTATTTTTTTGTCTACAAACCTATTTATGTTTCATCGTTACTTAGGTAATACCTTGATATGATAGCCCTATCTACACTTTGACACATCGAACCGATATGCCGGTGCCTCTTCGCCACCTTATCCAAACAAATTTATGTAATTCGAACTTGAACACTGTTCCTGCATGCTCGAGACATAGGGGAGTACATAACTTGAATGGACTGGATAATATGCATCTTCCAATGTCCGTCCGTACTTATACAAATACCTTTCATACAAATATACCTGTATTGGCTTACCTCTGTAACGTAATTATAATTTCAATGTTACACTTAAACGTTATCCGTTTAGCACAATTCTATCCACAATTTTGGAACGATGTGCAATACATATATATATATATCTTTAGGACAAACACAAATACTTGTGCTATACCATCGTTGCATTAATCAAATTTGCAGTATAAAAATATAATGGTTTGCGTGTATATACCATAAATCAAAGTATTTCCGCCATAAGTCACTTTTATTGATAATCAACACTAGCATGAAACAAATGGTAGTTCGGTCGAATTAAGGCAAATTTAAAATATATGTAACTTTTATTATACATTGAAAACAACATTTGACTATACCGCTGTATCCAAAAACATTAACTATCTGTTAGTATTTTATTGTGAGTCAATCACAATAAAAAGCACATCATATTGTGTACCTTGTGAGTTAATGAATGATTGTGATCCATAAAACGTTTTGTAAAGTTAGAAAAGACTACATTTGTACAGCAATATGCTTCAAAGCGTGAAGTTAATACTGTCCTACATCAAATAATTATTTTAACCCAAACTGGATTTATCAAAGTTTAAGATCCACTAAGCTATTTGTGATAAGGATCTATTTGTTTTCAATGTAAATACAATACATATTAAAAATATTATTACATATATTGTTAGTCCCAGTAAATCATCTTTGAAATATACTTTGTTTTAGGAATTTCTTATATATATTTTTCAGCATGTTTACAAATCTGTTTTCATTATATCAGCCATTTGCAACAAACGTCTTATTAATTCCCAAATTGTTAAGCCGCTATATCAAAAATAAATTAGAAAATTACGAATTTTAGTTTAGATACCATGTAATGATATATTTTGCACCAGATTATTTACACCCAACCTTCTACACCGATGCATTCGATAAATCGAATGGTATTGATGTCATGTCGAGTAGGTGAGGGGGCGAACAGACCAACTTTTTTTGGCGTCTATTCGGAAAACCAAGGCTTCCTAGTAAATGCTTAATAGAAGCGTCCATTTGGCAAAATAGAATCGAAAAAAAGGACGACGACGTCGTTGTCACTCACCCCCTCTGCTGCTATGGGGTAAAACATTTTTTCAGGATTTCAACCGAATATTTGACCTAATCTGATTCGATATCTTGTTTAAGGATCTATTAGATTTATCGTTACAAATCCATGTGGAGTTAATTCAGAGTGACTAAAGAAATTTTTAGATTAATTAAAATCCATATCACTGCACCAGGTTTGCCACATATTTCTTTGTGTATGAATGTCAACTCCGTTAAACATACATAACAAACTGCGGTTATCTCCGATGACTTTAGGTATTTGCGTGTACCGTTCAGTAACATATATCACGTCAAAATTTTTATGCCTACCTCTGAAAAATATCCTAGCTGGATTCGTTTGATTGTCTAACATCACATCATCATATACGACTAAATTGTTAATACTTCCATCGATGTCATCAATATACGGTGCTTCCTCGATATCGGTTATATACTTAATAACACCCTCGCCGGTAATCTTTGCGGCTCTTTCGTTGTAATCTTTTAATACCCGGTAACATCGTTGATCATCTACGGTCGGGGATACTAAATACAACTTGTCACATTTCATCCATCTTATTATCATATCAATTAACAACTGTTTTACATCTCCATGAAGGTCCAATGATAATCATTCGAATAGAATTTGGTAACATGACGTGATGTTTTACGGGTTCTGGTTCTAGTGTTGATGAATAATGAATTACATTCATATCCATATAACATAAATATATTATGGATCTATATTGTGTGAATTGTAAGAAGCGTACTGGCACCGATGACTTGACGACGATTACAACTAAAAATAACCGATCAGCACTTTCTGGTATGTGTCTACAATGTAGTAAAAAAAAATTTAGATTTTTAAAAAAAATCGGAGGTGATATTGCAGCCAAGTTAGTAAAGCTCCCAGGAACACCATGGGCAAGGTATCCAGGAGAAAAACACCTTCCATGGTATAGTTATTGTGGACTCGGGACCAGACTCGATATCAGACTTGATGATCAAAACCATCCCCGACCGGGTGAAGCCCCAATAAACTCTATTGATAAGGCGTGTCATGCTCATGATGTTGGTTATAAAAGCAGCAGTCTGCAACACAGACACCTCCCAGATGTAAACTTGATTCACGCGTTAAGTTATATCACTGATAAATCCTTCAAAGAAAAATTGGCTTCATGGTAGATAAAATCGGCGATGAAAGGTAAATTGATGTTAGGTGCTGGTAATCAATAACAACATGGAATCTATTTATTTTTTTCCAAAAGGATACTGGAGGGGTAAAGCAGCAATCGGTAAACTCGCTAGCACCGCGAAGGTGAAATATACTACAGCAGCGGATTGGTTATCTAAACAGGCGATATGGCAGATTTATTTACCACCGCCTAAACAAATTAACTATTCGCATTTTGATGTGACTGTTCCTAACGAAGTTCATCAGGCTGATATATTATTTCTGCCGCATGATGGTGTTCACAAATACGCTCTAACTGTAGTTGATGTTGCGAGTCGATACAAACAAGCAGAGCCGTTAAAAACAAAATCATCAACTGAAGTCGCTTCTGCATTTGAAAGGATTTATCGAAGGGGTCCTCTGCGCTGGCCAAATCTATTACAAGTCGATTCTGGCAAGGAATTTCAGGATGCGGTGATATCAGCAATGAAGAATCATAATGTCACAATGTCACCATCAGACGAGTACATACTGCACTACATGGCGATCAGGCAATTGTTGAACGATTTAATCGGACGCTTGCTGAGCGGTTATTTGGATACCAATACGGGAAGGAATTCACTCAATATAAACGATCTCGTGAAAGGGTCGAGATTACCAGCTGTGATTACTGCGCTAAATAATGAGATTACTCGAACAATTAGTATAAAACCTAATAACGCTATTTAAAAAAAGGAAAAACCTGTAAAACCGCTAAATGATTTTTTGAAAACAACCAATACACGGCAATGCTCTCCTGATTCATATAAATACCTCACAGTGACATTGCCGTCACTGTGAGGTATTTATATGAATCAGGAGAGCACGAAGGTGGCAAAAAAGAGCTTCTGATCCTATTTGGAGTGTCAACGTGCATAAAAAATCTACTATAACACGATCTACGGGTAGACCAGCAATCTATAGACTGGATTCAACTGCCCCTCAGCGTGGGTTTACTCGTGAACCACTAGAAATGATACCCGAGGATACTCAATTACCGCCGCGTGGTCTTAACTAGCACCTCTTTGCCTGTTGCACTCAAGACAGGTCAGCATTACATTATATCTAGTATGACCAACGCTGCTATTTTTTCTTCCTACGTTAAATTGGCGAGGATCTTTATCCGACCAATACCAACTCATTATACAATTGCAACTCGCGCAGTGATTATTCTGTTACTGTTTTAGTGTAATTATTAATTCAGCATCAATATCAAATTCTCTATTATTTTTTATCCTGCTGTTTATGACCAGATAGTTTGTTTTGTTTCTGATTATATCATCGTTGACAATATCACTTATTGTAGTGCCATTATTATCTAGAACAACTATTCGAAGTTGATTTATTCTTCGTAACCTGGATACTGCAAGATAAACTGAATTTGATCAGGAGTCCATTCGTCACCTTTCCATCGAAAGAAGCTGTGATAAGTGCAAGCATTAATTCCTCGTTGTTTCATCTCTCTGGCAAGTCTATGGGTCGGTGTTAGTACAATCATGTGTAATGCGTTTCTACGAAATAATTCAATGGCACGAGTCGTCTTTCCTGACCGCCATAGCCGTTTAAGTATACTGTTTTATATCTACATATTGGATCAGACATCTAAGGTGCATTAGATAGTTCTGATATCTGATTATGTTTCAAGTAATTGTCGTATATCGTAACATTGGTTGATTCGGACTAATCATGCAGCATTTCTTTTTCAATTCTTCATGATCCCCAACTCTCGTCTGAATTAGTGAATTGAGCCACTGCTTCGCTGTGTTTAGCTTTTATATAAAATGAATCAGTGGCTGCTCTATCCACAGTGTCAGGAAATCTATTTATCATCGAAAATAAATTGATAGAAGCATAAGCCAGCATAGATGCCCTCAAATGTTTATACTGAAGACTGTATCCATCGTTGTAAGTAACAAGTGTACCCAATTTGGTTCCATCGGACAAGAAAGCGTCTTTACGATTGACATATATGCCTTTAGATGTTACATCCGCGATTATAAAATCGCACTCAACGCTATCTATAATCAACCGTGAAGAATATCTAGTATTGTCGTATTTTCCACCCTGAGTGAATTTATCAATTATTCTTCTACCGAGTTCTTTTGCTTGTCCATTTTCCATTTCAAATAGCTGTTTGGACCATTTCAAGATATCTTCTTCGTCGAGATCGGGAAACTGTTTTCGTTGTTCGTGTATTATATCATCTAAATCAGGTTGTGGTAACCAGACTTCAGTCTGAGCTTGATATGATATAATCGCTTCACTGACAATCAACGATTTTAGTATACCGCAATCAATCATATATCGTAATAGCACTATTGGCATCCAGTGTTTTTCAGAGATGTGTCTACCAATCCAAACATAACAACATGGATGAAGTCCTGTAGCCAGTTCAAATGATACCACACGAGCGAATCCGGTTAAATCAAAATCAGGCAATGGTCCATTAATCGCAACGCAGGTCATTTCATGTGTAGGATGTCCAAATCGTTTAAAGTACTTAGCACACTCACCGTACCCGAAAAAACTCCCGGGATAACACGCGACCATATCAACCGAAATAATATTTTCAGATGTGTATTTTGTATTCCATAATCCGCCGTGGTTGTATGCGATGCAGCTTGATTTGATGTCTGTGAGAAATGCAGCTCTTGTTGGTTTCCACGTGTTTTTCTTTCTCGCAAAATGAGCTGCAACCGACGGAATTGAAAAATAATTTGTTAGTAAATGTAAATAATTTGTTAGTAAATGTTAGTCATGTTCTGTTGAAAAACTACTACCTAGTTTTTTCGTCGCATCATGGAGAGCCTCAGTGCGGTATAATTCGCCATTGGGTCTTACAAATTGATCGAATCCGCCTTCTGAATTTTCAAAACTGTGAAGTAACTTCACTGACACAGGATCGTTTTTACTCAACTGGTGAATTAAATCAAATAGTTTCTCCTCCGGGGAGAATTCCGGGGGGTATTCCACGCGTGTTCATTATGATCAATAATTTTGATTGGAGCTCCTCTCGATTTATATTTCGGTGAGTATAATATCTCGCCAGTTATTGTCGTTACCGATATTTGGAATTTTCGTATTCGTTCTAACTCTGCCATATTCTGAATTGATGCTCCGCGCTCCTTTACTGTTAGCCCCCATTCGTTTATTTTTTTGCGTCTTAGATCATTCAATTTCTTTCCACGCAACGCATTTGTAAAGTGTTCTATTATTCGTTCTGCTACACAATTAATTTTTGACAGTTTCATGGGTTTTAATTTTTCAATACTCGGTTTATCATTTAGCGGATATATCCCATAAACAACTGCTGTTACAGGATAGGATATCTCGTAGTACGGTTTGTCAATTCCAGAAAGAATTCCTGGTTTTGAATCTTGGCTCACAGTGACAGTTTTTTTTATCATTCAAGATTGACTCAAATTATCCCTGATAGTCCAATCTCGGTTTTCTGAACGTATAATGAATTTTACTCTAAAAAAATACCTTTTTCGCTCAAGATGTGAGATTATCTTGGCTGATTTTTTGTCGTTCATGGTAGCATCAACACTACCATCAATTCGAAATGTTGACCAACAGTGAGATGCCCCATCGTGTCTGAATTCCTCAAAATAATCACGAATTTTACTTATCATGGTTCTATCATTTATCAGACTTTTTGATTCATCAGAGACTCTATCGAGATTGAATTTAGCATATTTCCAGGGCTTAATTTTAGATAATCGCTCGAACTCCTTCATGTTATAATTAAAACAAGTGTTTAAATAAGAAATTTATTACATAATGAATCATTGCGAATGGCTTATGGATCAGTAACCCCGTGTAACAAATCATGCAGAAAGGAATTCTGTGGGTATCATTTACAAAGCGTTCGAAGGGGGAGTCTTGGGCCTGACCCTGCCTACGATGTAGGGTAGGAATTAGAGGAATATCGCATTTGTGTCTCGGTTGTGGTGGTAAGAGATGCAGAGAGTTGAAGCGTTATTATGATAAACGAAATAAAAACTCCATCAATGACTCTACCTCTGACTGTGTCAGCGTCCTCGACAGAGTCATGGATTAAATTATAAGAACACCCAAAGACTACGCTGATAGATTCCTAAATAATGTTATAATTCAACCAAACAATGAATTAGACAAATAATAGTATAGTATATAAATGGACCGAGAATTTCAACCGCATCCCGTGATTCCAAACTACGAAGCGTCCCGTGACGGTATTGTCAGACACTGCAGGCTGAAGAAGCCAGTCGGTTTTGTGACTAATATGGGATATTTGATGTTTGGTGCTGGAGGGAAACATTATCCTTATCATCGTTTTGTGTATGAAGTATATAACGGATTGATCGAAGATGGTTTTGTTATCGATCACATAAATGGTATTAAGACTGATAATTCTTGATCAAATCTACGAGCTGTTTCGCCGAGTGAAAATAATACGTTTGGGAAAACTGAAACATCAAAAAAATCCAAAATGTATAAAATCATTTAACACAGTAACTAATGAAGAAATAATATTTCAATCTATCAATAAAGCCGGTAGGTATTTCGATATTTGTAGAACCTCAATACGATTCTTTGCAGAGAATATAACCAAGACCGCTGTCTCCAGAAAAATGGACAAAAAATTCAGTTTTCGTATATTTTAATCATGTTTTATATAACACCAGCGGAGGTAACTCGTGTAGGTGTGTTACGGCTTATGAAAGAGTTACGGATCTCAATAGATTGTGTCATATGATTTTTGATTGGTTGATTTTATACTATATGATAATCTATTTTGTGAGGAAAAGAATTAAATACGCAGTGTTTACAAACGGCTGTATTCTTTTTTTGGTGTGTTTTTCAAGTATTCGGTTGTCAATACACGAAAGGTATGTGGATTCATTCATTGTACATCGCACCCGAAATTCAAATCGTGAACCAAAACATTACCTAGCAAAATTCCCAGGTGTTTATAAATAGAAGACAGCAAATCGCCTGGTATTTCCATAAACCACACCGTCACGTGAGTCGGTGGGTTTTTCCCTGTTTGTGTGTATATAAACAGCTGTCACCCCTTGTGCCGCGCGTATTCATTGGAATTCGCTAGCCTGCCAACAACAGGCTAAATGTTCTGATGTACTGCCTATATATACACTAATATGTATATCTCATGGCGCGATAACATGCGAGGGCATTTTAAAGCGAATAGAGATTGTGCCGTCTATATATCATATATACTTTAATTAAGAAATGTATATAAATGGTGCCATCCATTCATAAAATATATCCTCTTGTTTGTCTAACCCGGTATTTGGCGAATTAGACCAACTCCCAGGGGAATATATTTCATGAGATATATTGTCGTTTATGTAATCTCTGGGCGCCTTCGATGTATAAATACACCGAAAGGATTCCAAATGGGGTTTTAATTGTAAGGCCTAGAAGCCCCCTAACAAAACGGGGTAGCGGCATTGTGCTGTCCTTAATTAAGTATACTTGTAGTGGCTAGAAACCCCCTAACAAAACTGGGTAGCGGCATTGTGCTGTCCTTAATTAAGTATACTCGTAGTGCCTAGATAACACCCTAACAAAACGGGGTAATGGCATTGTGCTGTCCTTAATTAAATATACTCGTAGTGCCTAGAAAACCACCTAACAAAACGGGGTAATGGCATTGTGCTGTCCTTAATTAAGTATATTCGTAGTGCCTAGAAAACCCCCTAACGAAACGGGATAATGGCATTGTGCTATCTAAAATACGGGTCAAAATTGACCCTCATATGTTTGTATTAGAAATATATAATTATATATAATATGAATCCTGAAAATATCAATGAAATCATAACCAAAATTTCAGTTTTGAAATATCGATGGGTTAAATTATCTTACAATTTAAACTGCGATCAAATTATGTCCGACTTTTAGGATATCGAGTTCACTACTATGAATAACAAATATGTCCTTTTAAAGAAGTATGTACTGATAAAACGAATCCAGTATTCTATCCACGACTATCTTGTATTTTGTGAAGATGTCAGTGTGTTTGTCCCGTTATGTACTATCGCGGAAAAGGTAAGAAGAGATTTGGGGCAGGAATATGAAAATAAAAGGATGATCAGTTCGAAGGTTAGAAGTATTAGAGCGCTGATCAGTCAAAACCAAAATCTTCCCTCGGTCGAGTATACTGAAAGTCACTGAAAAACACTTCACATCCGCCATTTTCCCTATGTTCTGATACAAAATGCTTTAATACACGCCTGTTGAATACAAACACTACATCGACATGTATAAATAACACAATGGACAGGTTCAACCAACAAGGTGGTTTGTACTCAATAATAGCGGTGAAATTCTATACTGGTGTATATCAATGAATGTGTTTTAAGTACCAGGAAGTTGTAAAATATATTTTTGGTCTGATTTTAGTCGATTTTTGCCATTTATTGACTGATTTTGGTCATTTATTGACTGATTTCAGTCGTTTTTTGTGGGCAAAAACCCCGCATTTCATTTAGAGAAAATCAACTTTACAATGAAATTTTCAATGATAGTGTTACTTGGTTGGGTTCACGGGATTTCACTAAAAATCTTCTGTGTTCCAATTATTTTTTGGGTGACAAAATCACTGCATTTAGATTGAAATCTCTTTGAGATTGAAATTGGAAAATTGCTTTACTGTTTCAATAATGGTAAACGAAGCATTAACAACCAGATTGGCTCGAGAGCGGCTAGCTGCAATTAAAAAGTATATACCCGTACGCGATTCTGTACGAGAAAAACTACAAGCAACACAGAGTCTTCAGACTGGTTTTGCTGCATGATCTGAAGAGTTGTTTAAATCGATAACCACGGCAACAAAAGGGGTAATATCAACCACTGAGCGAGCAATGTATGGAGATGCCCCCAAAGAAGGATCAAGAAAAGAAGCCCTTCATCTTCCTGTGCTTGAAAAAATAGCAGCGGAAACTAAAAAAAAAAACATCATCGTTGTTAACAAAACCACCTCCTGGTCCGAAAAAAACAAGTGTTTCGCTCGTGGATAAATATACCGATGAGGCTAAAAGACAAATACAAAATTTTAAAGTATTAAAAGAAAAGGATTATCAAGCTTTTTGTGAATTTGCTGCTAATAGCTATAATTCAGAAAAGGAGTTTTTAAAGGACATGTATAAAGATGATACAATATCAAGCGATGATTGGTATGACTGGTTGTATAAAAAAAAAAAAAACAGATTGGTCGGTTGAATAAGGGAGACTTTGGGTATAAGAATTTTCAAAAGTGAATCAGTAATTATAAAGAAGAAGTAATAGAAGAGCAACAACGAGAAATAGAACAACGACAAGAGCGAAAACGTCAAACACCAACACGGAGACAAACACGAAGACAACGAAACAAGAAGAACATTATATACCATCTGATCGAGACGAAGATGATGATGACTATGCAACACCAACCAACGAAGATGATACTGAAAAGTACGGACGTGGATACGGAGTTAGTTGTCCTGGTAATATTCTTGGTCATATAGCACGATTAGAAGTTCTCATAGGAGGGAAACGAGCTGGAAATAACTCACCGGAAATAATTAATGAAACAGCTGATATCTTCAGGCGGTTATTTCAAGGTGGCATCATGGATATCAAAATATATGGAGAACTCCTTGACGAGTTAGCCGAGCATCATGGTTATCACAGCAATTAGATAAATATCATTTAAATAAGAATGATCATACACTACAACCATGATAAACCAACCAGTATCTATGTAGTAAACGCACTCAAGGGTATTAGTGCTGTTGGTGATGCTGCCAGGATAGCGTTTTCCGCAGCTCGGGATAAAAAACAGTTCTAGTTCGACGGCGAAGGAAACCACTAGCTGGGGTGGGGGGGGGGCACTACCATGTACAACAGTGATGCCTGCAAACGTTAGTAAAATAATAAATAACGCAGTAGATCAAAAACTAGCGTCGTTGATGACTCCGTCATTGGCGACTTCGTCACTGGTGACCAGCAACCAGGATGATATCGCAAACATGATAGCGGGAAGTGGCTTAAAACCACGACGGGGTCGACGACGATGAACATCGAAGATTTTCCATTGATGACTTTGTCATTTGATTTAGATTAACGAATATATAATAAAATGTTCAAACGGTCACCTGATACAGCGTTTGATATGGACGCCCAAGTGCTGAAGAATGATTCCGTGCGCGATTATCAATACTATTCCTATCATGCAGTATAACCAAATATTCGATCAAGAATCGAACTTCAAGTTCATGATACTAGTAAATACCTTCTACCGTGCGAAGCATTTATCGAAGTAGAAGGAGAACTTGTAACAGCTGCTGATACTCCTGCTATACCAGCTCCGTATCCAGATGGTACCCAAGTCGGCTTAGTCAATAATGACATCATGGCGCTATTCGAGAGTGCAAGATATCTCATTGATGGAAACGAAATTGAGTCGATTGAACGTGAAGTTGATGTGGCCACAATAATAATAGGGCTAGCAAGATATTCCGATGATTATACAAGATCAGCAGGTCCTTCAATGATGTTTGCAAAGGATACTAAAAATACTACTGGAAGAAATCAATTTATTGTAGGACCACCACAGAATTTTGATCGTAATGCTAATGCTGATGTTGAGAATATGAATATAAGCGCTAATGAGAATTTCAATCCAGGAGCCTCAACACGCATGTCAATGTTGGAAGGGAGACGTAAATCATTTTCATGCGCTATTCCACTACATCATATATTTGGATTCTGTAGAAATGTCCGAAAAGTTATCTATGGAGCAAATCATACAGTAGTACTCGTGCGAAAAGGTACCGACGATGACGCAATTTGGAGGATTCCAGTTGACGCTAGAAATCCCAATGCTGATTTCGGTAAAGTCATTTTAACAAAACTAACACTGTGGATGCCAGTACTGACTCCATCAATCACAGCAGAAGAACGATTACTATCATTTATTGATACAGGGGGAAAATCATTACTAAGTTGGCTAACAAGAACAACAAATATTGTACAATCAACTGTTAACGGTACATTTAATTGGAACCTGACATCAAAACAAGGTGTTTCAGCTCCGCGTCATATATTTATTGCGTTACAGGATAACACTTGAGTTGGCAATCAACTCCTCAGCCATATGATATTTGATCGATTAGGTGTTGCTGACGTCTCCCTGAGAATAAACGGACAACAGGAACCATCCGAGGATATACAACTTAATTACGGTGAAAACCATATTGCACGAGTTTATCAGCGTCTGTTGTCATATATGGGACGCGATCAAAATGTTGATACCGGTCTACAAATATCACAACATGATATTAGGAATTTATATCCGATCTATTACTTTTCATTGGAACATCTTGACCTAACAAGACAGTCCGTCGTTGATATACATTTTGGAGCTACTGTGTTTTGTGGTGCTATACCAGAATACAGAGCGGTTGATGTCATTCTTAGCGACACATCAATGCTACTTGAAAGCGTTGGTGGACGAATGAGAGTGATAGATATATGCACCAGTGGAAAACATGTAACAATTAGATCAATCTTTTATTGTATAATGTCATATAGTCATATTAGTGTTGCGTTGACTCCTGGTCAGATTAAAAATTTGCAATCGGAATCGGCTAAAAATGTGGAAGCACAATAACGCTGAAACCCAATCAGATGACTGGCGGGGCGAATAAATTGTCACTGACAACTCGTCAGATAAAACATTTCAATGACGCGCTCATAAAAAGGTAAAAAAGGTGTCCATGTTACTCTCTATCTCTCTGCAGCAACGATCAAAAGCATGATAAAATCGGGTGGTATATTCCCGTTGTTAGCTGCGATTCCATCGTTGATTGCGGCAGCGGCCCCAGCGGTGGCTAAAGAGGCGGCGTTAGGGGCGGTTGGTACCGCGAGAGGCATGGCACTAAAGAAAGCAGCTGGGAAGGGATATAAAAAAGGGAAAGGGTCTAAGACTACCAGGAACCCCGCATTCATGGTACAGCGGAAAAGGCCTGAGACTAGGACCGGTTTACTAGTTCCGTTGTCGAATTCTGATTTACTCGATGCTGCTAAAAAACTACCGATTAAAAACTTCAGAGGTGTCTTTATCAATTACCGGCACAACCAAACAGCGTTGAATTCGGTATTACTAATCTTGATAACAGCACCGGACCTGGAACCCACTGTGTTGCATACGCGATTGATCCACGTGCAATTGTTTATTTCGATTCATATGGGTTAGCGCCGCCGAAAAAATTCATGCGTTATATACACCGCTTAAACACCCCTCGTTGGTATTCTACGCTACCAACACAACATTTAAATGACACACCAATATGCGGCAACGAAGTATTGAATGTCCTTGATGCTATTGCAACATCTGGAAACCGCCACATGTGGTCGTGAATGAATATACTAGCAGTCGCTTTTTAGAGAAATAATTAGTGTTACAATAACATGATTGATATTTGGGGACGACCTCTATCATCATCGAAGAAACCCTCCGCCGATGGCACTGCAACCGGTGATATAAAAAAACTCATTGAAGATGAAATAGCTGAAACATTGAACTTAGCAAGTATTGATCCCAATGAAATAGTTGTATTAGAAGATCGTCAAGGTAAATTGAAAACTAGTAATATTCCTCTGGATGATATTTTAGTTAAACAACGAGACGCAGCAGAAAATGCTATCGCGGTAATTTCCGATCAGGGTACACTCAAACCAGGTGTACTTGTTTCAACGCTTGTGGATGTCCGACAAAAACTACAATCAGACTACAACGATCATATAATTAAATTTAATCAGCTTCAGCAGGATATAATCGATTCCATCGAAACCCCGATAAATAACTTCTTTGGTGTTCCACGTTCGCACCCCGAGTTGCATATCATACAAGTAAAAACCGCTATCGATAGTTTAGCAAAATTGCGATCCGAGTATGACGCTCATGTAGTTCAATTTGGTAATCTAAGTAAAAATTTTAAAAAGACTGATGAATTATTTGGTAAAAACGTGATACCCGATGATATTAAAATAGATCTAGCTGATATTAGCACAAAATTCGATGAAATAACAGCGATTAATCAGCGAATAGAAGTTGTTCGCGAAGATACGGAAATATTCATCGAATCAATCAAAAATGATGCAACGAGGATGATAGAAATCATTGAAAAAGTAAACATTCCTCACACGAAGGAAAATATTAACAATATCGTGTACACGATTCAACACGGATCATTTGAGTGGACACCTACAAACAACATTTTACATATCACTGCGACCGTCAACGGTATTTATCGATTAACACTAGTGACACCGACTAAATTTAATATATCATCGTCGAGTCCATATGGGGTCAGCAATATGATATCAACGATCATCGACAAGGATACAACTGAACAGTTCACGATAACATCCACGGATAGAAATCTGGCTAGGGTTTCAGTAACATGGTATGTGGAATTCGTAGCAGATTTGAGTGAACAACTTAATTGAAATCGTAAACGATTTGAAAATAAAATGTCATCACAATACCGCTATGACACCGTCATGGAATTTTCAACAAAACTCAAAACTCTTTCTGAGGAGTACCTAACAAAAATAAAAAATACCGACGAAGAATCACTGCCATCGATGTAACTGTATACTCGATGTCTGGTGTAATCGCCGGTGCTGGTGTTGTTATATCATCGGTTACAATGACCACTCCGGCTGTTATTCCAGTTTTTATAGTCGTGGTGTCAACCTTCGCAGGTGTGGTTACCGGAATAATAAAAAAATATCATCGTGCTCGACACAAAAACTAACGGATTACACCGTTAGATATGCTGCGGTATGTCGCGCATACTCGCAGTTATCCAAGTTGACAGCGTCGTTTCTCGACGACACGACAATAACCGAGGATGAGTTTTCGAAAATGGTTCAGTTGTACGAGTCAACTATGTTAGAATTAGAGCGCGACAATGATAATAACAATGATAACACCGCAAGACCTACTTCAGCGGATAGTAATAAATACCGAACCGATTCCTCAGATATCGGAGAACACAACCCCGGTGAAAACAAGCATGATATCAATATCATTAACCAATCCTGAATTGAGTGTGAATTTCCCTACTCCGATACCCGTGAAGGATGCAGCGCTAGCAAAACTACAAGTATGCTATACTTGGCCTAATATCAGATCGGTAGCATTTGGTGTCCAAGAACCGAATAATTCTTTGGTGTTCGCGTATTAGAATAAACCCGATGGACCTCCAGACTGGAACTTTGTTTCGCTACCAACTGGGTGTTACCAAATCGAACAAATCAATGCTGAATTAGCGCGTAGAATAAAATCCATTACTGGAAAGGAACCAAAAATCGCTATAAAGGTTCACGACCCGGCGTTATCATCCGCGATTGAGATACTCTCGCCCGGGTATGTCGTAGATATCTATCAAAGTTCTCTAAGAACAATAGTGGGCTGGCCTGAAATCCCACCTCGGACATCTTATCAAATACCCGAACCCGAAAAATCTGATTATGTCACGGAGACACAATCATATCATGAAATCAACCCATCATATCTAAATTATTTACTTGATATAAAAAAATGCAAACTTAACTGATAGATTCACATTTCTTGATAACAATACCATGCAATGGGAATTTGGTGTTGATAAAACTCCTAGTTCATCGACTGCAATTGTATCCACGTTAAATAACGTCATTGATTATTTGAAAGAGATTATTCGATTACACAGAACACAACTAGAATGACTACGACGGAGCTTCCAAGAGTATATCTCTGATATAACAAAACCACGTGATGAGATGATAAACTACATTGAGATATTAAATCAACCTGTATTTGACATAATATTTGACATGGAGTATATCAACAAACGAATAATTCAAGTAATAATTAATGACAAGAACGGAGATAAACAAAAATTCCTAACCAGCTACAACATAGGCCAATTTGCCCGATTTCAAGTTTGTTGGGTATAACGCAAATGAACTAAAAAATATCTGTTAACGATCTTATTCAAGAAAGTTTTTCTCTGATACTCGCCTAATGGAAATCACAAACAACAATCCTCAGATATAATAATGACCCAGACGGCGGTGGTAGACATATCGCTCCTCAAAATGTGAATATATCCTCGGTGATTGCATTACATTTAGTATGTGATGTTAACGAAGGCAGCTATCAAATAAATCTCGAGCGATCAAATCAAGCTCAGCAGGGATATATTTTGTATTCTTTTGCACCAACATCTCCTCCAGGATTTTTAATTATTGAAGATCCAAATAATCCAGTTTATATGAGATGTCATAATGACTCGGTAACGAGAATTAATTTCAGACTCACTGACCAGTCCAATAATCTGAATGATTTACGAGGTGAGGTTTTACAAATTAGTCTGTTTGTGAAATCCTAAAAAAAGATTCTTAAACCCATAGCAGCAAAAGGGCCCGACAATGACATTGGCGTCTTTTTTTCGACTTCGAGAAAGCGTTAGTTAGCCCGTGGACGCCTTTTTTACGATTTCCGTGCAAGCCTCAGTTTGCTGAATCGACGCCTATAAAACGTTGGTCTGTTCGCCCCTCTGCTATTTTGCCAAATGGACGCTTCTATTAAGCATTTACGAGGAAGCCTTAGTTTTCCGAATCGACGCCTATAAAAAATTGGTCTGTTCGCCCCCTCTACTGCTTGTCGTGATTCATGTTTTCACCAGTGTGCTTACAGCCAACCCTCTACGTACATAACCAGATCATATTTACTCACCAACAGACTGTGACAGTCAAACTCATGCGTAATTTGTTTACACCAAACCCTTCACTAATGTAACCATATCATATTTACTCACCCACAGCGAGTAACAACCAAATTCATATGTTTCTTTTCCAACGGTATTTTTGGTTGACGTCCTACACACCTGTAATAGAACAATAGTCAATATGGGGAATCTCAGGTTTTGTAAAACCCGATGTATGTGATAAATATTTAATATGGATATGGTAATTAGATACACTATAAATAGTTTTGTAAAACCCGATGTATGTGATAAATATTTAATATGGATATGGTAATTAGATATACTATGAATAGCGTAGACGCACAAACTCAAGAAGATTAGTTATAACGATAATTAATGATGTGCAAAAACTTCAATGATTGACCAGATAGCAGATGAGGTTGAAACTTAAATTAAGCCAATCCAAAAGAGTAATTACACTGCCTTTCGATGAATTGGCATATTCGTAGTTTCGTTATGTCGGCCTACTATAACGTTGAGCATTCAGACGAAACCACAGCGTTAGTGATTGGTCTTTACAGGTGCTTAATCTTTTGTAATCATGATTTAGTTTGTTTGTTTGTTTGTTGGTTGATTTGTTTGCATGATTAGGATCTTTAACGTTTTAAGTGACATCGCTACGATTTTTGAAGTGAAGCAGTTTATGATGATGTCTAGCACCGGTACATCATGCCGTAAACATGTAGCATGATCTCCCACCCAGTCCTAACAATAACCGATAATGCTGAGCGTCAAATGAGGCAGCTGTTAGTAGCAATATTGTAAGTCTTTGGTATGGCTCGGCCGGGTATTGAACCCACACCATCCCGCTGTCGCGGAGGACGCTTTAACCACCATGTCAACGGGGCGGTTTAATCATGTGTTATTAATATTGTTTGAGTGATGCCATTGATTGTAATAATGAGTATATGTTTAAGTAGATTGGTATTTGCTTTCCATGTAGTAATATTGTTTTAAACACTTCAGTTAGTGCCTTTATGCATCAACATACTTTTATTATGTTCCATTTGTTTTATTAAATGTTGTAAATATTAAACAACACAATCAACAAATCTACTAAAATGTAAACTTTGACAAGTACTTCAACAAACTTAAATAACCGAAGATATATCACTTTAAGATAGCACGACAATTCAGCTGAATGACATAAAAATGATCGTTCAATATATTATTAGTATTAGGGTGTTATTTTATCTACTTTTTGACGCTAATTCACCTGCATTTGAACATTTAGCTGACTTCAGCAACATATATATATATATATATATATATATATATATATATATATATATATATATATATATATATATATATATATATATATATGCCCCATCTGTTAACTTCATCTTCATCTGTAAATATCAAATGTCGTTTCAAATTAAATATCTCAAACAATCAATGATGGAATCATACCCCTCAAGCATCTATACTGAATATCATTTGTCAGTCACTTCACGTTTGTTTGTTTGTAAGCATCTATTTATCGTATCATGTATACACGTACCTCATTGTCCTGACAGAATTTTATTTTTCGGCAAGCTGATGGATGGACGATTTGATCATCTTCCCCACAAGAATAACATCGATTGATCTGATTACTCACTACAATGAAGAAATGAACGTTTACATACCAACGTTGGTTTAATGAATGCACTGCGACATATTTACGTTTAAATATAGTTTTTGTAATTCAAAATTTCAGTTTCGCCTGCAGAATGAGTCTTATTCATTAAATTAAAAGTCTCTTGGACTCTCTCACTTCAGTTCTCATCCTGTTTCTTCTCTATGTTTGCTGGTCTAACTGTCTTTCTATGTACTGTATCGTTTATTCAAGCTTTTGGAATACGATTATATAAATCAGGTGTACAAGGGTTTCATAGTTTTCGTCTTCAAAACATTCTTACTTGGAACTCATACAAATAACAGATTTTCATGCAAAATGTCGTTAATATTTGTATTTATAAGTGTAATTTCCACTACAAATTGCCTGATTTTCCTAATGTCATTCGATATATTATACTTACAATAGTTTTCATACAATTACAATATATTTGAAATAGAATAACCTAACTTTATAAGCTATTCATATAAATCTTCTTTCTATAACCAGCATCAATATAATTTTTAGGAGATAATCTTTGTTCGCATCAACCCGTCTCGTTTAATCTTCATCTCATTTTATCTCTTTCAGTTAACTAACTGGAATGCCAGTATTGTTGCTTTTCAGATCTAATATCAATATCCTTATACTGAGATAGCTAATATTATATCGTTTAGAAATCAGTGCTTAATGGTATATGCATGGTTATTATCCAATAATATCAATATAACTGGAATGGATTTATAAGATTCTTTTGTAATTTTAAGTACATGTCAAATACTTTTGGTTGTTCTTTTCGCCTGAAATATAAATAATATATATGCCATGACACATGTGATGTGTGTTAATACTGGTTTAATCCTTCAATACAGCGATGAGAAGAAGACGCCTGGCATTTAGAAAGAAATATGTTAAAAAATAAAATCTCAATCCGGAAAAAAACTTACCGTAACATACCTGCGTGTAATAGCGCTTTTCGCTATCATTGCCTAGTTAATGTTTAGTAACCACAAGAAGCAGTGTTTGTGCTTAAAAAAACTACTTTATATGTTGAAAACAATTGGAATCTGCTTGGAGATGAGAGATGTAATTGTAACAACATTAAAGAGTTGCGTCTGCTAAATACAGTTGAAATATTTATAGTATTATCATATCTTACGTTCACTTTTGTCTTTATAACTCCGAATATTACGTTAAACGTTTTCTGGGAGAATGTACGTAAAGAATGCACACTCTTATTGGATACACCCTAAATAAAGAAATATCACTATATATACTTACATTGAGACCCAACTGATGCAAAACCACTCGCAAGGAAAACACCTAATAAAAGTATTATATAAATACAGTAGAAAGAAACATACAAAAGAAGTTACACGTATGCATACATACGCAACAAACTTTCTTATATTCGGTAATACATGGAAACGAGAAATATCAATCCTATACATGTTAGGTACAGACGTATACATGCATTCATGTATACAGCAATGTATGTATGTATGTATGTATGTATGTATGTATGTATGTATGTATGTATGTATGTATGTATGTATGTATGTATGTATGTATGTATATATGTATGTATGTATGTATGTATATATGGATGGATGGATGGATGGATGGATGGATGGATGGATGTATGTATGTATGTATGTATGTATGTATGTATGTATGTATGTATGTTTGTACGTACGTACGTACGTACGTATGTATGTATGTATATATGCATGCATGCATGTATGTATGCTTGTGTGTATGATTGTATGTCCTGTATGTATGTATAAACATATTTTCTTTTACGAATATGAGATTGTCTATATTTTAATCGTTTTGATGCTTGGAATGCATAAGGATGATTTAGTTAGTTGTGAGAAACAAGATTACTTAAGTGTTGTCACCAACGTTTTACACTAATAGTATGACATAAAGTTATCAAAATACTTATCAAAATACCATTCTTGTTGTAGACCCCAATGATTTATCGTTCAAATTGTCAGAACACAAATATAAATATGATCACATCATACATCTTTGTTTCATATTTTCTTACAAAACTACTGTTTTGCAAAACAATCGTTTCTGTTTCATTAGTTAACACAATTTTTGCCAACTTGTCGTGATCATTAAACTAGTGTGAAGAATTAGAGCACATTCTAAAACATGGCAAGGCAATAGCAAATGATACATACCAAAAACCATGATTGGATATACACAATAATGGTTGTGTAATGGTCTTAAGTGTTCGTCCTCTAAATACAAAGTAAGATAACTAAAACAATGACATTATAGTCATAGAACACGCCTGTACTGCAAAAAAGATGGTTAGTTTTAAGATCATAACATAACAAAATGCTAGAACACAACGATAGGAGACATTCTTGGCAAAATCTTGAAACCAGAGTGTTATATCAAAAAAATAATACTCTGGCAGATAAATAAGTGCCAACAGGTTTTCGACATCTGGGTCTTTCTTATTAGATAAAGGAATTCCAACAGGGTTTTTATATTAACGTTTTGGTCCGTTATTGTTATATAATAGCGAGATTGACCCTGAACATTATTCGGAGGATAAATAAATGAAACATAACTAAGTCTGTTTTCATAATCCGAAATGTGAGAACAACGCGAATACAATTTCATTTCGGAATAGGATATTACGGAGTTTGGGACACTATTGCATTTTCCAACTTGTCCAGTTTCTTAACGGATTCAAGCCTGAGTTATTGGTGGCCAGGATACATCTACAAAGAATCAAATGCTTCTTTCTTCTGGGACGGAAATAAGAAACAACTTTATTAACTATATTTTAAGTGCTGGTGATTTCCACCTCAGCCAAAAAATTTGATAATGAGTTCGTACAAAAAAAAACAGAAAATGATTACAAATGCAAAAGTAAACATAAGACCTGGTTATTGTATTAGAAGTGGCCTTATAGCAGCAGTTCAACAGTTCAACCCGTCAGGTCGATTAAGCATGAATATATGAATCAAAATCAAAATAGCTAAAGTGTTCTTACAGATATTTACTTTTACGTATGACAAATATCGTCCTTGAGTTGAAATATATCATATCTTTAGATAGTATCATTGATACTATTTAAACAATATTAAGCCCAACGAAAAATACATTAACATAGTTTCCTAAGGAGTGATTAAGTAGCAGTGTATTAGACAAACCCAGCATTATCCAGACAATAATGTTATGCATCAGAATATATCAAACAATGTGTCAAAGGATGGGTAAATTTAGATGCAACACGGACGTCATATTCCTCTAAAAGTAATGTTATAATTTTGTTTAATGTCGTATTAGTAATAGCTATTATTCACGGATATGTCTATTCATCCCAACATTTACTTGAATACAAGTTCGTCAACATTCAGTTTGCAGAGCAATATGCAATTCTGGGAAGACAACAAGCTCGTTGTTTATTTATTCAGTGTTTTCCGAGAACATGAGGCCAATATCATATTACACCTTTGCTATCGTGAGAACATACTTTCTTTCAATTTATCATTTAGTAACTGAACATAAAATGTTTTTATGGATCTCAGCAAACACCTTTTAATATGATCTAAAAAGGTATAAAATGCATTACATATGATAATTATTTCATAAATGGTGATGGTTTTTGCATAGGGTTTGACAGCTTCAGAAATGGATTCTTTTGTAGCTGTCAAGCATTTCTAGATGAACAATATTGTGTCACTTTGTTACACTTCCATATAAAAGCAAAATGTTTCCAAACGGATGCATATGTTACACAGCAAAGCGTCTGTAAAAGTTTTAGATATAACATGCAAATTATCACACTTGATATTTGTTTTCTGTGTCTTTTAACTGCTGAGGTAATGTCCCATATTTTCTTGATTATAACAGCACATTTCTGCATTATAGTTACCATTATATCAATATTAGGTGTTATCACACCGTCAATAAAATTGTATCCAAGGAAAATGATTCATAAGATATCATATTTAGAGCTCGGTTTCATCATGCAATCAATTTAATTACTCAACCATATACACAATTTCATGATAAATGTAAATATGATAAACAACAAATTTACTTTGTCACATTGGGGAAGCTAACGGAATACCAATATGACCTCGACAAATAAGATTCGTTCAGAACAAGTGAATCGGACATAAAAAGGCATCGTACCTGTAGCTTATCAGGTCCTCATGGAATGATTTTCACCTTTTGTACTCAAAATCACAAATAAAAATATTTATGGTGTTACGTATATTTGATTTAAATCAATTTTTTTTTATTTTAATTGTTTGTTTGTCAGATTAAAATTTGACATTTTAAGTTTAAGATTCATTCATTGGGAGATATTTTTATAGAAAGTGGGATGACCTGTACTCTAAGAATAAACACCAGGTGTTGACCTCATTTCTGACCTTGCTTCAGAGTTGTAAACAAGCTTTAAAAATGATTGGTGGATTCAAAGGATACTATGGAACTTTGTTCTAAACATATTTCTATTTATAGTTGGGTCATACGGTGTGTACGAGATTTTTTGAACGTAAATTTGTTCTAAAACATTTTAGAAGATCATGTGACCCCCATTTTGTTTATGTAAAAACAGGTATATACATTATGATTTGGAGCCAACTATTTAGTAGAAGTTGGACTGTTAGAATATTAAGCTGTATCGTTTTGAGTTATTTTAAATTACCTTATACTGGAAATTATTTCAAGTCGTTTTGATCAAGAGGATTTATTTTGATATTTATCTGGAAAATAATTGTGCTTATTGAATGTCATATGACTAGAACTGACTTCATCACGTGACATCGTCTTCCATCTTGGATGCTTCACTAAGATTCGAATTGGGAATTATTAGGACATTTTATTACCAGGACTTTTGCAATTTCACTAGTGGATTATATTTTGAATTATTTTTGGATTAATTTTGGATTTGATTCTAAAAACCGTCAGTTTTTTTTGTCTTTTCGGGAAAATATTTGTGCTAAATAAAATTTTTATAACGTTTTTACAAGCTTGTTATTTTCACTCTTTCTATGTTACTGTTTATTCGAGCAAGCACGCAACAATTGATAAACGTTGATAACACTTAATAAAAAGATTGAAAATGTTGATGTTCGGACAGCTGTGTGGACGCAAGGCTTTTTATCCTCACCCTGCATGGGAACTGAGTCAGTTAAATTGACAAATTGAATGCAGCTATATCCAGGTTGTCGCCTTTTATGTGGGCCAATGCATGAATTTGATTTGAACTTAATATTTAAACAAGCTCATCCACATAATAATCAATTGTTGAACGCGTTCATATCAGGCACTATCTAGACGACTAACCATCATATCGCCGACCCATGGAACCCCTTCTAAGATAAACCCGGGTCATTCGTCAGTCCCATCACGTTTGTCTGCGAGCACGCGCATATGTCTACCATAAAGATGATCGGTCACTCAAGAACAAATGTTAGACGACACCAACAGCCCAGATCTTATCAAATGTAGAACTGATTCACGATATAAAGACCGTCACAATACATGCCAGCTGTGACATATATATCCCATGATCATCACTAGTAGGATAAATGCTAATGGACAGAAGTGAAGCTCTTTATTGCATCCGCTTATTACAACATCTGGAGTTATTGACATTGGGTGGAGGCTGATCAGATGTTTGGCGTCATTGCCTTGGCCTGGATATACGCTGACTTTTAATGTCTTGAGAAAATGTGCTTTGTGTCAGAGTTTGACATATCGTCACTCAACGAGGTTTTCCAGACCAATTAAATATTGCAGCGCACGACTAGGCTGGATTTCACAATGCTGGATGTCATTAACCTAACTTGGTGGATGAACCCTTAGCGAGAAAGGTCACCCAGGGTGCCCCTTTGTTGATGCGAATCTACAAGCGTTGACGGAATAGGTGCCCAAGCGACCAGCGTCCACCAAGAGTGGATTCTTCGACTAAAGGTGGTAGTGTCACTCCATCGGTCATCAAGTTCCCTGTGGTAGTTAGATATGTTTAAGACTGATGAAAATTCCTTGGCCAGCGTGACATATGATAGCTCGATAAGTCATCTTTGTGATGTGTAATAAACTGTCTATTTTCTTTTTACGGGAAAGACTCAAGGTCATACATAATAGAAATAAAGCATATATCTGAATGCTCTTTTCCTTTAGCGGAATGGCCGTTGAGTGATTTGATGGATATCGCTAAATTGTATAACGCTTGTAGCATGGAACTTTTTTCTCTTTCTGACCGCTGTAGTATAGCTCTGGCCGTAATGGAAAAGGGATGTGCGTTTGGAAAGTCTCAGGTATTGTTGAAGTATGCATTCCAGGCTATTCATTGGTATAAATTAAATATTTCCTACTCAAACAACACACTGTCATCCTCAGTTTATAAACGTTTGTCGTAATAAACGAAACTCACCCTTTAAATAGTTATATTAAAATTCTTACATCAATGATCTAGTTCAGCGAGGCCAGTATAGATGAAGCAATTGATGCGATATACTTTATTAAGTGGAGAGATAAAGAGTTTTCCCCAAGGTATATATGTTAATCCAATACAGGCAGACGTTCCGTGTAGTAGTATTACAGGGCAATTGCATATTCACTGGTTTGTGGGTGGACGTGGCGTTCACTTTAATAACCTTTGACATACTTCTTCGTAAGCTCTCTAGACGATAGATGCACATCGAGATCAGTGAGCATATTTATCTTGTATTGTTAGCAAGGTCAACCAGCTCATTTAATAGGTGATACCTGACTTGGAGGTCTGCGTTATTCTAACGTTTTCAAGGACATTCGCCGGAAGGTGCATTTCGAGAAAAAGCCATATTTTCTCCATGTCAATGGTATTCCCAGGTAAGTCGATTCACGTTTTCGTCCAAGGCAGTTTCTTAAAACTTGACTCGGGAGTGGGCAAACCATTATTTAGTAGGGAAAACTGGATAGGATTGTTAATTTTAGTATATAGCCTAAATCAGCCTTACGGCACAGGCAAATGCAATGGGCAGATTCCCCCGCTACATAAATTACGTCCCTGAGTATCCCGTCTATTTTATTAATGTGCTCAATACGATAGTGCGGATAGCAAGAGTATCCATTGTTCTCTCGGAGTACGTTTGCACACATGCATGCATGTATATATGTATCTATATATGCGTGTGTATATATAGATGGATGGATGTAAATTGAATGACGGCTTCATTTATCTTTCTTCTGTTGTGTTGTTATTCAGCTATTTCCTCATGTGTCAGGTTTCCATGTAAATAATACTTACAGAAAATCAGTAGGGGAGTCGACATTGCTTCGCTTGAAAGAAACAAAATAAACATATTTTTAAAAATCAAATATTGGCAAAAATTCTTTAAGAGAAACAACCTAACCATTACATTGCGTAACGTATCCCTTAAAAGATTTATTATGTGTCACCTGATTTCACACCTACTGTTTAAGAGCAACAACTAAAAACACATAAGCAGGCAGATGACTATCCTCGTCGTCATCATTATCATAATCATCGTCAACTTCATTATCATGGGAAGTAGATGTACTTCGAACTCATGCCCACATCGATCCTACATTCTTTCCCTGATTCAGCTGTAAAATTGGTCTACACGCAGAATGTGATTCACAACAATTTTCATCGACATATATTGAAGACCAGAAACGTGAAATGAACCTCTTGAATCAATGAATCAAACCCTCTAATTACCAGTAACATCGTTGTTTTGAGGATGCGATGGTATGAGAGTACAAAAACGTGATTCGTTATTCCATCGCTATTTATTTCTCGTGCACGTGAAATATTTCAATATTTGTTGAGACAAGTAGTTACATTTTACCTCTAGCATGCTGCAATCTATGAAGGAATTCAATCTGAGACAAAGCAATTTCTGTAAAACGGTCACGTATTTTTTTGGGATTAATTAGATGTTATCTTGGTGCCATACCATACATGATTATATTTCTCAGGATAATCTTCCTTCTTATGTGTTTTTCATTTGCTGTAAATCACTGTAAATGTGATATGGGATAACCTATATAATAAAATATTTCCACTTGACCTGATACACTAGACCGAAACCATAAAAACGGACGCATTATAATTACAGGTGAAGTATCGTCTTGATGGTCCATAGGGTATAATATTCCCTACTATATACTGCCTGTACGCATCCAAATCATCCACGAAACAAAATATTAATTTATTAAAATGTTTTTTGGACACATACACACACATTTATATTTCCCGCACCAAACGTGTTCGATGTCCAACCAAGTCGCAAAACCTTACATTGGACTAACCAATTCTAACTCTACTCTCTTCTTGATGAGGGAGGCAACTGCTAGGTCGAATTTGTAAATCCATGACCTCTCGCATCCAAGGTGAACGCTCTAACCACATATAATACGTATTGAACTACATATTCTGGAGACATACTGTGAAGGGGTTTACAGAGTTTATTTATACTATAGGATTGTTTTTGTATTAGTATTCAAGCCAAAATTGACCGCATATGAAAGTGGGTTTTTGTATCGGATAACTAAATTATATGTATAGAATGTACGCCCGATATTTGACATACTAATCGGTGAAAGTATATTTTATTAACAGGAAACTAGGCAAGCTTGGTTTCTTTTTAATCAAATTCATTCACACCTCTTTGTATATATTGCTCCCGAAATTGATATTAGTATCCTTCTTCTGATCTAGTCTCAATTCAGATATTCACCCGAGCACAGATAACAAGGAATGTCCGAAGGAAATGTCACTAAGATCACATTTCTCTTTCAAACCCATGATATTTAATATTATTTTTGATGTAAGACAATATCAAATATAAAATACTGTTAATATATATATATATATATATATATATATATATATATATATATATATATATATATACATACATACATATATATATATATATATATATATATATATATATATATATATATATATATATATATATATATATGCAAATTATTAGAGTCGTAATTAAATATTTTGTTTGACAATTGGCAAGGAAGTAAACGTTTTGTGCTGATAATTCCGTCATCAAATGGGATCCCAATATTTTTAGAAATTGAAATTTATTAAATAATTAAATAGCGTGCATCAATGCATGTAACACACATTTTATATAGTATGGCTATCGATGTGTTGCCATTACAATTAGGTAATTTACTGAGAATTCGGAATTAGTGGACCTGAGGTAATTGGGCTCGGAATGCCAGATCAATTCATTCCACATGAACGAAGGACCAAGTCGTATTACTATTTTCATTATACAGTATACCTAAAATAAACTGTTATGTTTTCTTATATTAATAACATAATACAACCTTTACAATTATGACTATGTTTTATAGTCTAAGAATGAAAGACACCACTAAACTATCTCGGGACATTCTCATTCGTCAGTGAACTTAGCTATGTCTGTCAATGAGCAGGGACTGTTATCCAAAGAAACACTACTAAAGTTTACTATTTTTAATGGATCTTACAAGATACTAAAATAATATATTTCTTTCATTAGTTAATTTATTCTAACTCTTGATCTGAACTAATATTGTTATCGAGAAGCAAGTATAAACAAAGCCTTTATCAATCGATCTGAAATCGTACTTGAAGCTAATAATTAGTAACATAATTAGTTATATAATACTACAATATAAAATAGCCTCTACACGTAATTAGACCTAATTAATTATGCCATCAATATGGTTATTTTATTCTGATCCTGTCGGACCTTACAGCAATGTTCAAGCAAGTTCAATCCAGCAGCTTTTATGTATTTGTTAAATGTGTAATCAATGTGAATATATACATTCTACACCTTGCCGATTCCACAAAGTCCTTTTTCATCAGTCTGATGTTTGTAGAATCATCGGTTCTGATTTTGTAACATGGGACAAAATAATCGGTAGATTCATAAAACGCTTCGGCTCGTTTTACACCTGCCAAATTCAGTCTTTACATGCTAGATGGACAAACCCTGCATCACCGAGGGTTTAAGACCCATCGGCTACCCTCAGCCTGGTTATGCCGGTCAGTAGAGGCCGTTTTCCGGAATGTGGTCTCTGCTCATACCACATGTTTTTGGAGCCACATGAACGAGTTGAGTGCCAAGTGCAGACCGAATGTGTGCCAGCTATCCCCGAAGGTGTACGACTGCTTACCGAAGGAGTAAGACTGCTTAGCCAACCGATGGAGATACTCCTTCTCAGGACACACAATACACATCATACTAATTTGATCTATTGCTCTAACACATAATGCTATTGGCTGTATAATTTGTAACCTTGTATATATTTCTTTGTTTACGGTAAAAAATAAATCAGATTGATATATGAAGCATCACAATGCAAATGAAAGCATTATTGTTTACATTTTCAAGCGAATCAATTTTCCAACGCAAGACAAATTTTCCTTTTTATTGATAAATGTATATAACGTTATTTTTAAAATAAAATATATGTATGGTGCAGCGAATAGTATATTTAAATGATGACGTAGCAAACATGACCTGGCAGTGTTAGTGCTTATCAGTTCATGTCTACGTTCAACAAATGGAATTAGCCAACAAAAAGAAACACACTAGGTGATTGTTTCCCTTTAAAACAGTCTTTCACTTTTTATGACTATTGTTGTAATGCCAATATATTGCTTCCTCACAGAAAGGTTTGTTCGTGGCTTTGTTTCTTGTTTCTTTTGTGCAATTACTCTTCTCTTTGCGGCATTGAGAAAGTAATTGATAGATACTGAAAGCCGTTTGGCCGGTTTCAATGAAATCTTGCGCTGCAGCTTTACTGTTTATCAGTCATATGAATGTATTCAAAGAAGGTTGTCCGATTTCAATAATGATCAGGACATGTCGCATACAAAACACTGAATTAGTGTTGTTGTAATATTTTAATTAAAACATCTTTTCTTTTTATTTACAGGACTGATGTCATTTTAGAATAAAAGTATCGCGTTTTTAGTAGTGTTCCTGATTTTCACCAAACTGAGAAACTGAGCATTTTCTTGTAATGTTCTTATCGTGAAAGATACAGAGAATTCAATTTAAAGCGCAAATTTCAGATTTAATTGTAAATTTGGAATCATTAAGCTTATTTTGCCACCAGTTGGTACTTGAAGTTTCGAATCTTCTTTTCTTCTAAAGCAGGAACGTTGTATGGATTGTTTGAGACTAGTTTAAGATTCGTATCGGATTTATTCTTTCCATTTTAAAGAAAAAAAGGAAAAGTAAAAGAAACAGAAAATGCCTATAACCAATGTAGAAATCTGCTATTAAAATACTTACATAAGAATGGCTTCATTCAACCAGAGTCTAAGCCGAATCTGTCTAGTCTTCCTTGTAGTATACTAATCTTAAATTTAGCGATATGTGTCCATATGGTTATATTCACATAGGTAGCTCGTGACTGATTACCGTGACTTTTCGCGACTCCAAGGCAAGTACGCTCCCACAATTCGTGACGTACAATTAACTGAGTCTTGTTGGAATATTAAGGACATTGGGGTTGATGCATTAGACATATATAAGTACCGTTCCGGTGATCCAAGTGATAAAAGCGACCGCCTCGGATGTGGAAGGTCTCGGGTTCGAACCTGACTTTAAAATAGTACTAACCGATACCAGGCTAGTTAGTAACCATTAAGAGTTTAGTGTTAGGACGTTTTAGACAACATCATAAACTGCCTCACTGCAGTGAATGGTTGTGTGTGATTTGGATTTTTAACGTAGCTTTAACAATGTTTCAGAAATATCTAACTGGAAGCATTATTAACCCTGGTTTATAATAGCATACCATGTGAGGGCCAGGGTGTATATGTTATGTGATACTGATTAGGCCTAAGCCATTGAGGATAACTAGATCTGCCATCATAGTATGCTACGGCAGATCTAAGTCAATGGAATTCGCCGATGACTAAACTTTATACTCGAATTCACTTAATACCGATACAAATTTCGTAATAACAAGAAAATGTTCCTGGAAATGACGAATGTTTTGTTAGGAAATCGGTTCTACATTGCTCGCGTACTAAGCTTTCGTTGTAATGTAATGAATGATTTTGTTATACTTTGCACATTTTAAACGTATTTCTTGACTTTTTCAGGCTGGAAATTTTATCTTGATTTGTGCATGAAAGAATTGCACTTTGGTGCAGAATCAATTCAGAAGATTTAGAAATGCGTGTCACCTATATATGTCAGTATACCTTTTATACCATTTGATATATATATATATATATATTACTTTATGCGTGTTATAATTCTAAATTAGTTATGAAGTAACTTGACTGGCATGAACAGCAAGTGATATAGCATGAAATACATATCCAAACGAGATTTAGAACTTGTTCATGAACGTCATAAAGAGAGGAACAATCATACATATTGATATTTTGTTTATACCCTAAATGATTCATATTATTGTGCACTCTGTAACACTTGTTAAAGAATAAGGGACATTGTTATCATTCCCACTGGCAAAGGATAACATTCCAAGCAATAAGATAACACATTATTTTAAACAAACCGTGCTATTTTGAAACTCACTATGAGTCCGTCGATTATGTAATTACAGTCGGTTAGACTGCTAGACATTTAATCTACAAGAACCATTTGTAAGAGTCAGTATATTGATTACGACATTCTGAAAACAAATAGTACACTATATTAAATAGACCGATCTTTTTAAAATCTAATCTGCTAAACTAACAAACATTAAGACAACCAAGATATTTTTTCTTGCAATAAATGTTTAAAATTCATGTTTGCTTTATTGCTACGATTTAAGGTCCTATTATATCTAAGTTACATTGGTGTTTTACTGTAGTCTATTGTGTCTATATAATCACCTGCTTGTGGAACTTTCTTTTATTAGCTTAACGTCCATAGAATCACCACGATCTTTGGTTTAGTGGTTGACTTTTAATCTTAATTTGAGAACATTACAGGTTACACTACTATGCTTTATGTTGAGGTTATCAAGAACGCGGATACTGCAGTCACGTGATGCATTATTTTATTTTTTTAATCTCTGTGACGCAAAATGCATATAGCATGTCTTTGAGCATGAACATTGCTTGTTTTTGCATCAGCTCCTTCATCCATGTTCTTATATGCAAACGACATATACCCTAATTTACCGACAAATACTATGATGGCATAGCATGATTTATCCTGTCCGATGATTTGTGTCTTTTTCAAAAGTGATTTAAACTTTTGTGAATGAATCTCAGCAACTATTGGTAGTAATAATTGATGTGATGTGGTCAGGTGTGTTGACTGTTACATATTCATGCCTACCACCTGTCATGAAATTCGCTTTATTTCTTATCATACATGCATCACTAGATTTGTAACCCGGCAACGTGGGTGATCCAGTCGTGGAACGAACCATTTGTATCATTAATAAGTTGAGAGATAACAAGTTCAATTATATACTTCATTTTTACGTATATTCAGTCAGCGACAAAGGATTTTGTTTTTCACACGTGTCCCTTTGACCGTCCGAAGAAACTTCATATACAAACATTCGCAGACTTGAGACTTGAAATTATGTGTTTCAATAAAGGATTGATGGTTAATCTTTTCCATCGCAAATTATAATTTGGGTATTTATGTCACATTAATATTTTTGGAAACTTGAAGCGCCAATATGTCAACAGCTAGCTGTTACAACTGGAGTTTGAGAGAGAGACACGTACATATTCTTATAACAGACGGCAACCGACATATGCTTGGTCGTGTCCCAGTCTTTAAAATTCTATATCCAAAAAGGCTTATAATAATCTAATAGTTGGATTATTTATAAATAAACACTAATTGTAATAACGTATTTAAAATATAAGATTGAAATAATTTATTTATACTACTCACTGACTACAAGAATAATTCCAGAAGTAAACATTCAGACAGATAACAAGAATTTCACAATCCCAAAGGCAGAATACGTGTACCTTGGGATTCGTATATATATATATATATATATATATATATATATATATATATATATATATATATATATATATATATATATATATATATATATATATATATATATATATATATATATTTATATATATATAAAACATCTTGTTGGCTCAGACTAAACAAAATAATACTTGAAACGAAACATATGTGCCACAAATATGCTAACTAACGCTTGGGTTTCACATTTAAATATAATAAGTGAATAGCTGGTATATATATATATATATATATATATATATATATATATATATATATATATATATATATATATATATATACATATATATATATATATATATATATATATATATATATATATATATATATATATTCTTCTTGATTAAACGTACTTAAGGAATTATTATTATTAGTTCATGCACAAAATTCATCTTTGTTGTGGCAGAATGTGTTCTACTCAATTTATATTTAATGATATTCTGGTATATATACAGTTTTCAAATACACTAAAATAGGTATTTTATCTTTCTAAAACAGAATATGAATAAAGCCTATTAAATATTGCTTTGTCTACATGATAATCAGATCGTTCAGATGTAAAACAGCATAGTTTAGTTTCGTAGGTTATGTCTGACTTTTATGAAGTAATATGCCATCTGGGATTCTAACACATAGATAATAAATTGGCATTACATGTTATGTTTTCACACTATTTGTTTTGATTTCATTTACTGATGGTGAATAATAGTATCTTAGCTAATTAAGATGGGTTAGGGCACATTGAATATGTATTCCCGATCATTTGAATATGCAGTTTGATCTGTCACGTGGGTTATATTGCGTCACAGACTCATAATATACCCTTTATATTGTAAGTCAGGTGGAAACTGAGTCGTAAATTCATTTATATTCCTAATTCATTCCTTTCTCCTATTCTTATTTCGTATGGTGCAATTAGTATGCAGATGTGTTTAATACTGTGTAATAGATAGATAGATAGATAGATAGATAGATAGATAGATAGATAGATAGATAGATAGATGGATGGATGGATGGATGGATGGATGGATGGATGGATGGATGGATGGATGGATGGATGGATGGATGGATGGATGGATGGATGGACGGACGGACGGACGGACATACGGACGGACGGACGGACGGACGGACGGACGGACGGACAGACAGACAGACAGACAGACAGACAGACAGACAGACAGACAGATAGACAGATAGATAGATAGATAGATAGATAGATAGATAGATAGATAGATAGATAGACAGACAGAATGGGGGATGGGGGGTTATTATTAGAAATTTGTTGGTTTTAGCGTACGATAAGCATCTGAAGAGAACTGTCAATCTCACTCTAAAGATAACGATATGAAGGACATTGTCTAACATTGAGTAATGATAAATGTGTCAAGATGATTCTCTATGTTTAAGGATAACAGTGTGAAAAACATTGTCTATATTTGTTTACATATAAAAGTTGGAAGAGAATCGTATATCCTAGTGTAAAGATAACCCTCTGATGAGAATTGTCTATCACAGTGTAAAGATAAATATCTGATGGGAATTGTATATCACAGTGTAAAGAAAACTCTCCGATGAGAATTGTCTATCACAGTGTAAAGATAACCGTCTGATGATAATTGTCTATCACAATGCAAAGATTACCGTATGATGAGCATTGTCTATCACAGTGTAATGATAAATGTCTGATGACACTTGTATATCACAGTGCAAAGATAACCGTCACGATGAGAATTCTCTATCACAGTTTAAAGTTACCCGTCCAATGAACATTGTATACCACAGTGTAAAGATAACCGTATGATGAGAATTTTATATCACAATGTAAAGATGACCATCTGATGAGAAGTGTCTATCACAGTGAAAAGATAACCGTATGATGAGAATTGTCCATCACAGTGTAAAGATACCCGTCGCGATGAGAATTCTCTATCAAAGTGTAAAGATTAATGTCTGATGAGATTTGTATATCACAGTGTAAAGAAAACTGTCTGATGAGAAATATCTATCTCAGTGTAAAGATAACCGTCTGATGATAGTTGTCGATCACAGTTTAAAGATAACCGTCTCGATGAGAATTGTCTATCACAGCGTAAAGTTAATCGTCTGATGATAATTTTATATCACAGTGTAAAGATGGCCGTCTGAAGAGAATTGTCTATCACAGTGAAAAGATATCCATCTGAAGAGAAATGTCTATCACTGTGTAAAGATAACCGTTTGATATGAAAATTGTCTATTACAGTGTAAAGATAACCGGTTAAAGAGACATGTCTATCACAGTGTAAAGATAACCGTTTGAAGAGAATTCTCTATCCCAGTGTAAAGATAACATTCTGATGAGAATTGTCTATCACAGTGTAAAGATAACTGTCTGATGAGAATTATCTATTATTATTATTATTATTATTATTATTATTATTATTATTATTTGAAGTATTATTATTATTTGAAGTATTATTATTTTAAATATTATTAGTATTGTTTCTATCAAATATACGGCAACATATTTATAATTATATTTATATCTTATTTCTTACTTCGTATTAACCTCTTCTTACTCTTAACAGAAGACTTTCATGGTAATAGTGACATCGTTGTTTCTGACGTCGTATTAACTCTACTAGCTGACAATGCCTTAGCTCTGAACTGGAACTAATGTTTCGATGTGTGAAATATTAAATGCCTCTTTTTGATACACTCTGTGGTCAAGTTTGGTTTGAAATGTCCACGGAAATATGTGTTTGTATTCCCAGTTACTTTTTCTGTTATGATAGTGCGTTAAGTTTTAATGTCTTCTTGTACTAAAACATTAACATATTAATACGTTCGTTGTTAGTCTACATATGCGAGGAAGCTTTAACGTTTTATTGAATGATGTTTAAGTGTTACACGATGATGAGATTATTCAACGTAATGGTTTCACGTTTTGCAGTAGTTTTGTTGTTTAGAGGATGTTCCATCTTCTTTCAAGTCATCTCTTCTCATTTACAGTACATTACAAGTTGCCTTTCAGCCGCTTTTATGAATCCCGTGAATGAAAATTTCTCCGTGTTGGTAGGGCAGGCATTTGTTTGCCGAAATACGATATATCAACATAACTTGGTTTGAAATGTTAATAATTAAAACGTTGACCAACTTTCTACATTACCAAGATGAGATTTGTTAGTGGCATGTAACGGCTAGCGTTTTAAACAAACAAACTATCTGTGTCGGGTATCACTGTCAATAAGTGGGATGGAAGATGATATCAAACATAACAATTCTCCTTGCATAAGGATTATACAATAACACGTGCCCATAATAAATGTTTATTAATTGGAAATGACAAAAGTGTTACTGGAAATTGTATTCTCTTCCAATACTGACGATTGGTGGATAATTATATCCTAACGAACACGTGACCTTGACCTTCAATAGTGAATTTTATTTTATGATATCTACCACGAGAGCATTGTGCACAAATAAGCAGCCACTTACCGACTGACATCCATAATTTGATATGCGATACAAATAATCAAGGCAGACATTCAGTTTAACCAATGTGCATTTAAAAGTGAGACGTGGTTGATGTTAAGATATGCCGCAAAATGGGCCGATATCTATAATAAAGTTTGGAATGGAAAATGCTGTTCATGTTACCATTTGTTTCTTCAACATTCGTAGTTTTTATTGGATAAGAGAATTAATTATAGAGCCATTTTGATATACCTTTTCACAATAATAAAAAACCGCTCCAGTAGCATAGTGATTAGAGCTTCCGCCGCGGAAGCAGGATGTCGTGGGTTGGATCCCAGCTAAGTTATTTCAAAGACGTAAAAAAATGGTACTAAGAGCTGCCTCGTATGACGCTAAGCATTAAGACGTTAGTGTTAGGACTGGTTGGCCTGGTGTCAGGATAATGTGACTGGGTGGGACATCATGCGGCATGATGCCAAAGTGATAGACATCACTATAGACTGCCTCACTGGAGACATCGTAGCGACATGACTGAAACATTGCTAAAAGTACTTTAAAAATCCTAATCAAAGAGACAATAAACAAGACAGATATTAAGCTGAACCAAAGTACGTTAAAAATTTAGAAGTGGTGGAAATGAAAGTATCCCGCACAGTGGTCCGATATATATATATATATATATATATATATATATATATATATAATACATTTTGGAAATGCAGTTCAAGTAAACAATTCCTTCTTTAACATTCTTATTTCTTTGATTGGGTACGTTAATTAATTCTAGAACCATCTTACATCAGCCCATAATTCTTATTCTTAGAAACGAAACAGGAAGTTTCCATTATGTTTCAATGTAGGATTGGAAAATTGCACCATAATTCGTACACCTATGCCAATTAGGTGGAATATTACTATTTTATATTCCTGCTTTCTTCAGGCGTTTGTGTTTATGAAACAATGTTTTGAAATATGCTTAATTTGATCAATGGTACAACAATCAAAGGTAGCGGCAATGATAATCTCTAGAGATGGAACTAACGAATGCCATATTAAAGAATGCAATGACTACTATAATGAAATATTTGCAAAGGCTGGTACTTTGGCAATACGAAGATATAAGAAAAAGGATACAGCAACCAATAGGGCTACATTTAATAGATTTGATAGATGAATATAACATTGACAACTGTTTATTGGTATCAATACTTTTTCTCAAGAGTTGTGAACTAGAAACAGATGTATTCAGTATTGTAAACAATATCAAATAACATTATCCGTGGACAAAATAAATTGAATGCAGAGAAATTAAAATGTGTCATTCCGATAACAATCGTCCTTAGAAAGGAGATAACGAAATAGCTAAACATGAATTTGAGAAATACAATTCATGTAACTAACATACTTGTATTGTGACAGTACCAATTTTTCATAAGAGAATTTCATTTTCTTTACTGTAACACACAATTTTGCCAGAATTATAAACGATAATTTCTCTTCCAGAATAGATCTTGACACATGTGTACCATGTGCAGTACATTTTTGACGCCATTCTATAAAACGTTTGTCAAAATCATCGTTGTGATACAGCTTATATTTATCTTTTTATCTACATTTTTCTGCCAGCACAACATACAAAAAGGTTTCTATCTAAAATTTTCAATTTCCGAGAAGGAGAACACTCCAGAAACTTAGTTTTTCCACCACCACCCCCCAAAAAAGCATTTTTGTCATGTAGTTTAATTATTGTTTACTTCATAATTAATTGATACAGCGTTGCGTTATTCTATTCAATCTAAGATATAGGTCTACGATAAACGTTAAACAGCACAGACATGTTTTACGCCTAATCGAAAGTGTTACTGTATTATTTGAAGTTGTTAGATATGATAATATCCTAATGTTAACCGCCCTCGATTTTCTTGCCCGGTTCGCGTAAATATAATAATAAGTGAGGCAACTTATATGTGAATTAGGTAGAGATCTTAGCAGATATATATAAAAAACTAACACGATCCCCCCATAAAGGTAAGCAGTTAATTTAATCAATTACATAAAACAACTAAGAGAAGTCATTAAATCAGGAGTATACTCTGCTTTTAGAAAACAAACCTTTCTCGAATTACAAAGGAAAGCACAAATAGATTTAAATAAAACAGCTGATCTTTTTACTTTAGTTTATCACAGGATCGAGTGAACAATTGAAGTCAACGTCTTGAACGATTGCATAACCTGTTTCTTCCATATACTATACTCTAACTTACCAGACCCTTGGATCTCAGGATGCTCATTTTCACAATCCGTCTTTGGATAGTCTCAGAATACGTCTCAGAATTGATACGTCGAATGACTACTTCACAGCAGTGTAAGTCCATCTACATTTTTCTCGATACTTCACACTATACGTCTTAACATTGATAAGCCACAGAATAGCGCACATGATTATAGTCTCTAGAGCTATTTTCTCCCTTTTGAATATATGTAAATATAGACAAACGAAATGTCTTGATATTTATGATATATGAGAGTTTGCATTATCCCCTCTTCGTTATGAGATCGTCCTATCGGTTTGAAGCAGATGATAAAGCTATCGATCGACTGATGACCTATAATGACCCTAGTTAGTCAAATGGCTAATTCGTCACGCATTAACATCACTCAATAACACACACCAAACGAGACCTAGCGGTACTGAGCGAGCCTCAAGTTACACAGTAAATAAATTAGATACATTACATCAGTTACTACGTCATTTCACACTTACTATTAATCATACATGAAATCGCCTTAATTTGGTGAATTAACACGGATTCTTGTAATCGTATTAAGCAATGTAATGCATTAAATTGAAAATTTATTTTTTGTGCAAGCAAGACGATAAAATCAAACAATTCATCCAAATTTATCTAAAGATATAAGACTTTCTATGTATCAACTCAATACCGTTATACCTCATAAAGAGAATTACTATTCGAATGTATGAACAAAATCATGCAAATATAAGTAAATAAATTCGGCCAAGCATGATATATTTCATCAACAAAATAAATGAAATCGTCATATTTCCTTTGTTTTCAACGTCACTCCTTTTAATTTCGAAATTAGTTTGGACAGCAGTCCCCTTTAGACAACTATTTTCACGAAGGAATTTCTTGCAAATCCCTCCGGAGCCTACTCTGGTTTCTCTTGTGGAATAGCTTACACTCACTGTAAGGTTAATTTTTTGTGGGAAACACACACCAATATTATTGTAACCAATCAGTCAAATCTGTCTTCCGCCCTTCTCAGAAGAGCCAAAATTGAGGTCTAGTGTGACAGCTGTACAATGTAAATAACGTTTACCGTGTCCCTAAAGGTCGGTCTCGCTGCTCCCGAAACAAATGCTCAGCTAAAAATAACTTTTCGCTCCTCGAAAGGACATTCTAAATATGGCAGTATGGCGATTGATACGGGTCTGTTCTTCATAAATTTAATTAATGGTTCTCTGGACTCAACTAGTGTATGCTCGTTAGATCGCTAGAAATGGGCCCCTTTGCATTGTCCACGTTCTAACCAGTACAGTAAGATGGGATGAGGAAGGGGGAAATAACACGAAGTAGTTTTACTTTGTGGTATGTTTGACTTACATATGAGCTGCATGATGATTAGTAAATTCAGTGACAATGTTACAAGCGCAGCATATGCAATGAAAGTTACGAGAATAAGCTATTTAAAGCAATTATAGGAAATGAATGTTTGCAATAGTCATTGATTCCTACCAAAAAATTATTGTTTGGTCCTTATTGGTTTGAACTAAGGACATACAGTAAGTTGAAAGTTAATCATTTATACTACGTCCGAAGTTTGTTACTGTTTTAATATCTTCATCGCCAGTGGAGTTCGAATTATAACATGCATATTTATAATAAGTTAGAATAAACCATTCTTCAATGTTGCTGCTTCAATGAAGACGAGGTAAATGCACATTACTACAACGATTAACTAAAGGTGATAGCATTATAAAGTTCACATTGACTTACGTCAATTTAATGTTTTACTTAAATGTTTCGATATTATTAATATATATGAATTTTTCTGACTTACCGACAATAGCAATTAGAAATGAGTTGTTTTCACCTGTCTGTTTAGGAATGTCTTTAACATAGTATTGACTATTATACGCAAAGGAAATAAGAACGAGTTCTTTTTCCATGTGTACACGTGGGCGTAAGCTGGCATCTAAAGGATTACGAGCATGAAGCTCTAAGATCTAACTTGCCGTGCTTCGTATTACCAAAATATCATTTTGAGTTTCTTCGATTATTTTTTGTTTACTTTTGTTTTCTGCACAGATCGCCTATATTTAGGTTTGGGAAAGCATGCTACTTTTGCGCATTTCCTACAGTGTGTGATATTTTATGGGAAATACTTATTAATGTATCAGTATGCAATATTATGTTTGACTAACAATGACCAACATGTACTAACAAACGAAACGGATATGAGGTATACGATAGCGTCAATTAAAACGTTGTAGTTCCCATATACACAAAACACTTATGTAGTAGCATAAACTAGGTGAAAGTAGATATTGAGAAAAAACACATTAATGAAGATGTATGTTTTAGTAGTGAAAAACAAGATATACAAATACATATTGGGATAGATTGAGGAACATATCTGCGAGTATAAGATATGTGGCTCACCTGGAAGTGACCGTTGGGCTTTGTCATATTTCTAGTATGATACACAGATGTCATCTAGGCCTGGCTGTACAGAGGAAGCACATACGGTGACCAAGATAGAGAGTTTGATCTCGGGTTCATTAGCCACCATATCCCAGCTTTCAAACATTGCGAGTAGTAAAGCTGCATCTAGACGCAATGCAACTCCGGTGCCAGACGTTTGTCCTCACAACTCCATCGACCTTTATTAAACCTGTTCCCAATTCAATTGAGTAGTGATTAATCCAGCTCTTTCATTACTATATCCCAATCCAGTCTGTCGTACTCGGACGCTCTCTTTATTTCAGCTATGACTTCCTGTATCACGTCTCCAGTAACTTAATTTTCCGACTTGAGGGTGATTATTTCTATTTTAACTTGCATTCAATACTGGAAGACTTTGAGTCACAATTATCGCCAGTGATGCAGGATGATGTCCATTGTATATTCACTTAGTACAAGGCTTCGGTCAAATTTATGATATCAGCCCACGTATACACTATTTTGCAGAAAGGTTAATCATTTCTCAATCTGAACGCATCTGAGACTTATGCATATAAACCACTGAACCAGGAAAATTCCAGACTTTAATACGATGAGAGGACTCGACTTGACTTCTTTGATAAAAGTTGATATTAAAAAGAATAATAAATGATATTTAGGTATTGTTATGATTAGTATATGTTTAACTGCGTATTTTTTGACAAATATATGAATGGATTGCTAAAACTGTTTGTAATACATATCGACTAAAAGAAGATGAATTATAGTTCTGATAAGTAAACATTTTTGGTAGATAGAGAGGAATGTAGATGAATGTATTTGGCAGCATAATTATCTTTTTAAACATTTTGATTCTTATACCAAGAATAAGTACCTGATGATTATTCTTAACATGATAGTAATTTTTCGTGGGAGAAAGTGCTTTAATGACATACTGATACTAATAATAGTTACATTTAAATTTATTGAAGAAATGACCAGAATAATTACAACACAGTTTTTCAAGTAATATACAAAGTGTAACTTCAATTAATTTTAAGTGCATTAGATAGGGACATATTAATTTATGACCCATCATGATGCAGTGGTAAATTTTATTTCAGCATTCTTCGATTATGATTCTATCAAAATAATTACATAATTGAGTGATTAAGGGTGTTTTCTGTATGTATTATTGGGGATTCTGGCTCACTCTGTACGCTGTGTTACAGATGTGCATGTAATATAGCGATGATGTATCATCATTGTTAACCATGGAGTGTATATCGATAGGGATTGAGTCAGAAAGAGTCCTTAGAGTGGTTGAAGCCTGCCAAGGAGTTTATAGCTGGGAAGCTGCTTTCAGATGAGCTCCATGCCATCAGCGATGTTCGAATTTAAAATATTTCTCAGGTACAATTGTTAAGAAATAACAATTCTCAGTTTGCAGGATATAAAAAAGAACGATTCTTCGTGTTTTATTGTTATTTATTTCAATTTTTCTTTTAATAACTCGTGAAGTTTGACTGATATCGTTTAACCGTGGATGTAGTGTATCAACCTTTTTCATGAATAGCGTTTCATATTGTTTCAGGCCAAGGTAACTGCACTCTTCTTTTTCGCCCCATGCACCTTACTCATTACACAATTATTCTCAGGGTGGTGTAGTTAAACCTGCCTGCCCTGGCAAATATGGCGAGTCTTGCTGCATTAATAATAATAATAATAATAATAATAATAAAAATAATAATAATAATAATAATAATAAAAGTTACAGTTATGCATATCGAAATATTAACATTATATTTATTTTTATACCTATACTACTTTCATATAATGATCATTAATATTAATAACACATTAACACTCTTCGTATTGACTTCAATGTTGTAAAAGTATTGACACTACTTCTGCTGATCGTACAACTACTGATACTACCACCAATGTTACTATTGATGAAAACAATGATTCATGCTGTTATTACTTCGCCCAAACTACTTCTTTACTACTAATATTATTACTACAACCACACTACAATTATTACTACTACCTTGCATTTTTGTTACTATTGATGAAAACAATGAATAATGCTGCTAATACTAGTGCCGAAAACTAATATTGATCAAAACATTGAATAATTCTACTACTACTACTACCACGCCCACACTTCTAATGTTGCTACTGCTACTACTACTGCTATAACCACTACTTCTACTACTACTTTAGTACTACTACTAATGTTGCTACTACTACTACTAATACAAATGTTGTACTACTGCTACTACTACTACTACTACTACTACTACTACTGTTGTTTTACTACGGTTGATTACTTCTACTACTACTACTACTACTTCTACTACTACTTTTGTACTACTACTGATACGGTTGCATTACTACTACTACTTGTACTGTTATTGTTGTACTACTAATTAAACGGTTGCATTACTACTACTACTATTGATACTACTACTACTACTACTACTTCTACTGCTACTTTTGTACTACTACTAATGCTAAAGTGCATTACTACTACTACTTGTATTGTTATTGTTGTACTACTACTAAAACGGTTGCATTACTACTACTACTACTATTGATACTAGTACTACTACTACAACTAATACTTCACCACCATCACTACTAAGAATTTAACATTAGAAAACAATACATTCATGTTTGATATAGATAATACTTGAATTACTTTAATATCTCTCTGTACAAATATAATTTGCCATATTACGTGTGCATATAGTGATCTCTAAAAACATGTCTATATATCTAATCAGCTTTCCTTCCACTGAAACACTTATTTACAGACGTATACCTGTTTTTCTCTACAACATTAAGACGTCCAGACATAGCAAACGTGAAATATATCCATACTCCTCCAACGTGGTTTACATAGAAACTTCAAATGAGAACTACAATTTGAGATCTAAATTACGTATATAAATGCCATTATACTTTGCTAATCTTGGATACGTTTCTTTTGGAACATATCATTTGGAGTATGGACACATTGTCATGAATATCTGGAAGAATACAGGAGTGATATATCAAACTCATTTATTGCAGAGCATAAGCTTCGATGTCTTCCAAATGTAATGGAGTAAAATGAATAGAGTTCGGACTTCCTTTACATACACCTTTAGACAGTCTCTGAATATGTACTTACTTCTTATAGAAGCACATGAATTATCGTTACAAAGATCGTCTCCACAGCAAATGTCGCACAGGCTAGTTTGTCGTTTTCTCCCTACTATTTCACCAAATTCTTGAAGATGCTGAATATCAACGCCAGTGGCGATGCCTTGCACTTCGAGACCGACTATCGTAATTAATTGACATTGCTGAAATTGAGAGCATAGAGTAAAATAACTTTTTTCTTGATTCACATATTTTATTCAATTAATCATGTTGGCATACGGAAAATAAACACTGTTAAAATAGATAACTACACCTGGTATTATGTAACTCCTTGTACATATCAATATATAATTGTTATTCATTAATTCGAGTTGTAATGATCATCATTTGTTGAACTTTCATACCAGCATAGGGTTCATTTATTTAGTAATGACCATAGTATTGCATAGGATATCTAATTAGTATGTGTTACAGTTACTAACAATTAAATTAGTTATTTAATATGTTTACGAAAATTTCGCTTTTTCCAACTTCATAGCTTGATCGATAGCATCATATTAAAGTGACCACTTGCCTTAATTTACCTTTCTGAAATAGTGTGTGATTCGTGATCGTCGGTTTGCGATATAATTCAATTTCATTTTTTCAGAGTTTCATGACCATTGTCTTCTAACTCGAATATAATCTGGGCGATACGCTTGCAATATATTTCTAGGTTGCGTTAAGTTTTTGTAATTTGTTTGCAATATGCTTCGATATTTGCACATTTGATGTTATCCAAAACCCATATTATCCAGTATTATCTAATAGAATTGCACCATCTATTAAAAGATGTAACTCACTAACTATGATCCGCAGTTATGATTACAATGGTATACTCATAATAAATTGCCCGATTGAAATTAGACAGAAAGATCAATTGATCCGTTTCAAGAGAGCTTAAAACATCGTTTGCGACTGCAAGGACAAATGTAAACACCTAATAATGTTTTCTAGATTGAATATTTTCAGTTTGTTTTATGATTTCAAATTTCATCGGGTTTAGTTTTGTTTTGATATTTGTAGTCATATCATTATAAATTTTGTAAAGTGCTTACAACTTCCAAAGATTAGATGTTACAACAATTCTTACTCCTCCTCCTTATTATTATTATTATTATTATTATTAGTAGTAGTAGTAGTAGTAGTAGTAGTAGTAGCAGCAGTAGTAGTTGTAGTAGTAGTAGTATTACTATTATTATTATTATTATTATTATTATTATTAATTAGTCATGACATTCATTCAGAGACCACTAATGACTGTCAAACGATTAAACCACGACACACAAAGCGTGTGCGTGGCAAGTTGTATTCGACGGCAGCATGATCTATAATTTCCCGCACTATTCTGTACTCAACCTAATACGATGTATACAGGCCTGAACCTTTTAGTTATTTATTCCTATCTTTAGAATTGAGCTTAATAAAATAGATGTGCCAGAGATAAAAGAGTGGTGTTATCCAAAGGTTCACTGAGATTGTTAGATGTTCTCGTACTTAAGTTGAAGTCGACCAGAACTCCTTCTCTTACAGGCTACAAAAAAGTAATATACCTGGTAGTCAACACGTATTGACCGACACGTTAGTGATATGTATTGTAATATTTAATATTACATGTGCAATATTACACATATGATTTAATTATCCAAAGAACTGTAGATTCAAGTATTGTTTAACGAATACCATCAAGACTTGGATAAACACACTAAGATAGACTTATTTCTTAATGGGAATAGTAACATCAAGTTTAGAAAATAGTTGAACTCATAGTATTTAATTATCCAAATAACTGTAGATGCAAGCATTGCTTAACGAGTACCATAAAAATATAGATAAACACAGCGACTAACATTGAATTATTTCTTAATGGGCATAATGAAATAAAGTTTACCAAATAGTTGAATTCAAAGTATTTTTTGTCTACAAACCTATTTAAGTTTCACCGTTACTTAGGTAATACTTTGATGTGATAGCCCTATCCACACTTTGACACATCGAGCCGATATGCCTGTGCCTCTTCGCCACCTTATCCAAACAAAATTATGTAATTCGAACTTGAACACTGGTCCTGCATGCTTGAGAAATATGGGAGTATATAACTTGAATGGACTGGAAAATATGCATGTTCCAATGTCCGTCCGTACTTATACAATTCCTTTCATACAAATATACCTGTATTGGCTTACCTCTGTAACGTAATCATAATTTCAATGTTACACTTAAACGTTATCACTTTAGTACAGTTATATCCACAATTTTGGAACGATGTGCAATACATATATATCGTTAGGAAAACACAAATACTGGTGCTATACCATCGCTACATTAATCAAATTTGCAGTATAAAAATATAATGTTTTGCGTGTATATACCATAAATCAATATATTTCCGCCATAAGTAACTTTTATTGATAACCAACACTAACATAAAACAAATGGTAGTTCGGTTGAATTACGGCCAATTTAAAATATATGTAACTTTTATTATACATTGAAAACTACATTAATTTGCCTATACCGCTGTATCCAAAAACATTAACTATCTGATAGTATTATGAATGAGTCAGTCACAATAAAAAACACATCATATTATGTACCTTGTGAGTTAATGAATGATGTTGATCCATAAAACGTTTTGTAAAGTTAGAAGAGACTACATTTGTAAAGCAATATGCTTTAAAGCGTGAAGTTAATACTGTCCAACATCATATAATTATTTTAACCCAAACTGGATTTATCAAAGTTCAAGATCCACTAAGCTATTTGTGATAATGATCTATTTGTTTTCAATGTAAATACAATACATATTAAAACTATTATTACATATATTGTTAGTCTCAGTATATCATCTCTGAAATATACTTTGTTTTAGGAATTTCTTATACACGTTAAATATATTTTTAGCGTGTTTACGAATCTGGTTTCATTATCTCAGCCATTTGCAACAAACGTCTACTAAATTCCCAAACTGTCAAACCGCTATTTCAAAAATAAATTAGAAAAATACGAATTTTAGTTTAGATGCCATGTAATGATATATTTTGCACCAGATTATTTACACCCAACCTTCTACACCGATGCACTCGATAAATCGAATGGTATTGATGTCATGTCGTGATTCATGTTTTCTCCAGTGTGCTTACAGCCAACCCTCTACGTACATAACCAGATCATATTTACTCACCAACAGACTGTGACAGTCAAACTCATGCGTAATTTATTTACACCAAACCCTCCACTAATGTAACCATATCATATTTACTCACCAACAGCTGATGACAACCAAATTCATATGTATTGATCCCAGCGGTATTTTTGGTTGTCGCCATACAAGCCTGTAATAGAACAATAGTCAATATGGGGAGTATCAGGTTTTGTAAAACCCGATGTATGTGATAAATATTTAATATGGATATGGTAATTAGATATACTATAAATAGCTTTGTTAAACTCGATGTATGTGATAAATATTTAATATGGATATGGTAATTAGATATACTATATATAGTTTTGTAAAACCCGATGTATGTGATAAATATTTAATATGGATATGGTAATTAGATATACTATAAATTGCTTTGTAAAACCCGATGTATGTGATAAATATTTAATATGGATATGGTAATTAGATATACTATAAATAGTTTTGTAAAACCTGATGTATCTGATAAATATTTAATATGGATATGGTAATTAGATATACTATAAATAGTTTTGTAAAACCCGATGTATGTGATAAATATTTAATATGGATATTGTAATTAGATATACTATAAATAGTTTTGTAAAACCCGACGTATGTGATAAATATTTAATATGGATATGGTAATTAGATATACTATAAATAGTTTTGTAAAACCCGATGTATGTGATAAATATTTAATATGGATATGGTAATTAGATATACTATAAATAGTTTTGTAAAATCCGATGTATGTGATAAATATTTAATATGGATATGGTAATTAGATATACTATAAATAGTTTTGTAAAACCCGACGTATGTGATAAATATTTAATATGGATATGGTAATTAGATATACTATAAATAGTTTTGTAAAACCCGATGTATGTGATAAATATTTAATATGGATATGGTAATTAGATATACTATAAATAGTTTTGTAAAACCAGATGCATGTGATAAATATTTAATATGGATATGGTAATTAGATATACTATAAATAGTTTTGTAAAACCCGATGTATGTGATAAATATTTAATATGGATATGGTAATTACATATACTATAAATAGCAAAGACTCACAAACTCAAGAAGATTGGTTATAACGGTAATTAATGATGTGCAAAAACTTCAATGATTGACTAGATAGCAGATGAGGTTGAAACTTCAATGAAGCCATCCCAAAAGAGTAATTACACTGCCTTTCGATGAATTTGCATATTCGTAGTTTCGTTATGTCGGCTTACTATAACGTTGAGCATTGAGACGAAACCACAGCGTTAGTGATTGGTCTTTACAGGTGCTTAACCATTTGTAATCATGATTTTGTTCGTTTGTTTTTTGTTTGGTTTGTTTGCATGATTAGGATTTTTAACGTAGCGTTAACACGTTTTAAGTGATATCGCTACGAATTTTGCAGTGAAGCAGTTTATGATGATGCCTAGCACCGGTACATCATGCCGCATGATCTCCCACCCAGTCCTAACAATAACCGATAATGCTGAGCGTCAAGCAAGGCAGCTGTTAGTAGCAATATTGTAAGTATTTTGTATAGCTCGGCCGGGTATTGAATCCACACCATCCCGCTGCCGCGACGGACGCTCTAACCACCATGTCACCGGGGCGGTTTAATCATGTGTTATTAAAATTGTTTGAGTCATGCCATTGATTGTAATAATGTGTATATGTTGAAGTAATTTAGTATTGCTTTACATGTATTATTGTTTTCAATACTTCAGATAGTGCCTTTATGCATCAACATACTTTTATTATGTTCCATTAGTTTTATTGAGTGTTGTAAATATTAAACAACACAATCAACTAATCTCCTAAAATGTAAACTTTGACAAGTACTTCAACAAACTTAAATATCCAAAGATATATTACTTTAAGATACCACGACAATTCAGCTCAATGACAAAAAAATGATTGTTCAATATATTATTAGTATTAGGGTGTTATTTTATCTACTTTTGGCGCTAATTCACCTGCATTTGAACGTTTAGCTGACTTCAGCAACATATATATGTGTTGTATATATATATATATGCCTCATCTGTTAACTTCATCTTCATCTGTAAATATCAAATGTCGTTTCAAATTAAATAAGTCTAACAATCAATGATGGAATCATACCCCTCAAGCATGTATACTGAATATCATTTGTAAGTCACTTCACGTTTGTTTGTTTGTAAGCATCTATTTATCGTATCATGTATACACGTACCTCATCGTCCGCACAGAATTTTATTTTTCGGCAAGCTGATGGATGGACGACTTGATCATCTTCCCCGCAAGAATAACATCGATTGATCTGATTACTCACTACAATGAAGAAATGAACGTTTACATACCAACGCTGGTTTAATGAATGCACTGCGACATATTTACGTTTAAATATAGTTTATGTAATTCAAAATTTCAGATTCGCCTGCAGAATGCGTCTTATTCAATAAATTCAAATTCTCTTGGACTCTCTCACCTCAGTTCTGGATGTATGTATGTATGTATGTATGTATGTATGTATGTATGTATGTATGTATGTATGTATGTATGTATGTATGTATGTATGTATGTATGTATGTATGTATGTATGTATGTATGAATGTATGTATGGATGGATGGATTGATGTATGTATGTATGTATGTATGTATGTATGTATGTATGTATGTATGTATGTATGTATGTATGCATGCATGCATGTATGTATGCTTGTGTGTATGATTGTATGTCATGTATGTATGTATAAACATATTTTCTTTTTCGAATATGAGATTGTTTATATTTTAATCGTTTTGATTGGAATCCTTAAGGATGATTTAGTTAGTTGTGCGAAGAAAGATTACTTAAGTGTTGTCACCAACGTTTTACACTAATAGTATGACATAAAGTTATCAAAATACTTATCAAAATACCATTCTTGTTGTAGACTCCAATGATTTATCGTTCAAATTGTCAGAACACAAATATAAATATGATCACATCATACATCTTTGTTTCATATTTTCTTACAAAACTACTGTTTGGCAAAACAATCGTTTTTGTTTCATTAGTTAACACAATTTTTGCCAGATTATTGTGATCATTAAACTAGTGTGAAGAATTATAACACATTCTAAAACATGGCAAGGCAATAGCAAATGACACATACCAGAAACCATGATTGGATATACACAATAATGGTTGTGTAATGTCTTAAGTGTTCGTCCTCTAAATACAAAATAAGATAACTAAAACAACGACATTATAGTCATAAAACACGCCTGTATTGCAAAAAAGATGGTTAGTTTTAAGATCATAACATAACAAAATGCTAGAACACAACGATAGGAGACATTCTTGGCAAAATCTTGAAACCAGAGTGTTATATCAAAAAAATAATACTCTGGCAGATAAATGAGTGCCAACAGGGTTTCGAAATCTGGGTCTTTCTTATTAGATAAAGGAATCCCAACAGGGTTTTTATATTAACGTTTTGGTCCGTTATTGTTATATAATAGCGAGATTAACCCTGAACATTATTCGGAGGATAAATAAATAAAACAGAACTAAGACTGTTTTCTAATCCGAAATGTGAGAACAACGCGAATAAAATTTCATTTCGGAATAGGATATTACGGAGTCTGAGACACTATTGCATTTTCCAACTTGTCCAGTTTCTTAACGGATTCAAGCCTGAGTTATTGGTGGCCAGGATACATCTACAAAGAATCAAATGCTTCTTTATTCTGGGACGGAAACAACTTTATTAAATTTATATGACGTGCTAGTGATTTCCACCTCACCCAAAAAGGCTTTGATAATGAGTCCGTACAAAAATACAGAAAATGATTAGAAATGCAAAAGTAAACATAGGACCTGGTTATTGTATTAGAAGTGGACTTTTAACAGCAGTCCAACAGTTCAACCCGTCAGGTCGATTAAGCATGAATATGTGAATCAAAATCAAAATAGCTAAAGTGTTCGTACAGATATTTAAGTTTACGTATGACAAATATCGTCCTTGAGTTGAAATATATAATATCTTTAGATAGTATCAATGATACTATTTAAACAACAATAAGCTCAACGAAAAATACATTAACATAGTTTCCGAAGGAGTGATTAAGTAGCAGTGTATTAGACAAACCCAGCATTATCCAGACAATAATGTTATGCATCAGAATATACCAAACAATGTGTCAAAGGATGGGTAAATTTAGATGCAACACGGACGTCATATTCCTCTAAAAGTAATGTTATAATTTTGTTTAATGTCGTATTGATAATAGCTATTATTCATGGATATGTCTATTCATCCCAACACTTACTTGAATACAAGTTCGTCAACATTCCGTCTGCAGAGCAATATGCCATTCTCGAAAGACAACCTGCTCGTTGTTTATTTATTCAGTGTTTTCCGAGAACATGAGGCCAGTATCACATTACACCTTTGCTATCGTGAGAACATACTTTCTTTCAATTTATCATTTAGTAACTGAACATAAAATGGTTTATGGATCTCAGCAAACACCTTTTAATATCGACTAAAAAGGTATACAATGCATTACATATGATAATTATTTCATAAATGGTGATGGTTTTTGCATACGGTTTGACAGCTTCAGAAATGGATTCTTTTGTAGCCGTCAAGCATTTGTAGATGAACAATATTGTGTCACTTTGTTACACTTCCATATAAAAGCAAAATGTTTCACAGGAAAGCGTCTGTAAAAGTTTTAGATATAACATGCATATTATCACACCTAATATTTGTTTTCTGTGTCTTTTAACTGCTGAGGTAATGTCCCATATTTTCTTGATTATAACATAGCACATTTCTGCATTATAGTTCCCATTATATCAATATTAGGTGTTACCACACCGTCAATAAAATTGTATCCAAGGAAAATGATTCATAAGATATCATATTTAGAGCTCGGTTTCATCATGCAATCAATGTAATTACTCAACCAGATACACAATTTCATGATAAATGTAAATATAATAAACAACAAATTTAATTTCTCACATTGGGGAAGCTAACGGAATACCAATGTGACCTTGACAAATAAGATTCGTTCAGAACAAGTAAATCGGACATAAAAAGGCATCGTACCTGTGGCTTATCAGGTCCCCATGGAATGATTTTCACCTTTTGTACTCAAAATCACCAATAAAAATATTTATGGTGTTTCGTATATTTGATTTAAATCAATTATTTTTTATTTTAATTGTTTGTTTGTCAGATTAAAATTTGACATTTTAAGTTTAAGATTCATTCATTGGGAGATATTTTTTAGAAAGTGGGATATTTCTATTTACAGTTGGGTCATACGGTGTGTACGAGATTTTTGGAACGTAAATTTGTTCTAAAAGATTCTAGTAGATCATGTTACCCCCATCTTGTTTATGTAAAAACAGTTATATAAATTATGTTTTGGAGCGAACTATTTAGTAGAAGTTGGACTGTTAGAATATTAAGTTGTGTCGTTTTGAGTTATTTTAAATTACCTTGTATTGGAAATCATTCAATTCCTTTGGATCAAGAGGATTTATTTTGTAATTTATCTGGAACATAATTGTGCTCATTGAATTTCATAAGACCAGAACTGACTTCATCACGTGACATCGTCTTCCATCTTGGATGCTTCACAAAGATTCGAACTTGGAATTATTAGGACATTTTATAGCCAGGACTTTTGCAATTTCACTAGTGGATTATATTTTGAATTATGTTTGGATTAATTTTGGAATTGATTCTTAAAACAGTCAGTTTTTTTTCTTTTCGGGAAAATATTTGTGCTAAATAAATTTTTTATGAAATTTTTACAAGCTTGTTATTTTCACTCTTTCTATGTTACTGTTTATTCGAGCGTAAGCACGTAACATAGAAATTGGTGGCCTCGTCCGAGATTGTGATGAATTGGAATTTGGCTAGACTTTTTTTCAGAAAACATTTGTGTTAATTTTGAATTCCCATAGTCTTTGAATTTTTTAAAATTCTTTAGTGAGATTAACAGGCTTGTTTTAAAATGACATCTAAAGTAGAAATATTTCTTTGTAATCCTACTCTGGAGCAATTAGATCTTTTCAAAAAGATGAGTTGATTCAACTTGCCAGAAAATGTAATTTTTCTGAAGTCAAGGCATCTTTAACGAAACAAGATATCAACAAATATTTTGGTCCAATATTTGGTAGAAAAGAATGTTTGGAAAAAAGTGATTTGCATTCGGTCAGTACGTATGAATCAGACTCTGACATTAAAATAAAGAAATTAGAATTAAAATTGCAGATGTAAATAGAGTTGAAGAAGCTCGAATTTCAGGAAAGAGAGAAATAAAAACAATTAGAATATGACTAAGAGGAGAAAGAAAGACAATTACAATATGTAAAGGATAACAGAGAGAGACAGGAAAAGCAGAAAGAAAGACAATTACAATATGACAAAGAGGAGAAAGAAAGACAATTTGAATTGCAAAAAGAGCAAATACACATTCGGTTACAAGAAAAACAAATTGATAAAGAGAGAGAGAGAGAGAGAGAGAGAGAGAGAGAGAGAGAGAGAGAGAGAGAGAGAGAGAGAGAGAGAGAAGGAAGAAAGGGGATATTAATGTAAAATGAAAGAAATAGAGCTGGCAAGTGAAAAACGCCTTCATACTTAAAATCCAAATTTAAGTTTTGATTTAGCAAGGAATACTAGATTAGTGCCCCCTTTCAGAGAAAAAGAAGTAGACAAATACTTCATTCGTTTGAATGAGTTGCAGAAAAGTTAAAGCGGCCAAGGGAGCATTGGACTCAGTTATTGCAATGTGTACTCACTGGTAAGGCTAGTGAGATTTACACTTCACTGTCTGTTCACCAAAGTGGTGACTATGACGTGGTTAAAGAATGCATTAAAACGGGTTAATAGTTAGTCCCTGAAGCTTATCGGCAAAAATTCAGAAATTACAGAAAAGAAGCTGGACAAACTCATGTCAAATTTGCAAGAGAAAAAGTGCAGTTATTTGATAGATGGTGCTTAGCCAAGAAAGTCGAACAAGATTATCAAAATTTCAAGTAAATGATATTAATTGAAGAGTTTAAAAACTGTGTCCATAATGACGTTAAGTCCTATCTTGATGAGCATAGGATTTAACCTTAAAGAATGCTGCTCCAGCTGCTGACCAATATTCTTTGACACATACAGTTCCTTTTGTTAACAAGACTTCTACTCAACAGTCTTCTGGCAGAAAAGTATTTCAGCCTAACACCAGCCCTTTTAAAACTCAAACTAGCACAACTTTCAAAAATCAAACTTAATAGAAGCTTGATTCTATATCCTTGCCTCTTCCGACGTGTACCTATTGCAAGAAAAAAGGATACGTTATGTCTCTTTGCTACACATTGAAAAATAAGCATCAGAATCAAGACAGACCTGTTCCAAATGCTCTTATTTCTAAGAGGTCGAGGTCACGGTCATGTATTGAAAGCAATACATTAGTTGGGTCTAATAAATCCCAGTCTGATTTTATTATAGAGAATTAAGAACCATTCATATCGAAGGGTTCTATATCAATATTGTGTGATTCAGCCAATCCCACCCCTATTAAAATTGTAAGGGATACAGGATCTTCTCAGAGTCTTTTATTGTCAGTTACTTTGCCTTTTTCTGAGAAGTCTTCTTCTAATGAAAGTGTTTTTATTAAGGGAGTAGAGTGCGGCTTTGTTAATGTTCCTCTCCATTGTGTAAATTTGTCATCAGACTTAGTTTCAGGACTTGTGACAGTCGGAACAGTCTCGGTTTTACCCGTTGAGGGCATTCATTTATTGCTAGGCAACGACTTAGCTGGAGACATGGTTGTGGTTAATCCACTTGTAACTGACAAGCCTGATTTGGATCAGAAAGTTGATCCAATTGAAAAATGAATCCCTGATATATTTCATGCTTGTGCAGTTACCAGAGCTATGTCAAAGAAAGTTCTTGCGATTGATGTTGATGAAGGCAGTATTATTTTAGCTGACACGAGTATAGGTCATGCTTTTGATGACGTCACTTTTAATCCTAGTTTGTTTCAAAGGGCCATAAGTGAGACTGAAACCACTCAAGTTCCTGTCTGTTATTTCATTAACAATGGAATTCACATGAGAAAATTGAGACCTCCCAAGATACCTGCTGGTGATGAGTGGTCGTTGAACTATCAGATAGTAGTTCCAAAACCTTACAGACAGGAAATACTTAATCTGGCCCATGAAACTTCTTTTGCTGGTCATTTAGGGATTAATAAAACTTATCACAAGATCTTAACTCACTTCTATTGGCCAAAAATCAAACGTGATGTTGTCAAATACTGTAGATCTTGTTATACTTGTCAAATGGTAGGAAAACCCAATCAGAAGATACCTAATGCTCATATACAACCTATTCATGCCTTTGAAAAACCATTTAGTAGAATTATGGTAGATTGTGTAGGTTCCATACCCAAGTCCAAGTCAGGTAACCAATACCTGTTGACCATTATGTGTGTGTCAACAAGGTTTGCAGAGGCAATTCCATTGAGGAGTATAAAATCTAAAGCAATAGTATAATCGCTGATAAAGTTTTTTTTTTACTCAAAATGGCCTTCCCAAATCTGTTTTCTCTGATCAAGGTTCAAATTTCATGTCTGGAATTTTCCGATAAGTTATGTATGAATTATGCATTAAGCAATTCAAATCTTCTGCCTATCACCCTGAGAGCCAAGGGGCATAAGAAAGATTATATCAGACTTTGAAAAATATGATCCGATCATATTGTTTTGATACGAATAAAGAATGGGATGAAAGCATTCATTTACTATTGTTTGCTGTTAGAGAATCAGTTCAAGAATCTTTAGGCTTCAGTCACTTTGAACTGATTTTTGGACACACTGTGCGTGGACCATTGAAGTTATTGGAAGAGAAACGTCTTTCTAATGAAGATACTGAGATCAATCTTCTTGATTATGTTTCCGATATTAGATACAACTTGTCAAGGTTTGTGAGGTCGCAAGAGCAAATCTGCACTCTGTTCAATTTTAAATGAAATAAAGATGTGATAAAAAAAATCGAAGGAAAGGAGTTTTTAGCCTGGTGATAGAGTCCTGGCTCTCTTGCCAATGTCACAAAATCCTCTTCAGGCCAAATACACAGTTGATAGAAAAAAAATGACTTACATTACATCATAAATACTCCTGGGAGGCGCAAACAAAAACAACTCTGCCATATAAACATGCTAAAAGAGTATATTGAAAACATGTAATTTATTTAGTTGTACCTTTTCAGCTCAGTGAAGGAATATCATCAGATTCTACTGATATTGAAATGATTAATCTTTGTAATTCAGAAATTATGAAAGATCTAGACCAGAAACTTTCACATTTGCAAGTGCAAGAAAGAAATTAACTGAAAAAGCTATTATTTGAATATGAGTACTTATTTCCAGATGTTACCAGAAAGACAAACAAACGTTTTCATGACATTGAGATTGTAAATTTCAAACCTGTCAAACAACATCCATACAGGATGAATCCACTCAAACAGAAATACTTAAAAAAGGAAATTCAATATTTGCTGGAGAATGATTTGTCGAGCCCAGTATAAGTGATTGAAGTTCACCATGCATACTTGTTCCAAAACCAGATAAAACTTTCCGTTTGTGCACTGATTATAGGAAGGTTAACAGTGTGACAAATACAGATTCATTCCCATTACCAAGAATTTACGATTGTATTGATAAAATCGGGAATGCCAAATATTTCAGCAAATTTGACCTTCTGAAAGGATTTTGGCAGATTCCACTAACGGAAAGAGCAACGGAAATCTCGGCATTTGCGACTCCAGATGGACTTTACCAATAAAAAGCAGTGCCATTCGGGATAAAATGGTCACCGAGTACATTTCATAGTCTCATGAATATGATCACCTCTGGTCTAGAAAATTGTGATACTAATATAAATGACGTCATCATCTAAAAGACATCTGGATAGAACACCTAGCAACAATTCGAAAATACTTTGACAGACTCACTGATATATCTTTTACAGTTGATTTGTCTAAAAGTGAGTTCTGTCGTGCTTGTATGACTTTCTTAGGATATATTGTGGGAAATGGACAAGTTAAACCAAAACACGCTAAGGTTGAGGCTATTTCTAAATTCACTGTGCCTGAAAATAGAAAGCAACTGATGCAATTTTTAGGTATGGCCGGATACTATCGGAAAGTTTGTTCCAATTTTTCTATAATTGCATAACCGCTGACAAATTCATTAAAGAAGAAGAACAAGTTATTTTGGACTGAAAAATGTCAGGAGGCTTTTGACTCCAAATTTCAGTCAGTCTTTCAAATTATCTGTCGATGCAAGTGATGTTGGCGTTGGAGCAGTTTGATTCAAGAAGACAAAAAGGGTATTGAACATCCAGTGTGCTATTGTTCAAAGAAGTTAAATAACAACCGGAGAAATTATTCAACTATCGAGAAGGAATGTTTGGCATTAATCTTGGCTTCACAACATTTTGAAGTTTATCTTAGTTCAGCTCCTTCTTCGATTATAGTTTTACTGACCACAACCCCCTTACTTTCATCGACAAGAGGAAAAATAAAAATCAAAGATTACTATAGTGGAGTTTGTTATTGCAGGAATATAATCTTGACATCCGGCACATCAAGGGACAAGATAATTTAATAGCAAACGCTCTTTCCCGTGTATAACAATATATTATATCATATACACCGTGTAATTTATACGAGTTCTTTTAACCTCAGGTGTAAATTGGTTTGTGGTTAAAAAGAAAGTTTTATCATATAAACCTTTCTTTTTATTTTATGGGGGAAGGTGTTATGTATATTTGATTTAAATCAATCATTTTTATTTTAATTGTTTGTTTGTCAGATACAAATTTGACATTTGAAGTCTTAGATTCATTCATTGGGATACATTTATTTAGAAAGTTGGATGACCTGTAGTCTAAGACTAAACACCATTTCTGACCTGGCTTCAGAGTTGTAAACAAGCTTTAAAAATGATTGGTTGATTCCAAGGACATTATGGAGCTTTGTTCTAAACATCTTTCTATTTTAGTTGGGTCATACTGTGTGTACGAGATTTTTTGAAAATAAATTTGTTCTAAAACATTCTAGAAGATCATGTGATCCTCTCCTTGTTTACGTAAAAAACAGGAATATAAATTATGTTTTGGAGCGAACTATTTAGTAGAAGTTGGACTGTTAGAATATTAAGTAGTGTCGTTTTAAGTTATTTTAAATTACCTTATACTGGAAATTATTTCAAGTCGTTTGGATCAAGAGGATTTATTTTGTTTTTTATCTGGAAAATAATTGTGCTCATTTAATTTCATATGACTAGAACTGACTTCATCACGTGACAATGTCTTCCATCTTGGATGCTTCACGAAGATTCGAATTTGGAATTATTAGGACATTTTATTACCAGGACTTTTGCAACTTCACTAGTGGATTATATTTTGAATTATTTTTGGATTAATTTTAGAGTTGATTCTTAAAACCGTCAGTTTTTTTTTTGTCTTTTCGGGAAAATATTTGTGCTAAATAAAATTTTTATTACGTTTTTACAAGCTTGTTATTTTCACTCTTTCTATGTTACTGTTTATTCGGGAATAAGCACGCAGCAATTGATAAACGTTGATAACACTTAATAAAAAGATTGAAAATGTTGATGTTCGGACAGCTGTGTGGACGCAAGGCTTTTTATCCTCACCCTGCATGGGAACTGAGTCAGTTAAATTGACAAATTGAATGCAGCTATATCCAGGTTGTCGACTGTTTTGAGGGCCAATGCATGAATTTGATTTGAACTTATTATTTAAACAAGCTCATCTACACAATATTCAATTGTTGAACGCGTTCATATCAGGCACTATTAGACGACTAACCATCATATCGCGGACCCATGGAACCCCTTCTAAGAAAAACCCGGGTCATTCGTCAGTCTCTCACGTTTGTCTGCGAGCAGGCGCATATGTATACCAGGACGATGATCGGTCACTCAAGAACAAATGTTAGACGACTCCAACAACCCAGATCTTATCAAATGTAGACCTGATTCACGATATAAAGACCGTTACAATACATGCCAGCTGTGAGATATATACCCCATGATCATCACTAGTGGGATAAATGCTAATGGACAGAAGTGAGGCTCTTTATTGCATCCGCTTATTACAACATCTGGAGTTATTGACATTGGGTGGAGGCTGATCAGATGTTTGGCGTCATTGCCTTGGACTGGATATACGCTGACTTTTAATGTCTTGAGAAAATGTGCTTTGTGTCAGAGTTTGACATATCATCACTCAACGAGGTTTTCCAGACCAATTAAATATTGCAGCGCACGACTAGGCTGGATTTCACAATGCTGGATATCATTAACCTAACTTGGTGGATGAACCCTTAGCGAGAAAGGTCACCCAGGGTGCCCCTTTGTTGATGCGAATCTACAAGCGTTGACGGAATAGGTGCCCAAGCTATCATCGTCCACCAAGAGTGGATTCTTCGACTAAAGGTGGTAGTGTCACTCCATCGGTCATCAAGTTCCGTATGGTAGTTAGATATGTTTTAGACTGATGAAAATTCCTTGGCCAGCGTGGCATATGATAGCTCGATAAGTCATCTTTGTGATGTGTAATAAACTGTTTATTTTCTTTTTACGGGAAAGATTCAAGGTCATACAGAATAGAAATAAAACATATATCCGAATGCTCTTTTCCTTTAGCGGAATTGCCGTTGAGTGGTTTGATGGCACTTCCGCTAAGGCCGTAATTGAAAATGGATGTGCGTTTGGAAAGTCTCACGTATTGTTGAAGTGTGCATTCCAGGCTATTCATTGGTATAAATTCTATATTTCCTACTCCAACAACACACTGTTATCCTCAGTTTATAAACGTTTGTCGTAATAAACGAAACTCACCCTTTAAATAGTTATATTAAAATTCTTGCATCAGTGATCCAGTTCAGCGAGGCCGGTATAGATGAAGCAATTGATGCGGTATACTCTATTAAGTTGAATGATAAAGCGTTTTCCACAAGGTATATATGTTAATCCAATACAGGCAGACGTTCCGTGTAGTAGGATTAGAGGGGCAATTGCATATTCACTTGTTTGTGGGTGGACTTTGCATTCACTTTAATAACCTTTGACATACCTCTGCGTAAACTCTCTAAACGAAAGATGCACATCGAGGCTGATACGGATATACAGCATTTGCCAAATCGTGATCAATATACAGACGATGATACAAAACTCTTTCCAATCTATTTAGTCGCAACGCGATTCATAAAAGAAATATACAGCTCTCTATGAACTGGAGCTTAGATGATATGAAACTCATGACATAATAAATGTTCCTAGGTATGTTGCTTAGGGTGTCATTGGATCTGACGATTGTTTTGTGTGAAAAGGGCAATTTTTCCAAGCTTAAATATCATAAACGTTGCTGCCATAAAATATGTGCTCAACGATAATATGTTAAATGAACCTTAACGTTGTTTAATTGCAATTATATTCCATTCATTCTTATTCATAATCTTGAACAGTTTTCTTGTTTCATTACGGGTTAATTGGTCTTCGTTCCTGGTGATTTATTTTGATATTCTCAAAGAAGTACACACATCCATATATGTATCAATCTCTCTCTCCCTCTCTCTCTCTCTCTCTCTCTCTCTCTCTCTCTCTCTCTCTCTCTCTCTCTCTATATATATATATATATATATATAATTTTGTTATATTGATCTGTTTTGATTTATATATATATAATTTTGTTATATTGATCTGTTTTGATTTATATATATATAATTTTGTTATATTGATCTATTTTGATTTATTTAACCGAACGTATATCTATATATACTCGTTTGTGTAGGGTTGTGCTTTATAGGTTCGCACGCATTTCGGAGTACGTTTGTACATATTCATGCATGTATATATGTATCAATATATGCGTGTGTATATATACATGGATGGATGTAAATTGAATGACGGCTTCATTTATTTTTCTTATGTTGTGTTGTTATTCAGCTAATGCTTAATGTGTCAGATTTCCATGTAAACAATACTTACAGAAAATCAGCAGGGGAGTCGACATTGTTTCGCTTGAAAGAACAAAAATATATTTTTAAGAATCAAATATTGGCAACAATTATTTGAGACAAACAACCTAACCATTACATTGCGTAACGTATCCCTCAAAAGCCTTTTTATCTGTCACCTAATTTCACACCTACTGTTTAAGAGCATCAGCTGAAACACATAAGCAGGCAGATGATATGGTATGATATATATAATAAAATATTTCCACTTGACCTGATACCCTAGACCGAAACAATAAAAACGGACGCATTATAATTACAGGCGAAGTATCGTCTTGTTGGTCCATAGGGTATAATATTACCCTACGATATACTGCGTGTACGCGTCTAAAGCATACACGAAACAAAATATTAATTTCTTAAAATGTTTTTGGGACACATACGCACACATTCGTATAAACATATATATATATATATATATATATATATATATATATATATATATATATATATATATATATATATATATATATATATATATATATATATATATATATATATATATATTCATGTGCTTGCGCGTGTCACGGAATCGACAATATTTTATGTTTTCATATTTTCCGCGCCAAAAGTGTTCGATGTCCAACCAAGTCGCGTAAACCTTACATTAGACTAACCAATCCTAACTCAACTCTCTTCTTGATGAGGGAGGCAACTGCTAGGTCGAATTTGTAAATCCATGACCTCACGCATCTAAGGTAAACGCTCTAACCACATATAATACGTATTGAACTACATATTCTGGATACATACTGTGAAGGGGTTTGCAGAGTTTATTTAGACTATGCTATTGTTTTTGTATTAGTATTCAAGCCAACATTGACCGCATATGAAAGTGAGTTTTTGTATCAGATAACTAAATTATATTTATAGAATGTATGAACGATATTTGACATACTAATCGGGGAAAGTATATTTTTTTAACAGGAAACTTGGCAAGCTTCGTTTCTTTTTAATTAAATTCATTCACACCTCTTTGTATATATTGCTCCCGAAATTGATATTAGTATCCTTCTGCTGACCTAGTCTCAATTCAGATATTCGTCCAAGCACAGATAACAAGGAATTTCCCAAGGAAATGCCACTAAAATCAGATTTCTCTTTCAAATCCATGGTATTCAACATTATGTTTGGTGTAAAACAATATCAATTGTAAAATACAGTTTATATATATATATATATATATATATATATATATATATATATATATATATATATATATATATATATATATATATATATTTGCGAATTATTAGAGCCGTGATTAAATATTTAGTTTGACAATTGGCAAGGAAGGAAACGTTTTGTGCTGATGATATCGTCGTCAAATGTGATCCCAATGTTTGTAGAAATTGAAATTTATGAAATAATTCAATAGCGTGCATCAATGCATGTAATACACATTTTATATAGTATGGCTATCAATGTGTTGCCATTACAATTAGGTAATTTACTGAGTATTTGGAATTAGTGGACGTGAGGTAATATGGCTCGGAATGCCTGATCAATTCATGCCAAAATGAACGAAGGACCATTTCGTATTACTATTTTCATTATACAGTATACCTAAAATGAACTGTTATGTTATCTTATATTAATAATATAATGCAACCTTTACAATTATGACTAAAATAAACTGTTATGTTATCTTATAATAATAATATAATGCAACCTTTACAATTTTGACTATGTTGTATAGTCTAAGAATGAGAGACACCACTAAACTATCTCGGGACATTCTCATTCATCAGTGAACTTCGCTATCTCTGTCAATGAGCACGGACTGTTATCAAAAGAAACACAACGAAAGTTTACTATTTTTAAAAGATCTTTGAAGATGCTAAACTAATATATTTCTTTCATTCTTTAATTTATTCTAACTCTTGATCTGAACTAATATTGGTATCGAGAAGCAATTATAAACATAGCCTGTATAAATAGATTTGAAATCGTACTTGAAGCTAATAAATAGTACCATATTAGTTATATAATACTACAATATAAAATAGCCTCTACACGTTATTAGACCTAATTAATTATGTCATCAATATGGTTATTTTATTCTGATCCTGTCGGACCTTTTATCAATGTTCAAGTTCAATCCAGCAGCTTTTAGTTATTTGTTAATTGTGTAATCAATGTGAACATATACATTGTACACCCTGTCGATTCCACAAAGTCCTTTTTCATCATTCTGGTGTTTGTTGAATCATTGGTTCTGATTTTGTAACATGGGACAAATAATCGGTAGATTCATAAAATGCTTCGGCTCGTTTTGAACCAGTTATTACACTGTTATTATTCATAGTTTTTTGTTATGTCCATTATTTCCCCGGCGAACACAATTTTGTTTGTTCCATTCTTGGTGCACATAATGATATTTGATGTGTGATTTGTAAATTGTATATATAGCAGATATTAAAGAGAAAGAAAACATTTATCCAATGATGTATCACGATTCACAATAATCTAACACTAACAACATTTTCAATCACAAAATATGTGTAAAAAGCAAACATAATAATAATAATAATAATAATAATAATAATAATGATGAATTTGGATAGCGCCTATTCTTTCAAAGTTCTAAGCGCTTTACACCATCAATAATGATATAATATACTGAAAAAGAATGTTAAAAATTAATACCCCCAGAATATGTCGAAAATATGGTTTATTAACACTTTATTCAACATTAACTCACCTACTCATGCCTGAAATTCCTTTGAGACATCTTAAGATATTGTGATAACTAAGCTCAGGCTGCCGAATCCAGTCTTTACATGCTAGATAGACAAACCCTGACTCACCGAGGGTTTAAGACCCGTCGGCTACTCTCAGCCTGGTTAAGGCGGTCAGTAGAGGCCGTTTTCCGGAATGTGGTCTCTGCTCATACCATATGTTTTTGGAACCACTGGTACGAATTGAGTGCCAAGTGCGGACCGAATGTGTGCCAGCTACCCCCGAAGGCATTCGACTGCTTACCGAAGGAGTACGACTGCTTAGCCAGCCAATGGAGATACCGCTTCGCAGGACACGCAACACACATCATACTAATTTGATCTATTGCTCTAACACATAATGTTATTGGCTGTATGATTTGTAACCTTGTATATATTTCTTTGTTTACGGTAAAAAAAAATCAGATTGATATATGAATCATCACAAAGCAAATGAAAGCATTATAGTTTACATTTTCAAGCGAATCAATTTTCCAACGGAAGACAAATTTTCCTTTTTATTGATAAATGTATATAGCGTTATTTTTTAAAATAAAATATATGTATGGTGCAGAGAATAGTATATTTAAATGATGACGTAGCAAACATGACCTGGCAGTGTTAGTGCTTATCAGTTCAGGTCTACGTTCAACAAATGGAATTAGCCAACAAAAAGAAACACACTAGGTGATTGTTTCTCTTTAAATACGTATTTCACATGTTTCATCACATATAGTTTTTATTTGCGAAGAGCATTTAGGAATTATAAATAAGTAAACCTGTTGAAACCATATACAGAATAATACTAATATGTATTTTGAGCCAAACATATGCCAATATGGTATGACACTGGATATCTTGCAATGTTTCTTGACAATTTGAGTTGCTGCTATTTGTACTGGAACACTAATGGTAGACATCATCAGAATTTTCATCAAACATTCAAACTGTATCTTGCAATAAAAAGGAAAAATCTACGAAAGTTTATCTCTCAGTGAAAGTTCATTTTTGTTTAAATCATGAGACTTTTAATGTTCATTGTTTTCTATGCCCTTAATATTCAAAATTTAGAGTTTTCTTCTCTAAGTTATAGTTTTATGGAAAATGTGAGATTAACTTTATAAGTGAAATTTCATTCTTCTCGAACAGTTTCCAAAGTCCATGTAAGACTATCTGCTTGAGCATGTCTGACGTTGACTATTTAGAGTCTGATGTGAAACTGATTATCTCTTCTATGTAGGACGTTAGTTTGAAACGCGATGTAAGTGTCACTATGGTTATCTTAACATAGGTAACGCGTGACTTGTAAGAGCTATAAGTAGACTTTGAATATTCTTTATAAAAACAATGAACCAAATTATAAATCTGGACAAAAACTGTATTCAAGCAACATTTTGCCATCCTCTGACTCAGCTATTCGTGCTTAAATTTCCATGAAGTAATATTATCATATTGTTGATACATGCGATTAATATACATCACTTTGTGTGCGAGCTCATGTATTGGCCATCCTTACATGATGACGTTATCTAGCACGCGACAAGAAAATATTATACAGGTAAACTATACACAACATAAATCGGATCTTCATGTTATAGATAAAACTACACTGCCTCTAACAAATGAAACTTTATAAAAATATTGCCGTCGCATTCATCAATGCCCACTATATGCAATTTATGTATTATGACTATTGTTGTTTTGCCAGTAGGAATAGGATGTTAGATGCTATTATTAATATTATATTGTTTCCTGACAGAAAGTTTTGTTTCTTGTTTCTTTTGTGTAATTATTCTTCTCTATGCGGCATTGAGAAAGTAATTGGTAGATGCTGAAAACGGTTTGGCCGGTTAGCAGCAGAGAGGGTGAACAGACCAACTTTTCTAGGCGTCAATTTAGTAAACTAAGGCTTCCTTGAAAATACTTTTTCAGGCGTCAATTTAGTAAACTGAGGCTTCCTTGAAAATACTTAATTAATTTTTAATAATAATTTGAGCAAAGAATGAAAAAAAAGACGCCATTTAGTTGACGTTCACAATCTCGGCTGCTAATGCGCTAACTAAATATTTGATCAAGTCCTACACGATATCTTGTCCGAGGGTCTGATAAATTTATCGTCACAAATCCATGTGGGATTGACTGAGCGTGGCTAAAGAAATTTCTAAATTGATTATGATCCATATCGCCACCGCACCAAGTTTGCCAAATATTTCTAAGAGTATGAGTATCAACTCCGTTAAACACACATAACAAATTGCAATTATCTCTGATCACTTTTGGTATTTGAGTGTACCGTTGAGTTACATATATCACGTCGGTGTTTTTATGTCTGCCTCTGGAAAATATTCTAGCAGGATTTTTTTGATTATCTAGCATGATATCATCATATACAACTAAATTGTTAATACTTCCATCAATATCATCAATGTTAGGTGCCTCTTCAATATCGGTTATAAACTCAATAACACCATCGCCGTTAATTTCTCGCGCGGCATCATTAAAATCCTTTAATACTTCATAACATCGCTGATCATCTACACTCGGAGCAATCATATACAACTTATCCCACTTCATCCATCTCGTTATCAAATTAAGTAGTAGTTGTGTCTTGCCGCATCCAGATGGTCCGATGATAATCGCGCGAATAGAGTTTGGTAACATTACTTGGTGTCTAATAGGTTCTCGTCGTCTCGTAGCTGAATAATCAATTACATTCATGCTGTTATATATATAATTATGGATTTATATTGTGTGAAATGTAGGACGCGTACTGGCACAAATGACTTGACAACGATTACAACTAAAAATAATCGATCAGCGCTTTCTGGTAGGTGTATACAGTGTAATACGAAAAAATTTAGATTTACTTCCCTTGGTCCAACCAAGGTTTTAAAAAAAGAGGAGGTGATATTGCAGCCAAGTTAGCAAAACTCCCTGGAACACCGTGGGCAAAGTATCCAGGAGAAAAGCACCTTCCAGGATATAGCTACTGTGGACCGGGAACACGATTAGATATCAGACTTGATGATCAAAATCAGCCCCGACCCGGCGAGTATCCAATAAACGCTATTGATAAGGCGTGTCATGCTCATGATGTCGCTTATAAAAGCAGCAATCTTCAACACAGACATCTCGCAGATGTAAAATTAATTCATGCGTTAAATGCTATTCCTGATAAATCCTTCAAAGAAAAATTGGCTTCGTGGTTGGTAAAATCTGCTATGAAGGGTAAATTGATGCTTGGAGCTGGATAATTAATAATATGGAATCTATTTACTATTCTCCGAGGGGATACTGGAGAGGTTACGCAGCAATCAATAAACTAGCTAGTGCATCAAAGGTGAAAAAAACTACAGCGGCAAACTGGTTATCTAAACAGGCAATATGGCAAATTTATCTACCAGCGCCTAAACAAATTAACTACTCGCATTTTGATGTGACAACGCCTAATGAAGTTCATCAAGCTGATATACTATTTCTGCCGCATGACAATGGTTACAAATATGCGTTAACGTTAGTTGATATTGCAAGTCGATACAAAGAAGCAGAACCGTTAAAAACAAAATCATCTACTGAAGTAGCTTCTGCATTTGAAAAAATTTATCGACGAGGTCCTCTGCGTTGGCCAAATCTGTTACAAGTTGATCCTGGCAAGGAATTTCAAGGTGTTGTTACATCTACGATGAAACATCATAATGTCGCCATCAGACGAGGACACACTGCGCTACATCGCGATCAGGCAATTGTTGAACGGTTTAATAAAACCCTTGCTGAGCGGTTATTTGGATATCAATACGCGAAAGAATTCATCCAGGATAAACGATCCCGTGAATGGGTCAAGAGATTACCAGGTGTAGTTACCGCAATCAATAATGAGATTACTAGAACAATTAATATGAAACCTGTCAACGCTATTAAGAAAGCGTCTATCAAAATGGAAATCCAAGGAATTTCACAAAAAGAACCAATTCTTGGTAGTAATGTCATTGTAAGGTACTTATATGAACCAGGAGAGCTTGAGGGTGGTAAAAAAAGAGCTACCGATCCTATTTGGAGTGTCACTACGCATAGGATATCCGGTATAACACGATCTACGGGTAGACCTCCAATCTATAGACTGGATTCAACTGCTCCTCAGCGGGGTTTTACACGCGAACAATTACAAGTGATTCCTGAGGATACTCAATTACCACCGCGTGGTCTTAATTAGCACCTCTGCGTCTGTTGCACTCAAGACAAGTCAGCATCACATTATCTCTGACATGACCGAGATTGTTATCTTTTCTATCTACGGTGAATTGGCGAGAATCTTTATCCGACCAATTCCAATTCATTATACAATTACAACTCGCGCAGTGATTATTCTGTTGTTGTTTCAGCTTCTTAATTAATTCAGCATCAATGTCAAATTCTCGTTTATTTTTTTTATCCTGTTGTTTATAGCCAGAGAGTTTTTTTCTGATTATATCGTCACTAATGATTTCATCATTAATGATTTCATCATCGAAAACAATTCTTCGAAGTTGATTTATCCGTCGTACTCTGGATACTGCGAGATAAACTAAATTTGACCACTCAATGCGATTATCTACTATCCAAAGAGTTGTATCGGATATAGTCAATCCCTGTGAAGAATGTATTGTTGCTGCATAACCTAACGTCCATGGGGATTTATCAGAGTTCCCCAATGCATCTTCGACGACGCTGATATCAACCAACACAATATCATTTAATACTAAATTCTGCTTTTGTTGTTGTCCAGGAATGTCAACGTCGATATTCTGCTTTCGTGTATCCTTAGGTCTATAACAGAGTGGTACTGGAAGTGTTGCAAATTTACACTTATGCAATTCAAACAACTTCATCTGAAGTGCGTCTCTGACTATTTTTCTACTCGCGATTATTAAATCATTTGGCTTCCACATTTCCCAAAATTCCTTCATGGGAGTTTCAGAGATTATTTCACGCGTTATTTCACATTGGATTTTATCAGGTTGTAATCTAATTAGCGCTTTGAATTCTCGTAATTGTTCATCAAGTGATCTATGGTCTGTATTAATCTCTTCATAATAATCTACAAAACCCTTTAACCATTCATGTGGAGATCCACCAACAAATGGTTGTGGTTGGCCGTGATCCCCGCACATGACAACTTTTGTGTTTTTTGTCAATAACCATGATAGAAATATCTGTAATACTGTCAACGATACCGTGCATATTTCATCCCAGATTATTATTTCAGGAATGAATTTATCGCCCATTCGATCAGGAGTCCATGTATCGCCTTTCCATCGAAAGAAGCTGTGATAAGTACAGGCTTTTACTCCACGCGCTATCATCTCTCTGGCGAGTCTGTGAGTTGGTGTTAACACAAGCATTGTTGACTGACGAAATAATTCGATTGCACGAGTTGTCTTTCCTGACCCTCCACAACCGTTTAAATAAACTGTCTTGTATCTACAAATTGGATCGGATACGGGCGGTGCAGTAGAAATGCTAGCATTTTCAATTTCATAACAAATATATTTATCATCCATAGCAACGTCTGCGGATTTACAATACTCATGTAGTATTTCTTTTTTAAACCTCCAATTTCCCCACACTTCTTTAGGATCTGTGAATTTAGCTACATCTGATTTGTATTTCTCATGGATATACATCGAATCAGTAGCTACTCTAACCGCGGTATTAGGAAATCTATTTATCATCGAAAATAGATTAATACAAGAATAGGCTAGCATAGAACTTCTCAAATGTGTATATTGATAACTATATCCATCACAGTAGGTAACAACCGTACCTAGTTTCTTACCATTTGATCGAAGGACATCATCTACCCAAACATTATTAGTTCCGCTCGCAGATTTGTAAGCTTCCTCATCTAATTCCCCTGATAGAAAAGCGTTCTTACGGGTTACAAATTTCCCTTTTTTTATTAAATCGGCTATGATAAAATTGTATTCTTCATCGTCTGTAATTAATCTCGAAGAGTATTTTGCATTGTCAAATCTTCCACCTTGAGTGAATTTACCGATTATTTTTCGTCCGAGATCTTTAGCCTCTCTATTCTTACCCTCGAATAGTTTTTTAGACCAATCTATGATATATTCTTCGCTGCAATCTTCCAATTGTTTTCGTTCTTCATTAATTATTTTTTCTAGATCGGGTTTTGGTAACCAAACATCTTTCTGAGCGTTATAACAAATAATCGCTTCACCAACAATTAACGATGTTAACATACCACTATCTAACATATATCTCAATAGCACTATTGGCATCCACGCTTTTTCATACATATGTCTACCGAGCCAAATATAACTACACGGATGTAACCCTATAGCGAGGTTAAATGATATCACACGAGCAAATCCGGTTAAATCAAAATCAGGCAAACAACCATTAATCGCAACACGAGTCATTTCATGTGTGGGATGTCCAAATCGTTTGAAATACTCAGAGCATTCTCCATACCCGAGAAAACTTCCAGGATAACACGCGGATATATCAATTGAAATCATACCATCACGTGATTATTTCGTATTCCACAATCCTCCATGACCAAATTCGACGCAACTCGACTTCACGTCCTCCAGAAAATTATTTCGTGTTGGACGCCATGAATTCTTTTCTCGTGCGAAGTGAGCTACTACTGATGTAATTGTAAAACTATCCGTAAGTAGTTTTTCTACAGTAGAAACACTAGTGTTTCCTTCTAAATACTCATTAGCGATTTTTTTCATTCTAGTATCTAATTCTTCAGTTCGATATAATTCACCATTTGGTTTTACAAACTGATCAAATCCTATTTCCGGATCCTCATTACTCCTGATTAACCATACTGACACAGGGTCGTCTTTGGTTAACGCGTGAATAGCATCAAATAATTTCTCTTCATAGAAACCATCCTTAGAAAATTCTTTAGATATATATCGAACAGTTCTTTCTCGTGGAAATATATTTACCGCTGGTGTCCACGCGTGTTTGTTATGATCAATAATTTCAATTGGAGCTCCTCGCGATTGATATTTCGGTTCGTATAATACTTCTCCGGTTATCGTTGCTACCGATATTGGAAATTTTAATAATGCTTCTAATTTAGCTATATCGGAAATCCTTGCTCCATGTTGATTCACTGTTAGTTCCCATTCGGTTATTTTTTTTCTTCGTAGATCAGTTAGTTTATTTCCTCGGAGGGAATTTGTAAAGTGTTCTATTACTCGTGTTGCTACACAATTTAATGACGACGACGTTTTCACAGGTGCTAGTTTTGCAATACTTGGCTTATCATTTAGCTGATATATTCCGTAAACAACTGCTGTTACAGGGTAAGATTTCTCATAGTATGGTCTATCAATTCCAGTTAGAATTCCTGGTTTGGAATCTCTACTCACAATAACAAATTTTTTATCCTTAGAAACGTTAGGGTTTCTTAGGATTGGTTCAAATTTATCTCTGATAATCCATTCACCTTCCTCTTCGATAATGAATTTTATTCTAAAAAAATACCTCTGCAGAAATCCCTTGGATTTCTTGCCAATGTGTGAAAGTATCTCAGCTGCTCTTGTATCGTTCATAGTAGCATCAATTACGGGTACACCAATAATTCGAAATGTCGACCACGCATGAGATGCTCCATCACGCTTAAATTCATTAAAACAGTCGCTGATTTTACTCAGCAGTGGTTTGTCATCTACTAGACTTTTAGGTATATTAGAGATTCTATCGAGATTAAATCTAGCATTTTTCCAAGGCTTAATTTTCGATAATCTCTTGAATTCCTTCATATTATAATTAAAACAAGTATTTAAATAGAAAGTTTTTTATATAATGAATCATTGCAAATGGCTTATGATTGGATCAAAGACTCCATGTAACAAATCATGCAGAAATGAATTCTGTGGGTATCATATGCAGAGTGTTAGAAATGGTTCGGAGGGGCCTTTACCATGCTTGCATTGTGGGGTAGGTGTAAGAGGCAAGTCGCAGTTATGCATTAATTGCGGGGGTAAGCGTTATAGAGAGTTAAAACGTTATTATGACAAGCGAGTATTGAAGAAAAACGCTAGCGTTTCTGACTCTGACAACGTCATAAAAAACGCGGCTGACTATATAAAAAGATTTGCTAATGTTATAATTCAGCCAATTAACGAATTAGACAAATAGATATATTATATATAATGAGCCAAGAATTTCAAAGACATCCTGTTATTGAAAAATACGAAGCTTCTCGTGATGGTGTTGTTAGACATTGTAAAAATAAGAAGCCAATTGGGTGGGATAATGGTATGGGATATTTGATCTTTAGAGTTGGAAGGAAAATATATCTCAATCACCGTTTCGTTTATGAAGTTTATAATGGATCAATTAAGGATGGTTTTGTTATTGATCATATTGATGGTATTAGGACACATAATTCTTTGAATAATTTACGAGCTGTTACACAAAGTGAGAATACTGCATCTGGAAATACTGGTACTTGTAAATCAATTGGGAAGAGACCAGTAAAGTCAATTAATATTGACAACAAGGAGATGGTATTTCAATCAATGTCAGAAGCTGGTAAGTATTTCGATATTACCCCCCCCCCTCGGTACAAAAAGTAGCAGAGGGAATTTATAAGACCGCTTTTTCAAAGCGTTTTAAAAACAAAATTCGGTTTGTTTATGTATAATTTGCATTGGAAATTGCTTCGTGAAATTGTGAAAGAATTTCCATTGAAAATCTTCAATTTTGCAATTTCACATGGGAGATAACTCCGTTAGGTATAACGCGTGTGACAAATCATCAGCGACAGAGTTACGGATCTTAAACATGGAAACGCTAGCGTTTCTAACATTGATTTTGATTGGTTAGTTTCGCTATTATGAATCTGAACAAAACACAATCAATTTTGTCTTTTTTTCAAGTATTAACAGAACTGTTTCATATACACGTCGTATTTAAACATTTTTTTTAATGTCTGTTTCAAGTATTATATGTGTTTTCAACGTTGTCAGTGATCGCTAATAAACAAACAAATAATTACAATCACTACACCTCTTTTATATCACCTCGTCGTAATGAGTGTATATATACAAATTCGTCTTTATTATAATTGGGCATTTAGCCGAAATTCAAGTGTAAACCAAAACCACACCGTCACACGTGGTATGAACGTTATTATTGACATTCAAAACCAAAGTTTTGATTTTGCGGTTTTGGTTTACACTTGAATGTAGAATAGCCCGCGTCATCCATTGTCATTGAAAATCAATTCATTCACCTATAATCTATTGTTGTACCGTCCTATGTGTATATAACCGCCTACTACACTAGATCAGGGGTTATTGTGCCGTCGTCATCCATTGTCATTGAAAATCAATTCATTCACCTATAATCTATTGTTGTACCGTCCTATGTGTCTAACTGGTAAATACTATTAATAGTAAAACCAAACCGTATATAACCGCCTACTACACTAGATCAGGGGTTATTGTGCCGTCGTCATCCATTATATTGTATATAATCATAATCATCTATAATCGCATTAAGCTTCTGGGTATACTAAGATGCTCAACACCTTAGTGTATCCAGAATTCATTTTGAACAAATATATTTTTATATATAATATGAATCTTGAAAATCTCAAATCGATTATTATTGAAATCAACAAACTTAAGGATCAAAATATAAAATTATGTTCAGGTTTGGATTGTGATCAAATTATGACCGATTTCGAGGATATACAATTTGCAGAACAGACAGGAAAATATGTCCTATCTAAAAAATATTTTTTAATTAAGAATATCCAAAAGCTTATACGTGAGAGCTTAGTAAATACTGAAGATGTTAATGTCTTCGTACCATTATGTAGCATCGTTGAACGTGTACGAAAGCAATTAGGCTTAGAATATGAACAAAAAAGAATTATTAATTGTAAAGTGAGACAATTAAAAATACTAATGGAAAACTCTGAAGGTGATGAGCCCCACGCGTAGAGAGCCTCCTTGTGTGTATAACCAGTACGGTATATAACATGTACATAACATGTATAACATGTTACCTGTGCAAACGAGGAAGTAAAATTATGTGTGTGACTCAGTACAATAACAAGGAAGTATTAAAATGCTTTGCATTTTTTAGTTAGTGATTTTTTTTTTACTTAAAAATCTTTGATGAAATGCTTTGCAATGAAATGCTTTGCAAAGAAATGCTTTGCATTTCTAATTAAAAATTGCAATGAAATGCTTTGCATTTCTAATTAAAAATTGCAATGAAATGCTTTGCATTTCTAATTTGACAATAGTAATACTCTTTCAATAATGGTAGGAGAATCATTAACAACGAGATTAGCTAGAGAAAGGCTTAGCGCTATCCGGAAAATATTACCTCTTCGTGATAAAATCCGCGAAAAACTTCAACAACGGCAATTACTTCAAACTGACTTCACAGAGGATACAGAGCAACTCTTCAAACCTATTGTTAGTGCAACTGAGGGTGTGAAAACAGCAACTGAACGGGCGATATACGGAGATGTCCCTAAAGAGGGGGAACGAACAGAGAAGCCTCTTCTCCCTGTGTTGGAGAAAATAGCAAAACGGACTAAACAAACAAAAAAATCATTAAAAACACTTCCTGGTGATATAGTAACTACTGCAAGACGACAAGAAGAACTTCAGGAAGAAGTTGAACGATTAGGTGATATTGATATTTCCTCACCACCAGCTGAACCACTTGAAGAATTTCAAGAAGAAGAGGAAGAAGAACAAAAAGAGGAAGAGGGAGCTGTTTCCGATCCTCGGATTCGTGTTTCCTTTATAGATAAAATCAAACCTGATATTGTATTAGAAATAAGAAATTTCCAATTTAAAAAACCTGAAGATTACATCACCTTTGGTGGGTTTGCTGCCAAAAGCTATAATATAAGGAGGGAAATACTCAAAAAAGAGTATAAGGATAGTAATATATCACAAGATGACTGGTATAGTTGGATATATAAAACGAAGAGAGAAATTACTTCTCTTACTAAGAAGGAGAAGGAAAAACAGTCGTATATAAACTTTCTGCAGGGGATTAAAGAGTATAAAGGAGAAGGATATTCAACTAAAAAATCTCAAGAATTTTCAAAAACTGGTAGTGGCTTTCAAAATCCTATGGATTTTCACTCAAGAGTTGAAAACTCTAATGTTGGAAATTCTAGTGTAACATGTCCTGGTAATATTCTTAGCGATATAGCACGATTAGAAGTACTCGTAGGAGGAAAACGAGCCGGGAATAATTCACCAGAAATAATCAATGAAGCAGCTGATATCTGTAGAAGGTTATTTCAAGGTGGTATCATGAATATTGCAACATATCGAGATTTCATTGAAGAGTTAGTAGAAAATCCTTTGGATGGAAATTCTTCAAATTTCTATGGTTATCATAGCGACTAATTAGATAAATAACAATTTGTAGAATCATTAGTGATTCTGTATATAGAATAATGATCATACACTACAACCATGATAAACCAACGAATGTCTACGTGGTAAACTCACGATTGCCAAAATACCGAGCATACTATGGAGATGGTCTCGGTAATACTATAATGGGATTATTTTCAAGAATGGCTCCAAAAGTGGCTCCGTTTGCAAAACAATTATCAATGAAAGCAATTGATGTTATCCGAGATAAGGGTATTAATACTATTGGTGATCTTGCTAGTAAGGCATTTTCAGCCGCTAGGGATAAACTAACAACGTTAGTTCGACGACGAAATTCTTCGAATTTCCAATCAAAACCTAAAAACATTAATGCAAGTGTTTTGCCATCTACCACGATAATGCCTGCTAGTGTTAGTAAAATTATAAATAACGCAGTAGATGAAAAACTACAGTCGTTAATGACTAACGCCCAGGATAATATAACAGCAAATATGATAGCAGGAAGTGGAATTTCCGGAAGTGGTTTTAGGAAATTTCGACGTTAGAAATACAAGTATTTCCAGAAATATTTATTTGGAGAGGATTTCCAAATATTATAGTTATTGTAGAAATGCTAGCGTTAGAAACACTAGTGTTTCTGGGGTTTGAATCATTTATGATTCCAGAATCATTTATTCTAGTTATTTGGACAGGATTCTCAGTTGTTATGGTTATTGTAGAAATACTAGCATCAGAATCACTTGTATCAGAAACATTAATGTTTCTAACGCTATCTTCATTATCGTTTTTTTTTTCAGATATTTTCATTATTTAAATACTCAACTAAATAATTAATTTATAAAAATTATTTTGATTTAGACCAACGGGTATATAATAAAAATGTTCAAACAAAACCCTGATGTTGCATTTGACATGGAAGCCCCAGTGCTTAAAGATACTTCTGTACGCGATTATCAATTTTTTGCTTATCACGCAGTACAACCTAATCTTCGTGGAAGAATTGAACTTCAAGTTCATGATACCAGTAAATACTTTTTACCCGCTGAAGCCTTTATTGAAGTCGAAGGTGAACTTGTAACAGATGTTGTAGCTAATACACCATATGCAGCTAATATCCAAGTCGGTTTTGTCAATAATGGTATCATGGCATTATTTGAAAGTGCTAGATATCTCATTGATGGAAAAGAAATCGAATCTATTGAACGTGAAGTTGATGTAGCAACAACAATACTAGGGCTAGCAAGATACTCTGACGATTATACAAGATCGGCCGGTCCATCTATGATGTTTGCAAAGGATGTTAAAAATACAGCGGGAAAAAATCCATTTGTTATAAGACAACCAAATGATCGTGGTGTTGGTGCTGCTGCTGCTGCTTTTGCTGGTCCTGGTGCTGGTCTTGCTGGTGGTATTGAGGATATGATTATAAACAATGATGAGAATTTCAATCTAGGAGCTGCAACAAGAATAGCAACATTACAAGGAGATCGTCGACGATTTTCATGTGCGATTCCGCTCCATCATATATTTGGATTCTGTAGAAATGTCAGAAAAGTTATTTATGGAGTAAAGCATACTGTAGCACTAGTGCGAAAAGGTGATGATAATAATGCAATCTGGCGCATTGGCGGTGCTGCGGGTAAAGTCATTTTATCAAAACTATCACTATGGATGCCAGTGTTGACTCCATCATTGTCAGTAGAACCACGGTTGCTATCATTTATGGATCAAGGGGGAAAGAGATTATTAAGCTGGTTGACAACATCAACAGATACTATAGATTCTAATATTGATGGTACACTTACATGGCATTTGGCAGCACGACAGGGTGTTTCAGCTCCACGGCATATTTTTATTGCTCTACAGGATAAAGAGCGATTGGATAATCAAGAACGTTCTCATATGATATTTGATCAAATCGGATGTAATGAAGTTTCATTAAAAATAAACGGACAACAAGAACCATCAGAGGATATACAACTTAACTATGAAAATAACCACATTGCACGAGTTTATCATCGATTGCTATCATTTATGGGACGTGATCAAAATGTAGATACTGGTCTACAAATATCACAATTGGATTTTAAAGGTCTGTATCCGATTTATTACTTTTCCCTAGAACATCTTGACTTGATGAAACAGTCCGTAGTTGATATACACTTCCGAGCTCGTGTAACCCGTCCTGCTGATATTGTTAATTATAGAGCGGTTGCTGTTATTCTTAGTGATAAATCAATGATACTCGAGGGTGTTGGTGGACGAATGAGATTGGTAGATGCACCAGTAGAAAATCTATAAGATTTTCTAAATCTGTAGTTCGAAATGCGAAGCATTTCTAATTTAGAATCAATCTATTTTGTATAATGTCGTATAGTAATATCAATGTCACATTGACACCTGGTCAAATAAAAAAATTACAATCTAAATCAGCTAAGCAATGTGGAACCACAATAACGCTGAAATTTAATCAGATGAATGGCGGAGGGAATAAACTATCGCTAACAAAAACTCAGGTTAATCATTTTAATAAAGCTTTGGAAGAAAAAAAGGGAGTTCAGGTTACTCTTTCTACAAACGCGATCCGTAACATGGAAAAGACTGGTGGTATATTCCCGTTGTTAGGGTTGATTCCAGGATTGATTGCCGCAGCGGCCCCAGCGGTGGCGAAGGCGGCAGCGTTAGGAGCTATTGGTACCGCAGCAGGAATGGCGTTGAAAAAGGCAACTGGAAAGGGTTATAAAAAAAAAGGAAAGGGTCTAAGACTACCAGGAACCCCGAGTTCATGGTACAGCGGAAAGGGTCTTCGAATTCCAGGAACGATATAGTTCGGGAATCTTCGATTTCCAAACCGATAGTTCCAATGTCTAATTTTGATTTAATTGATGCTGCTAAAAAACTCAGGATAAAAAATTTCAGAGGTGTTTTTATGAAAGATCAGTTACCAGCACAACCAAATCACGTTGAAACTGGGATTATCAATTTAGATAATAGCTCTGGACCTGGAACTCATTGGGTTGCGTATGCGATTGATCCTCGTGGGATTGTTTATTTCGATTCATATGGATTAGCGCCTCCGAAAGAATTTAACCGTTATGTAAATAAATTTCCAATAAAGACTTGGTATTCCACGTTACCAACGCAAACAATACTTGATCCACCAATATGCGGTAATGAAGTATTAAATGTACTTGATGCTATTTCACGAGAATCTTTGATGAAACCACCTCATATAGTAGTAAATGAGTATACTAGCGGTCGTTGGATTGAAAATCATTGATTGAAAATCCGTTAGAAAGAGAAAATATTTCTATAATAATGATTGATATTTGGGGACGACCTTTATCATCGCTGAAGAAACCTGATAGTGGAGTTGAAACAGTTGATAAGGATATTAAAAAACTAATCGAAGATGAAATAGCTGAAATATTAAACCTAGCAAATGTTGATCCTGGTGAAATAGTTGTATTTCAAGATCGTCAGGGTAAATTGAAAAGTAGTAATATCTCTCTTAATGATATTTTGGTTAAACGACGAGACGCAGCAGATGATACTATCGCGTTATTTTCTGATGGGGGTAAACTCAAACCAGGTGTACTTGTTTCAACGATTACGGATAAATTAACAACAGTCGATAACACAGCGAATTTATTGAAATCGCTTAATGATAAGTATGATGATCATATAGCTGTATTTGACCAATTTTCTGAATTACAAAGAAATACAATTGAAAAAATTGATAAACCCCTGCTAGAATTTTTTGGAAATCCACCAGTAACTATACCAAAACTCACCACAATAAAAGATTCTTTGTTGGAACTAGCGACTCTTCAAACTGAATATGAAAAACACGTGAGACAGTTTTCATCGTTTCGTAAAAACATCATTGATAAATTTATTGTAACCCCGTTTGATAAAGTTGAAATAACTCTTCCTAATATTAAAAAATCCATCGATGAGCTTAAAACATTCAATAATGCAATAAGGGATGATGCAACGAGGATGATAGGAGTTGTTGAAAAAATAAAAATTCCTCATGATAAATCTATCGTCAACAACGTAGTATACACGATTCAACACGGTTCATTTATGTGGACTCCCACAAATAACATTTTAAACATAACCGCAGCAGTCAAGGGTATTTATCGATTAACAATAGTATCACCAACTCAATTCAATATATCATCGTCGAGTTCATCTGGAGTCAATAATACGGTATCAACGATCATCGACAAGGATACAACTGAACAATTCACGATAACGACTATAGATAGAAATCTAGCCAGGGTTTCAGTAACGTGGTACGTAGAATTCGTAGTGGATTTAAGTAAATAGGAAATCGAAGGATTTGCAATTGAAAATGCTAGCGCTTTTAAAATAAAATGACTCCATCATCGAATCAGTATCGCTATGATCAAGTCAGAGAATTTCAAACTAAACTCAGTTCTCTCTGTGAGGAGTATCAAATAAAAATAAAAAAATACCAACGAAGAATAACCGCAGTTGATGTCACTGTGTATTCAGTGTCGGGAATAATCACCGCGGCTGGAATAATACTGTCTTCGGTTACTATGATTGCTCCGGTTGTAGTACCAATAGTTATTTCTTCGATAGCTACAATCGCCGGGATATTAACCGGGATCACAAAAAAATTATCATCGTGTAGCCAGAGTAAACTACACAATTACGTAATTAAATTTCATATTGCATCTGCCGGTTACTCGCAATTATCCTCGTTAATATCATCGTCGTTGGATGACACAACAATATCAGATAGTGAATTTTCAACGATGGCGGAATTGTATAAAACAACAATGCTAAAATTAGAGAGAAATGATAATAATAATGACATCACCGCAAGAACTACTTCAACAAATAGTAGAGAATACAACACCGGTGAAAACAAGCACGATATCAGTAACCTCAACACGTCCTGAATTCAGTGTGAATTTCCCGATTCCCGTTCCCGTGAGCGAGATCGCACTAGCAAAACTACGAGTGTATCATAGCTGGCCTAATATTAGATCGGTAGCATTTGGTGGTCAACAACCAAATAATTCCTTGGTGTTCGCGTGGAAAAATCGTGAAGATGGAACTCCAGACTGGAACGTTGTCTCGTTACCAACTGGGTCATATCAAATCGAACAGATCAACGCTGAATTTCAACGCAGAATAAAATCTCTCACTGGAAAAGAATCAAAAATCGCTATAACAGTTCACGAGCCGACGTTATCATCTGCTATCGAGATTAATTCCCCTGGATATGTTGTAGATATTTATCAGAGTTCTATAAGATCAGTGTTAGGATGGCCTGAATTACCACCGGATAACTCGCGAGAAAATTCGAAGGATTTTCCACCCGAACCTAAAAAATCCGATTATATCACCAACAAAATAAAACCCGTCAATGAAGTCAAGAGTTATCAAGATTATAGTCCCCGTAATTTCTCTCCCACCCCCACACCCACCCCCCTTGGTCCTATCTTTGATATCTTAAGGAAAAATTTCGTTGATCCACTTTTTTCTTATACTATCGAAATTTCAGCAAATTTAAGAAATATGAATAATGATTTTTCACTACTGTTAATATCTCTTAAATCCGGCTCTCTCACTAAAGACGAGTTTATCAACATCGTAGAAACAGGTAATAAAATCATCTATGATATGAAAATATACCACTCGTCAATTATTAATGAAGTATTGAATAATGAGAAGGCATTTAATGAATTTACGAAGGAATACAAAATTAATAAAACAGAGATTAAAGATTTTAAAATCCCTGGATATAACCCGGATAAACTAAAGAAACAACTTGACGATGCTATTGATATTGGGTTCAAAAGAATCCACGATAATTGGAAAAAATCGAAGAATCCTACAGCAAATATTCTGAAATTTAATAATGATCCAGAAGGCGGCGGTAGACATATTGCTCCGAACAATGTGAATATTTCAACGGTGATTGCGCTCAATTTAGTATGTGACGTTATCGAAGGAAATTATCAAATAAATCTCGAACAATCAAATCAAGCTCAGCAAGGATATATTTTATACTCATTTGCACCAACGGCTCCTCCAGGATTTCTAATTATTGAAGACCCAACTAATCTAGTCTATATGCGATGTCATAATAATTTGTTAACGAGAATTAATTTCAAACTCACTGACCAATCTAATAATTTAATTGATCTACGAGGTGAAGTTTTGCAAATTAGTTTGTTTGTAAAGTCCTAAAGACTTTCATCCTGAAAGGATTTTCGTCTTAAAGACTTTCATCGTAAAAAAATTATTAGCGCATTAGCAGCCGAGATTGTGAACGTCAACTAAATGGCGTCTTTTTTTTTTCATTCTTTGCTCAAATTATTATTAAAAATTAATTAAGTATTTTCAAGGAAGCCTCAGTTTACTAAATTGACGCCTGAAAAAGTATTTTCAAGGAAGCCTTAGTTTACTAAATTGACGCCTAGAAAAAGTTGGTCTGTTCACCCTCTCTGCTGCTCGGTTTCACTGAAATCTTGCGCTGCAGCTTTACGGTTTTTTAAGTCATATGAATGTATCCACCATCTGGTTTTCTCGCATAACATGTTATTCTGCCTGTGATTGGTAACTTTCATATATTGTTATGCTTAAAGACAAAGAGAGGAACAAAGTGATTATATAAAGCGACATGATGCAGACTGGTGCAGTATATGACAACATATCCTAGCGTAAACTAAATGCAAGCTACAGACAAATCAATTATCAACACTAACACGGAGTAATCAATCTCTCTTTATTTTCTGAAAGACCATATAATAACATTTAATTCATTTATTCATAACATCGGAAAGAAGGTTGTCAGATTTCAATAGTGATCAGGACATGACGAGTACAAAACACTGAATTAGTGTTGTAATATTTTAATTAAAACATCTTTTCTTTTTATTTACAGAACTGGTGTCATTTTCGAATGAAAGTATCGCGTTTTTAGTAGTATTCCTGACTTTGACCAATCTGTGAAACTGAGCATTTTTCTGTAATGTTCTTATCGTGGAAGATACAGAGAATTCAATTGAAAGCGCAAATTGTAGATTTAATTGTAAATTTGGAATCATTAAGCTTATTTTGCCACCAGTTGGTACTTGAAGTTTCGAATCTTCTTTTCTTCTAAAGCAGGAACGTTGTATGGATTGATTGAGGCTAGTTTAAGATTCGTATCGGATTTTTTCTTTCCATCTTAAACAAAAAAAGGAAACGTAAAATAAACAGAAAATGCCTATAACCAATGTAGAAATCTGCTATTAAAATACTTACATAATAATGGCTTCAGTCAACCAGAGTCTAAGCCGAAACTGTCTAGTCTTCCTTGTAGTATACTAATCTTAAATTTAGCGATAAGTGTCCAAGTGGTTATATTCACATAGGTAGCTCGTGACTGATAACGGTGCCTTTTCGCAACTCCAAGGCTAGTAAGACCCCACAATTCGTGACGTACTATCAACTGAGTCTTGTTGGAATATTAAGGACATTGGGGTTGATACATTTGACATATATAAGTACCGTTCCGGTGATCCAAGTGATTAAAGCGACGGCCTCGGTTGCGGGAGGTCTCGGGTTCGAACCAGACTTTAAAATAGTACTAATCGATACCAGGCTAGTTAGTCACCATTAAGAGTTTAGTGTTAGGACGTTTTAGACAACATCATAAACTGCATCACTGTAGTGAATGGTTGTGTGTGATTTGGATTTTTACCTTAGCTTTAACAATGTTTCAGTCATATCTAACTGGAAGCATTATTAACCCTGGTTTATAATAGCATACGATGTGAGGGCCAGGGTGTATATGTTATGTGATACTGATTAGGCCTAAGCCATTGAGGATAACTAGATCTGCCATCATATTATGCTACGGCAGATCTAAGTCAATGGAGTTCGCCGATGACTAAACTTTATACTCGAATTCACTTAATACCGATACAAATTTCGTAATAACAAGAAAATGTTTCTGGAAATAACGGATGTTTTGTTAGAAAATCGGTTCTACATTGTTCGCGTACTAAACTTTCGTTGTTTCATTGCTTGTTATGTATGATTTCGTTATACTTTGCAACATTTTAAACGTATTTCTTGACTTTTTTAGGCTAGACGTTTTATCCTGATTTGTACATGAAAGAATTGCACTTTGGTGCAGAATCAATTCGGAAGATTTAAAAATGCGTATCACCTATATATGTGAGCAGACTTTTTAATACCATTTGATATATATATATATATATATATATATATATATATATATATATATATATATAAATTACTTTATGTGTGTTATAATTCGAAATTAGTTATGAAGTAACTTGACTGGCATGAACAGCAAGTTATATAGCATGAAATATATATCCAAACGAGATTTTGAACTTGTTCATGAACGTCATAAAGAGAGGAACAATCATACATATTGATATTTTGTTTATACCCTAAATATTTCATATTATTGTGCACTCTGTAACACTTGTTAAAGAATAATGGACATTGTCATCATTCCCACTGGCAAAGGATAACATTCCAAGCAGTATGATAACACATTATTTTAAACAAACCGTGCTATCTTAAAACTCACTATGAGTCGGTCGATTATGTAATTACAGTCGGTCGGAGTGCTAGACATTTAATCTACAAGAACCATTTGTAAGAGTCAGTATATTGATTACGACATTCTAAAAACAAATAGTACACTATATTAAATAGACGGATCTTTTTAAAATCTAATCTGCTAAACTAACAAACATTAAGACAAGCAAGATATTTTTTCTTGCAATAAACGTTTAAAATTCATGTTTGCTTTATTACTACGATTTAAGGTCCTATTATATCGAACTTACATTAGTGTTTTACTGTAGTCAATTGTGTCTATATAATCACCTGCTTGTGGAACTGTCTTTCATTAGCTTAACTTCCATAGAAGCACCACGATCTTTGGTTTATTGGTTGACTTTTAATCTTAATTTGAGAACATTACAGGTGACACTACTATGCTTTATGTAGAGGTTATCAAGAACGCGGATACTGCAGTCACGTGATGCATTATCTTATTTTTTGAATCTCTGTGACGCAAAATGCATATAGCATGTCTTTGAGCATGAACATTGCTTGTTTTTGCATCAGCTCCTTCATCCATGTTCTTATATGCAAACGACATATACCCTAATTTACCGACAAATACTATGATGGCATAGCATGATTTATCCTGTCCGATGATTTGTGTCTTTTTCAAAATTGATTTTAACTTTTGTGAATGAATCTCAGCAACTATTGGTATTAATAAATGCTGTGATGTGGTCAGGTGTGTTGACTGTTACATATTTATGCCTACCACCTGTCATGAAATTCGCTTTATTTCTTATCATACATGCATCACTAGATTTGTAACCCGGCAACGTGGGTGATCCATCGTCGAACGAACCATTTGTATCATTAATAAGTTGAGAGATAACAAGTTCAATTATATACTTCATTTTTACGTATATTCAGTCAGCGACAAAGGATTTTGTTTTTCACACGTGTCCCTTTGACCGCCCGAAGTAACTTCATATACAAACATTCGCAGACTTGAGACTTGAAATTATGTGTTTCAATAAAGGATTGATGGTTAATCTTTTCCATCACAAATTATAATTTGGTATTTATGTCACATTAATATTTTTGGAAACTTGAAGCGCCAATATGTCAACAGCTAGCTGTTACAACTGGAGTTTGAGAGAGAGACTTTAAAATTCTATATCCTAAAAGGCTTATAATTATCTAATAGTTGGATTATTTATAAATAAACACTAATTGTAATAACGTATTTAAAATATAAGATTGAAATAATTTATTTATACTACTCACTGACTACAAGAATAATTGCAGAAGTAAACATTCAGACAGATAACAAGAACTTCACAATCCCAAAGGCAGAATACGTGTACCTTGGGATTCGTATATATATATATATATATATATATATATATATAACATCAGACACTCTATTGCGTCACAGACTCAAAATATACCCTTTATATTGTACGTCAGGTGGAAACTGAGTCGTAAATTCATTTATATTCCTAATTCATTCCTTTCTCCTATTCTTATTTCGTATGGTGCAATTAGTATGCAGATGTGTTTAATACTGTGTGATAGATAGATAGATAGATAGATAGATAGATAGATAGATAGATAGATAGATAGATAGATAGATAGATAGATAGATAGATAGATAGATAGATAGATGGATGGATGGATGGATGGATGGATGGATGGATGGATGGATGGATGGATGGATGGATGGATGGATGGATAGATAGATAAATAGATAGATAGATAGATAGATAGATAGATAGATAGATAGATAGATAGATAGATAGATAGATAGATAGATAGATAGATAGAATGGGGATGGGGGTTATTATTAGAAATTTGTTGGTTTTAGCGTACGATAAGCATCTGAAGAGAACTGTCTATCTCACTCTAAAGATAACGATATGAAGGACATTGTCTAACATTGAGTAATGATAAATGTGTAAAGATAATTCTCTATGTTTAAGGATAACAGTGTGAGAAACATTGTCTATATTTGTTTACATATAACAGTTTGAAGAGAATCGTCTATCCTAGTGTACAGATAACCGTCTGATGAGAATTCTCTATCACAGTGTAAAGATAAATATCTGATGGGAATTGTATATCACGTGTAAAGAAAACTGTCCGATGAGAATTGTCTATCACAGTGTAAAGATAACCGTCTGATGATAATTGTCTATCACAGTGCAAAGATTACCGTATGATGAGCATTGTCTATCACAGTGTAATGATAAATGTCTTATGACAATTGTATATCACAGTGTAAAGATAACCGTCACGATGAGAATTCTCTATCACAGTGTAAAGTTACCCGTCCAATGAACATTGTATACCACAGTGTAAAGATAACCGTATGATGAGAATTTTATATCACAATGTAAAGATGACCGCTGATGAGAAGTGTCTATCACAGTGAAAAGATAACCGTCTGATGAGAATTGTCCATCACAGTGTAAAGATACCCGTCTCGATGAGAATTCTCTATCAAAGTGTAAAGATAAATGTCTGCTGAGAATTGTATATCACAGTGTAAAGAAAACCGTCTGATGAGAAATGTCTATCTCAGTGTAAAGATAACCGTCTGATGACAGTTGTCGATCACAGTGTAAAGATAACCGTCTCGATGAGAATTGTCTATCACAGCGTAAAGTTAATCGTCTGATGATAATTTTATATCACAGTGTAAAGATGGGCGTCTGAAGAGAATTGTCTATCACAGTGAAAAGATATCCATCTGAAGAGAAATGTCTATCACTGTGTAAAGATAACCGTTTGATATGAAAATTGTCTATTACAGTGTAAAGATAACATTCTGATGAGAATTGTCTATCACAGTGTAAAGATAACTGTCTGATGAGAATTATCTATTATTATTATTATTATTATTATTATTATTATTATTATTATTATTATTTGAAGTATTATTATTATTTGAAGTATTATTATTTTAAATATTATTAGTATTGTTTCTATCAAATATACGGCGACATATTTATAATTATATTTATATCTTATTTCTTACTTCGTATTAACCTCTTCTTACTCTGAACAGAAGACTTTCATGGTAATAGTGACATCGTTGTTTCTTACGTCGTATTAACTCTACCAGCTGACAATGCCTTAGCTCTGAACTGGAACTAAAGTTTCGATGTGTGAAATATTAAATGCCTCTTTTGATACACTCTGTGGTCAAGTTTGGTTTGAAATGTCCACGGAAATATGTGTTTGTATTCCCAGTTACTTTTTCTGTTATGATAGTGCGTTAAGTGTTAATGTCTTCTTGTACTAAAACATTAACATATTAATACGTTCGTTGTTAGTCTACATATGTGAGGAAGCTTTAACGTTTTATTGAATGATGTTTAAGTGTTACACGATGATGCGATTATTCAACGTAATGGTTTCACGTTTTGCAGTAGTTTTGTTGTTTAGATGATGTTCCATCTTCTTTCAAGTCATCTCTTCTCATGTACAGTACATTACAAGTTGCCTTTCAGCCACTTTTATGAATCCGTTGAATGAAAAATTCTCCGTGTTGGTAGGGCAGGTATTTGTTTGCCGAAATACGATATATCAACATAACTTGGTTTGAAATGTTAATAATTAAAACGTTGACCAACTTTCTACATTACCAAGATGAGATGTGTTAGTGGCATGTAACGGCTAGCGTTTTAAACCAACAAACTATCTGTGTCGGGTATCACTGTCAATAAGTGGGATGGAAGATGATATCAAACATAACAATTCTCCTGGCATAAGGATTATACAATAGCACGTGCCCATAATAAATGTTTATTAATTGGAAATAACAAAAGTGTTATTGGAAATGGTATTCTCTTCCAGTACTGACGATTGGTGGATAATTATATCCTAACGAACACGTGACCTTGACCTTCAATCGTGAATTTTATTTTGTGATGTCTACCACGAGAGCATTGTACACAAATAAGCAGCCACTTACCGACTGACATCCATAATTTGATATGCGAGACAAATAATCAAGGCAGACATTCAGTTTAACCAATGTGCATTTAAAAGTGAGACGTGGTTGATATTAAGATATGCCGCAAAATGGGCCGATATCTATAATACATTTTGGAATGGAAAATGCTGTTCATGTTACCATTTGTTTCTTCAACATTCGTAGTTTTTATTGGATAAGAGAATTAATTATAGAGCCATTTTGATATTCCTTTTCACAATAATAAAAAACCGCTCCAGTAGCATAGTGATTAGAGCTTCCGCCGCGGAAGCAGGATGTCGTGGGTTGGATCCCAGCTAAGTTATTTCAAAGACGTAAAAAAAATGGTACTAAGAGCTGCCTCGTATGACGCTAAGCATTAAGAGGTTAGTGTTAGGACTGGTCGGCCTGCTGTCAGGATAATGTGACTGGGTGGGACATCATGCGGCATGATGCCAAAGTGATAGACATCACTATAGACTGCCTCACTGGAGACATCGTAGCGACATGACTGAAACATTGCTAAAAGTACGTTAAAAATCCTAATCAAAGAGACAATAAACAAGATAAACAAGACGTACCAAAGTACGTTAAAAATTTAGATGTGGTGGAAATTAAAGTATCCCGCACAGTGGTCCTATATATATATATATATATATATATATATATATATATATATATATATATATATATATATATATATATATATAAATATATATATATATATATATATATATATATATAAATATATTTTGGAAATGCTGTTCAAGTAAACATTTCCTTCTTTAACGTTCTTAATTTTTTTATTGGGTACGTGAATCATCTAGAATCATCTTACATCAGCCCTTCATTCTTATTCTTAGAAATGAAATAGGAAGTTTCCATTTTGTTTCAATGTAGGATTGGAATATTTCACCATAATTCGTACACCTGTGCCAATTAGGTGGAATATTACTATTATATATTCTTGCTTTCATCAGGCGTTGGTGTTTATGAAACAATGTTTTGAAATATGCTTAATTTGATCAATGGTACAACAATCAAAGGTAGCGGCAATGATGATCTCTAGAGATGAAACTAACGAATGCCATATTAAAGAATTCGATGACTACTATAATGAAATATTTGCAAAGTCTGGTACTTTGGCAGTACGAAGATATAAGAAAAAGGAAAACAGCAACCAATAGGGCTACATTTAATAGATTTGATAGATGAATATAACAATGACAACTGTTTATTGGTATCAATACTTTTTCTCAAGAGTTGTGAACTAGAAACAAATGTATTCAGGATTGTAAACAATATCAAATTACATTACCCATGGACAAAATAAATTGAATGCAGGGAAATTAAAATGTGTCATTCCGATGACAATCGTCTTTAGAAAGGAGCTAACGAAATAGCTAAACATGAATTTGAGAAATACAATTCATGTAACTAACATACTTGTTGTATTGTGACAGTACCAATTTTTCATAAGTGAATTTCATTTTCTTTACTGTAACACACAATTTTGCCAAAAATATAAACGTTGATTTCTCTTCCAAAATAGATCGTTACACTTTTGCACCATGTGCAGTACAGTTTGGATGCCATTCTATAAAAGGTTTGTCCAAACCATCGTTGTGATACAGCCTATGTTTATCTTATTATTTACATTTCTCTGCCAGCCCAACATACAAAAAGGTTTCTATATAAAGTCTGCTATTTCCGAGAAGAAGAACACTCCAGAAACATAGTTTTCAAACCCCCCACCCCCAAAAAAAAGCATTTCTGTCACGTAGATTAATTATTGTTTATTTCATAATCAATTGATACAGCGTTGCGTTATTCTATTCAATCTAAGGTATGGGTCTACGATAAACGTAAAAAAGCACAGACATGTTTTACTCCTAGTCGAAAGTGTTACTGCAATATTTGAAGTAGTTAGATATGATAATGTCCTAAGGTTAACCGCCCTCTATTTTCTTGCCCGGTTCGCGTAAATATAATAATAAGTGATGAAACTTATATGTGAATTAGGTAGAGATCTTAGCAGATATATATAAAAAACTAACACTATCCGCCATAAAGGTAAACAGACAATTTAATCAATTACATAAAACAACTAATAGAAGCCATTAAATCAGGAGTATACTCTGCTTTTATAAAACAAAACTTTCTCGAATCACAAAGGAAAGCAGAAATAGATTTAAATAAAACAGCTGATCTGTTTACTTTAGTTTATCACAGGATCGAGTGAACAATTGAAGTCAACGTCTTGTACGATTGCATAACCTGTTTCTTCCATTAACTATACTTCCACTTACCAGTCCCTTGGATCTCAGGATGCTTATGTTCACAATCCGTCTTTGGATACTCTCAGAAAGGGTCTCAGAATTCATACGTCGAAGGATTACGTCACAGGAGTGTAAGTCAATCTACATTTCTCTCGATACTTCACACTATACGTCTTAACAATGATAAGCCACAGAATTGCGCCACATGATTATAGTCTCTGGAGCTATTTTCTCCCTTTTGAATAAATGTAAATATAGACAAACCAAATGTCTTCATATTTATGATATATGAGAGTTTGCATTATCCCCTCTTCGTTATCAGATCGTCCTATCGGTTTTAAAAAGATGATAGAGCTATCGATCGGCGCATGTCCTATAATGACCCTAGTTAGTCAAATGGCTAATTCGTCACGCATTAACATCACTCAATAACACACACCACACGAGACCTAGCGGTACTCAGCCAGCCTCAAGTTACACAGTAAATAAATTAGATACATTACATCAGTTACTACGTCATTTCACACTCACTATTAATCATACATGAAATCGCCTAAATTTGGTGAATTCACACGGATTCTCGTAATCGTATTAAGCAATGTAATGCATTAAATTTAAAACTTATTTTTTGTGCAAGCAAGACGATAAAATCAAACAATTTATCCAACTTTTCTAAAGATATACGACTTTCTATGTATCAACTCAATACCGTTATACCTCATAAAGAGAATTAGTATTCGAATGTATGAACAAAATCATGCAAATATAAGTAAATAAATTTGGGCAAGCATTATATATGGCATCAACAAAATAAATGGAATCGTCATATTACCTTTGTTTTCAACGTCCCTCCTTCTAATTTCCAAATTAGTTCGTCGGTTTTCTTAGACAACAGTCCCTTTTTGACAACTATTTTTACGAACAAATTTCTTGCAAATCCCTCCGGAGCCTACTCTGGTTTCTCTTGCAGTATTGCGTACACTCATTGCAATTTTCGATATGATGATGTTAAAATATAGGTTATGTTTTGTGACTAACACACTCCAATATTATTGTAACCAATGAGTCAAATCTCTCTGCCGCCCTTCTCAGAAGTGCCAAAATTGAGGTCAGCACGATCTGGTAGTTTGATGTCACAGCGTTGATGAGATTATTCAAGTGTGACAGCTGTACCATGTAAATAACATTTACCGTGTCCCTAAAGGTCAGTCTGGCTGCTCCCGAAACAAATGCTCAGGTAAAAATAACTTTCGCTCCTCGAAAGGACATTCTGAATATGTCAGTATGCGATTGATACGGGTCAGTTCTTCATAAATTTAAGTAATGGTTCTCTGATCTCAACTAGTGTATGCTTGTTAGATCGCCAGAAATGGGCCCCTTTGCATTGTCCACGTTCTGACCAGTACAGTAAGATGGGATGAGGTAGGGAGAAATAACACAAAGTAGTTTTACTTTGTAGTATGCTTGACTAAAAGAACAAAATAATTTTGCCATGGTTACATATGAGCTGCATGATGATCAGTAAATTCAGTGACAATGTTACCAGTACAGCATATGCAATAAAAGTTACGAGTTTTATTCGTGAAAAAGCTATTTAAAGCAATATTTTAGGAAGTGAATGTTTGCAATAGTCATTGATTCCTACCAAACAATTACGGATTGGTCCTTATTGGTTTGAACTAAGGACACACAGTAATTTGAAAGTTATTCATTTTTACTACGTCTGAAGATTGTTACTGTTTTAATATCTTCATCGCCAGAGGAGTTTGAATTATGACATGCATATTTAGAATAAGCTAGAATAAATCATTCTTCAATGTTGCTGCTTAAAGGAAGACGAGGTTAATGCACATTACTACAACGATTAACTGAAGGCGCTAGCATTACAAAGTTTACCTTGACTCACGTCAATTTAATTTTTTACTTAAATGTTTCGATATTATTAACATATGTGAATTTTTCTGACTTACCGACAATAGCAATTAAAAATGATTTGTTTTCCAATCGATTGGCACCTGTTCGTTTAGGAATGTCTTTAACATAGTATTGGCTATTATACGCAAAGGAAATAGCAGCAAGTTCTTTTTCCATGTGTACACGTGGGCGTAAGCTGACATCTAAAGGATTACGAGTATGAAGCTCTAAGATCTGACTTGCCATGCTTCGTTATACCAAAACATCATTTTGAATTTCTTTGATTATGTTTTGTTTACTTTTGTTTTCTGCACAGATGACCTATATTTAGTTTTGTGAATGCATGCTACTTTTGCGCGTTACTTACAGTGAGTGATATTTTGTGGGAAATACTTATTAATGTATCAGTATGCAATATTATGTTTGAATAACAATGACCAGCATGTACAAAGCAACGAAACGGATATGATGTATACGATAGCGTCAATTAAAACGTTGTAGTTCTCATATACACAAAACACTTATGCATTAGCATAAACTAGGTGAAGGTAGATATTGAGAAAAAGCACATTAATGAAGTTGTATGTTTTAATAGTGAAAAACAAGATATATAAATACATATTGGGATAGATTGAGGAACATATCTGCGAGTATAAGATATGTGGCTGACCTTGAAGTGACCGTTGGGCTTTGTCATGGTTCTAGTATGTTACACAGATGTCATATACGCCTGGCTGTACAGAGGAAGCACATACGCTGACCAAGATGGAGAGTTTGATCTTAGCGGGTTCATTTGCCATCATATCCCAGTTTTCAAACATTGCGAGTAGTAAAGCTGCACCTAGACGAAATGCAACTCCGGTGTCAGAAGTTTGTCCTCACAACTCTATCGACCTTTATAAAACCTGTTCCCAATTCAAATGAGTAGTGAATAATCCATTTCCTTCATTACTATATCCCAATCCAGCTTGTCGTACTCGGATGCTCTCTTTATTTCAGCTATGATGTCCTGTATCACGTCTCCAGTAACTTAATTTGCCGACTTGAGGGTGATTATTTCTATTTTAACTTGCATTCAATACTGGACGACTTTGAGTCACAATTGTCACCAGTGATGTAGGATGATGTCCATTGTATATTCACTTAGTACAAGGTTTCTGTCAAATTTATGATATCAGCCCACGTATACACTATTTTGCAGAAAGGTTTAACATTTCTCAATCTGAACGCATCTGAGACTTATGCATATCAACCACTGAACCAGGAAAATTCCAGACTTTAATATAATGAGAGGACTCGACAAGACTTCTTTGATAAAAGTTGGTATAAAAAAGGATAATAAATGATGTTTAGGTATTTTTATGATTAGTATATGTTTAATTGCATATTTGGTGGACATATATATAAATGGATTATTAAAAATGTTTGTAATACATGTCGACTTAAAGAAGATGAATTATAGTTCTGATAAGTAAACAGTTTTGGTAGATAGAGAGCAATGTATATGAATGTATTTGGCAGCATAATTATCTTTATAAACATTTTGATTCTTATACCAAGAATAGGTACCTGATGATTATTCTCAACGTGATAGTAAATTTACGTGGGAGAAAGTGCTTTAATGACATACTAATACTAATAATAGTTACATTTAAATTTATTGAAGAAATGACCAGAATAATTACAACACAGTTTTTCAAGTATTATACAAAGTGTAACTGCAATTAATGTTAAGTGCATTAGATAGGGACATAATAATTTTATGACCCATCATGATGCAGTGGTAAATTTTATTTCAACATTTTTCGATTATGATTCTATCAAAATAATTACATAATTGAGTGATTAAGGTTGTTATCTGTATGTATTCTTGGGGGTTCTGGCTCACACTGTATGCTGTGTTACAGGTGTGAAAGTAATATAGCGATAATGAATCATCCTTGTTAAGCAAGGGGTGTATATCGATAGGGATTGAGTCAGAAGGAGTCCATATAGTGGTTGAAGCCAGCCAAGGAGTTTATAGCTGAGACGCTGCTATCAGATGAGCTCCATTCAATCAGCGATGTTCGAATTTAAATTATTTTTCAGGTTCAAATGTAAAGAATTAATAATTCTCAGTTTGCAGGATATGAAAAAGAACGGTTCTTTGTGTTTTATTGTTATTTATTGCAATTTTTCTTTTAATAACTCGTGAAGTTTGACTGATATCGTTTAACCGTGGATATAGTGTATCAACTATTTCATGCATAGTGTTTCATATAGGTTCCAGCCATATTAACTGCACACTTCTTTTTCGCCCAATGCACCTTCCTCATTACACAATGATTCTCAGGGTGGTGTAGTTAAACCTGCCTGCTCTGGCAAATTTGGCGATTCTTGCTGCATTAATAATAATAATAATAATAATAATAATAATAATAATAATAATAATAATAATATTACTACTACTACTACTACTACTAATAATAATAATAATAATGATAATAATAAAAGTTACAGTTATACATATCGAAATATTATTAACATTATATTTATTTTTATACCTATACTACTTTCATATAATGCTCATTAATGTTAATAACACATCAACACTATTAGTATTGACTTCATTGTTATAAACGTATTGACACTACTTCTGCTGATCGTACAACTACTGCTACTACCACCAATGCTAATATTGATGAAAACAATGATTCATGCTGTTACTACTACGACCAAACTAATTCTTTACTACTAATATTATTACTACAACCACACTAATATTATTGCTACTACCTAGCACTAGTGTTACTATTGATGAAAACAATGAATAATGCTGCTAATACTTATGTACTACTACTATTATTACTACGATCACACACTACTACTACTATTATTATTACTGCGACCAAACTACTTCTTTACTACTAATATTATTACTACGACCACACTAACACTACTACTGTTGCTAATACCTACCACTTTTGTTAATATTGATGAAAACATTGAATAATGCTGCTACTACTACTACCACGCCCACACTACTACTTTTGTACTACTACTAATGTTGCTATTACTACTACTACTAATACTAATGTTGTACTACAACTACTACGGTTGCATTACTACTGCTACTACTACTACTACTTCTACTACTGTTGTTCTACTACGGTTGCATTACTTCTACTACTACTACTACTACTACTACTACTACTACTACTTTTGTACTACTACAAATACAGTTACATTACTACTACTACCTGTATTGTTATAGTTGTACTACTAATAAAACGGTTGCATTACTACTACTACTACTTCTACTGCTACTTTTGTACTACTACTAATACTATTGTTGCATTACTACTACTACTACTATTGATATTAGTACTACAACTACAACTAATACTGCACCACCATCACTACTAAGAATTTAACATTAGAAAACAATACATTCATGTGTGATATAGATAATACTTGAATTACTTTAATATCTCTCTGTACAAATATAATTTGCCATATTACGTGTGCATATAGTGATCTCTAAAAACATGTCTATATATCTAATCAGCTTCCCTTCCACTGAAACACTTATTTACAGACGTATACCTGTTTTTCTCTACAACATTAAGACGTCCAGACATAGCAAACGTTAAATATATCCATACTCCTCCAACGTGCTTTACATAGAGACTTCAAATGAGAACTACAATTTGAGATCTAAATTACTTATATAAATGCCATTATACTTTGCTAATCTTGGATACATTTCTTTAGGAATATATCATTTGGAGTATGGACACATTGTCATAAGTTTCTGAAAGAACACAGGAGTAATATTGCAAACTCGTTTATTGCAGAGCATAAGCTTCGATGTCTTCCAAATGTAATGGAGTAAAATGAATAGAGTTCGGACTTCCTTTACATACACCTTTAGACGGTCTCTGAATATGTACTTACTTCTTATAGAAGCACATGAATTATCGTTGCAAAGATCGTCTCCACAGCATATGTCGCACGTGTTAATTTGTCGTTTTCTTCCTACTATTTCACCAGTTTGTTGAAGATGATGTATATCAATACCAGTGGCGATGCCTTCTACTTCTTGGAGATTGAGTATCGTAATTAATTGACATTGCTGAAATTGAGAGCATAGAGTAAAAAAACTTTTTCTTGATTCACATATTGTATTAAATTTGTCATGTTGGCATACGGAAAATAAAAACTGTTAAAATAGATAATTACACCTGGTGTTATGTAACTCCTTACATATATCAATATATAATTGTTATTCATTAAAACCAGTTGTAGTGATCATCATTTGGCGAAATTTCATACGGGCATAGATTATATTTAGTTTAGTAATGACCATAGTTTTGCGTAGGATATCTAATTAGTATATGTTACAGTTACTAACAATTAAATAAGTTATTAAATATGTTTACGAAAATCTCGCTTTTTCCAACTTCATAGGTTGGTCACACGGGAGCTTCGAAGAATTAAGGAATCTTGATTAGGTTATATCGTGCGAGTCATTCTACGATTTATCAAATTGTCTTCGGTACGTTTCACCCTGTTGCTGGTAAATAATTAGTGAAGTTTGATAATTATCGCCATTCTTACTTCTCGTGTCCGTTTTGTAACATAAAGTATGCAGAAGCATCTTATGTTGTCCTTATCTATATATATTATTTGAGCCGAAAATATCCATTTGTTACGATTATTCGTTGGAAATATGAATTGCTCACTGACTGTATCATGCCGTAACTAATTGCAGCATCGTTTCAATGCCACACATGCTGCTAAGCATCTTCACATTGATACATTTATATAATGTTTGTTTGGAATAACATAGGTCCATCATTCTAAAAGAATGAAAACACAAAATTATTTGATGTCCGAATTCGAAACACTTGTGATTGTCTCCTGCTTCACATCAAAGTTTTATACAAATACTTTAATTCGCGTTATTATGAGAAACACATTTCGATGCTTTGCAGGATACATTTTCTGCTTATATGATAGCTATTAAAATACGTACGAACTAGGTTATGTTAGCCAACTAGAATCATTAACTAAACTTTTAAAACGTATTTAAATTAAATTGATAGGTCGGACGTTATGGCTCTCAACATGAATAACTTATACATCAGTGTGATGGATAGCGATTAAGAAATTCCTGCACTGAGCAATGTACATATGTGTGTGTGTGTGTGTGTGTGTGATTAAAAAAAAAAGATCATTTCAAAATGGATTGGACAATAATTTCCGGATTTATTTCGCTTTTACATCAATACATCAGTAAGTTATCATTAAAGATGAAAAAAAATGCAGAAACTGTTCCGATTGTAGAATATTTGCCACCGTTAATTTGTAACGCGTTTTCTAAGTTAGTTTTTGATATTCAAAATATTTTGTATGCAATGACTTTAATTTAAGTTCATTGATATTCTCCTAACAGACATGTGTAATATTACGAACAAAGGTCTACGTAACGAATCGGAATATAAATTATAAGAAAAGAAAATGTTTCCAATTAGGACGAAGATATATGATCGATAGCATCATATGAACTGGACCACTTGCCTTAATTTACCTTCCTGATATAGTGTATGATTCGTGACCGTCGGTTTGTGATATAATTCAATTTCTGTTTTTCAGAATTTAACGACCATTGTCTTCTAATTCGAATATAATTAGGGCGATACGCTTGCAATATATTTCTAGGTTTCCTTACGTTTTTGTAATTTGTTTGCAATATGCTTCGATATTTGCACATTTGATGTTATCCAAAACCCATATTATCCAGTATTATCTAATAGAATTTGCACCATCTAGGAAAAGATGTAACTCATTAACTATGATTGCAATCGTATACTCATAATAAATTGCCGATTGAAATTAGACAGGAAAGTCCATTGATCCGTTTCAAGAGATCTTAAAACACCTTTTGCGACTGCGAGGACAAATTTAAACACCTAATAATGTTTTCTAGATTTACTCTTTTCAGTTTTTTTATGATTTCAAATTTCATCGTGTTTAGTTTTGTTTTGATATTTGTAGTCATATCATTATATATGTTTTAAAGTGCTTATAACTTCCAAAGATTAGACGTTATAGAAAGTCTTCCTTCTCCTCCTCCTCCTCCTCCTCCTTATTATTATTATTATTATTATTATTATTATTATTATTATTATTATTATTATTATTATTATTATTATAATAAATTGGTCATGACATTCATTCAGAGACCACTAACGACTGTCAAACGATTAAACCACGACACACAAAGCGTGTGCGTGGCAAATTGTATTTGACGGCAGCATGATAAATAAATATCTGCACTATTCTGTACTGAGCCTAATACGATGTATACAGGCCTGAACCTTTAAGTTAATTATTCCTATCTTTAGCATTGAGCTTAGTAAAATAGATGTGCCAGAGTTAAAACAGTGGTGTTATCCAAAGGTTCACTGAGATTGTTAGATGTACTCTTTTTTAAGTTGAAGTCGACCAGAACTCCTTCTCTTACAGGCTACCAAACAAGTAATATACCTGGTATCCAACACGTATTGACCGACACATTAGTGATATGTAATGTAATATTAAATTTACACATATGATCAAATTATCCAAAGAACTGCAGATTCAAGTATTGTTTAACGAATACCATCAAGACTTGGATGAACACAGTAAATAACACAGACTCATTTTCTAATGGAAATAGTAACATAAATCATAGAAAATAGTTGAATTCATAGTATTTAATTATCCAAATAACTGTAGATGTAAGTATTGTTTAACGAGTACCATAAAGATTTGGATAAACTTAGTGACTAACATAGACTTATTTCTAAATGGGAATAGTAACATAAAGCATAGAAAATAGTTGAATTCATAGTATCGTTTCGTCTACAAACCTATTTAAGTTTCATTGTTACTTAGGTAATACTTTGTTGTGATAGCCCTATCCACACTTTGACACATCGAGCCGATATGCCTGTGCCTCTTCGCCACCTTATCCAAACAAAATTATGTAATTTGAACTTTAACACTGGTCCTGCATGCTCGAGACTTAGATGAGTATACAAGTTGAATGGACTGGAAAATATGCATGTTCCAATGTCCGTCCGTACTTATACAAATACCTTTCATACAAAGATACCTGTATTGGCTTACCTCTGTAACGTAAACATAATTTCAATGTTACACTTAAACGTTATCCGTTTAGGACAATTATGTCCACAATTTTGGAGCGATGTGTAATACATATATATCGTTAGGACAAACACAAATACTGGTGCTATACCAACGCTGCATTAATCACATTTGCAGTATAAAAATATAATAGTTTGCGTGTATATACCATAAATCAATGTATTTCCGCCACAAGTGACTTTTGTTGATAATGAACAATAACCTAAAATAAATGGTAATTCGGTTGAATTAAGGCAAATTTAAAATATATGTAACTTTTATTATACATTGAAAACTACATTTGACTATACCGCTGTATCCAAAAACATTAACTATCTGATAGTATTATGACTGAGTCAGTCACAATAAAAAGCACATCATATTGTGTACCTTGTGAGTTAATGAATGATTGTGATCCATAAAACGTTTTGGAAAGTTAGAAAAGACTACATTTGTACAGCAATATGCTTTAAAGCGTGAAGTTAATACTGTCCTACATCAAATAATTATTTTAACCCAATCTGGATTTATCAAAGTTCAAGATCCACTAAGCTATTTGTGATAAGGATCAATTTGTTTTCAATGTAAATACAATACATATTAAAATATTGTTACATATATTGTTAGTCCCAGTATATCATCTTTGAAATATACTTTGTTTTAGGAATTTCTTATACACCTTAAATATATTTTTCTGCGTGTTTACAAATCTGTTTCCATTATCTCATCCATTTGCAACAAACGTCTACTAAATTCCCAAATTGTTAAGCCGCTATATCAAAAATAAATTAGAAAAATATGAATTTTAGTTTAGATGCCATGTAATGATATATTTTGCACCAGATTATTTACACCCAACCTTCTACACCGATGCTCTCGATAAATCCAATGGTATTGAAGTCATATCGTGATTCATGTTTTCACCAGTGTGCTTACACCCAACCCTATACGTACATAACCAGTTCATATTTACTCACCAACAGACTGTGACAGTCAAAGTCATGCGTAATTTGTTTACACCAAACCCTTCACTAATGTAACCATATCATATTTACTCACCAACAGCGAGTTACAACCAAATTCATATGTAATGATCCCAGCGGTAGTTTTGGTTGTCGTCATACACGCCTGTAATAGAAAAATAGTCAATATGGGGAATCTCAGGTTTTGTAAAACCCGATGTATGTGATAAATATTTAATATGGATATGGTAATTAGATATAGTATAAATAGCGTAGACGCACAAACTCAAGAAGATTAGTTATAACTATAATTAATGATGTGCAAAAACTTCAATGATTGACCAGATAGCAGATGAGGTTGAAACTTCAATGAAGCCATCCCAAAAGAGTAATTACACTTCCTTTCGATGAATTGTCATATTCGTAGTTTCGTTATGTCGGCTTACTATTACGTTGAGCATTGAGACGAAACCACAGCATTAGTGATTGGTCTTTACAGGTGCTTAACCGTTTGTAATCATGATTTTTTTTTTTGGTTTGTTTGCATGATTAGGATCTTTAACGTAGCGTTAACACGTTTTAAGTGATATCGCTACGAATTTCGCAGTGAAGCAGTTTATGAAGATGTCTAGCGCCGGTACATCATGCCGCAAACATGTAGCATGATCTCCCACCCAATCCTAACAATAACCGATAATGCTGAGCGTCAAGCGAGGCAGCTGTTAGTAGCAATATTGTAAGTCTTTTGTATGGCTCGGCCGGGTATTGGACCCACACCATCCCGTTGCCGCGACGGACGCTCTAACCACCATGTCACCGGGGCGGTTTAATCATGTGTTAATAATATTGTTTGAGTGATGCCATTGATTGTAATAATGTGTATATGTTGAAGTAGATTGGTATTTGCTTTACATGTATTATTGTTTTAAACACTTCAGTTAGTGCCTTTATGCATCAACATGCTTTTATTATGTTCCATTAGTTTTATTGAGTGTTGTAAATATTAAACAACACAATCAACAAATCTCCTAAAATGCAAACTTTGACAAGTACTTCAACAAACTTAAAGAACCAAAGATATATCACTTAAAGATAGCACGACAATTCAGCTCAATGACAAAAAAATGATCGTACAATATATTATTAGTATTAGGGTGTTATTTTATCTACTTTTTGACGCTAATTCACCTGCATTTGAACATTCAGCTGACTTCAACAACATACACACCCACACACACACATATATATCTATATATCTATATATATATATATATATATATATATATATATATATATATATATATATATATATATATATATATATATATATATATATATATATATATATATATATATGCCTATCCTTGCATGTAAAGCCAGATTCGGCAGAGTGGGCGGAAGAGATCAACTGGGTGATCCAACGGCCAAAAAGGCGAATCTGCAAACGCTTTGTGGAGAGCGTAGGGTATGACAAGACACGGAAGACGTCATAGCCATCCAATGCAGCCGAAGTAGTCCCCAGCCGTGACTAATCTTCGTACCACTGAGTTCTAACTACCAAGGCCGAGAGAGTGAGACTGTCTCTGTGCAAAGGCTGTTTCACTTTAATCTCCTTCACGCACAGGTTATGTTGTGCATCTATCATTCATCCTTATCATCACACTCATTGTTTCTTACCTACCTAAACTTGTGCGCACAGCCCTCAACGTTGTCAAACTGCAGCAGCCTTCCACCCAGCTCGATTTCCAGAAGAGACTAGATGACATGCTGTCAACAAACGGACCGTTATGTGGAAACGCCTCTGAAAAATGGAACAAGCTCAGGGACATAATGAAAGAAACAGCTATGGCAACCATGGGTCCAAAGAAGCTAATACATCAAGACTGGTTTGATGAGATCAACGCAACCATTGAAGATCTGCTTGCCAGAAAAAATAAAGCTTTTATGGACTGGCAGAATGACACAAACTCCATCCCGAAAAAAGATCGCTTCAAATCCTATCAGGCTGAGGCTCAGAGAGAAATCCGCAAGATGCATGACCAATGGTGGGAAAAGAAAGCTGAGGAAGTGCAAAGCTATGCCGACACTAACAACTCCAAAGAGTTCTACAACGCCATCAAGTCAATTTTCAGCCACACAAAGTCAAGCTCTACGCCCTTACTTGCTGCAGATGGCAGTACACTAATAAAAGACAAGAATGGCATTAAGGAAAGATGGAAAGAGCACTTTAATCAGCTCCTAAACCTGCCCTCATCAGTCAGCCAATCTGTTCTTTACCAAATACCCCAACAGCCAATGCTCAACCAACTGGATATTCCGCCAAAAATGGAGGAATTGAGAAGGGCCATTAAACAAACAAACTGTGGCAAGGCACCTGGAAAGGATGGTATCCCAGCGGAGGTGTACAAGACTCTCAGTAAGCAGTCTCTGGAGGCATTCTATGACGTGCTAATCAGCATCTGGACGGAAGAAGAGATGCCAGACGACCTCCGTGATGCATCAATTGTGACCCTCTATAAAAACAAAGGTACACGTATGGACTGCAGTAACTACAGAGGCATCTCCCTGCTTTCCGTTGCTGGAAAAATACTTGCTCGCATCTTGCTCAACAGGCTTATTGCAGCAGTGTCAGAAAATAACCTCCCCGAGTCTCAGTGTGGTTTTCGCCCAGACCGCAACACCGTTGACATGATCTTCGCAGTGAGACAAGTCCAAGAGAAGTTCCTTGATCAGGACATGAATCTATATGCTGTCTTCGTGGATCTGACAAAGGCTTTCGATACAGTCAACAGAGATGCACTGTGGGTAGTACTCAAGAAACTTGGTTGTCCTCAAAAGTTTACCAACCTCATCCGGCTCCTCCACATTGACATGAATGGAGAGATTCTCTCAGATGGTGAACCCTCAGAGAAATTCCCCATATCTAATGGTGTCAAACAGGGTTGTGTACTCGCTCCAGTACTCTTCAACCTCTTCTTCACACAGGTACTACTCCATGCCATACGGGACATTGACACTGGCATCTACATTAGGTATCGCCTGGATGGATCAGTGTTTGATCTCCGTCGCCTAGCTGCAAAAACCAAGACACTAGAAAGACTCATCATTGATGCACTCTTTGCAGATGACTGCGCCCTCATGGCCCATGAAGAGACTCACCTACAAGCAATCGTGGACAGATTCTTTGAAGCCTCCAACCTATTTGGACTCACAATTAGTCTAGGAAAGACAGAAGTCATCTTCCAGCCCGCCCCAAACACTGTCCATTCGCAACCCTGTATCACCATTGGCGACATGCAGCTGAAGAATGTGGACAGTTTCAAATACCTTGGCAGCACAATATCTAGTGATGGCTCTCTGGACAAGGAGATCACTGCGAGGACCCAAAAAGCCAGTCAAGCACTAGGACGACTCCGAACCAAGGTCTTGCAGCACAAGGACATACGTCTGTCAACAAAGCTGAAGGTGTACAATGCAGTTGTCCTCACGTCTCTATTATATGGCTGTGAAACGTGGACACTCTACAGAAGGCACATCAGACAGTTAGAACAATTCCACCAGCGCTCCCTGAGATCCATCATGCGGATCAAGTGGCAGGACCGAATCACCAACCTGGAAGTCCTTGATAGAGCCAACACAACAAGCATCGAAGCCAAAATAATCCAGGCCCAGCTTCGATGGACTGGCCATGTCATCCGCATGGATCAAAACAGAATCCCAAAGCAGTTGTTCTATGGCGAGCTATTCCTGGGGAACCGAAACCAAGGCCGCCCTCACAAGAGGTACAAAGACATCCTCAAGACAAACATCAAGTGGGCAGACCTTCATCCACGCCAGCTCGAGCTCGCTGCCTCAGACAGAAAGCATTGGCGAGCCCTGACCAGAAAAGCCTGTTCCTCCTTTGAGGCTGACCGTCGCCAGCGTCTTGCTGCAACCCGTGAGAGACGCCACAGAAATGTATCCCAGATACCAACAACCACCGGTGTAACATGCCCCACCTACAATCGCATGTGTGTATCGGAATTTGGACTCCGGAGTCACATGCGCGTCCATCGTTGAAGGAAAGTGCACAACTTGTCTTCCTCGACTCGAGAGACTACCAAGAAGATATATATATAAATATATATATATATATATATATATATATATATATATATATATATATATATATATATGCGCTATCTGT